>CATKWC010000110.1:0-462212 GCA_949824845.1 Rhingia rostrata
AGAGCACACCCTAACGAACACGACATAGCCAAAACAAGGATAGATATAAAAGCACGATGGAAGGAAGAAGAATGGCTAATGATGGCCAGGAAAGAAGCCGACCTGCAGACAGGAGGAGGAGTAAGGTTCATGAATCTAGAACTAGCAAAATATATTACTGAACGGTCTCTCGAGGCCATAAAGAAGGCCCGCCAAAAAGCCGACTATAAACAAGCAGTTCAGAGATTCATGGTACCAAGCACCACCAATAGTCCAAGGGAAGACCTCCCAACTACCAGCAACACCATTCGGACTTGCCAAAGGGCTCCCCTGATACCAACATCTTTGGCACCCGCCACCACAGCCGTACCTCAGGTTAGGCCCCAACAGATCTCAACAGAACACCAACTTCTGCCCCAAACTGATGTCTTAGGAGACAATATTCTTTCTTTCATCAACAACCTGCCCCCTCTTCGTGGATCGCACCACAACGCTGAAACCCTGCATTCCATCTGCATCTCAGCAGCCATTGACGGCCGAACTAACTGTAGGATAAGGTTAGCTGCATACCTCAGGAACATCTTCCCACAACCACCACCTCCCAGAAATAGAACCCAGCACTCGACCAACCCCCGAAGACGCATGAATCGCAGGCAACAACGTCGCCACGATTACGCTACCACACAGCGCAACTGGGACAAACATCAAGGTCGATGCATAAAATCGATTCTCGATGGTCCTAACAACTCGAGGATGCCCCAAGAAGAAATAATGTCTCCCTATTGGAAGAACAACTTTACTTCGGAAAGCACCACAGCCCCACCCTACACGGACCTCAGACAGTCTCTAACCTAGATATGGGACCCCATTAATAAGGAAGAAATTAAGAAATCTCGACCAGCCAGTTCTTCCGCACCAAGCCCTGACGGCATCACCCCTGCGCAAATCAAGTTGATCCCAGCTTCGTTCCTAATTAGGATCTTCAACCTCCTTATGTGGACAGGATCGCTCCCGGATCAACTACTAAAATCCAGGACCGTTTTCATTCCGAAAACCCAAAACGCTAGTGACCCAGGCGACTTCAGGCCCATAACAATCCCATCAGTGATAGTCAGACAACTACACAACATCTTAGCACGTCGACTATCACTTCACGTCACTTTTGACTGCCGTCAGCGGGCCTTCATGCCAACAGACGGATGCGGAGACAACACCACGCTGGTCGATCTCCTATTAAAAGACCACGCCAACACCTTTCGGTTCCTATATCTCGCCACCCTCGACATAAGTAAAGCATTCGATTTCGTGTCCCACGACATATAAGTTTAAAAATTTCAAAATCTGAAAAAATTTTGATGAAAAATGTAAGTTTTTCTTCGTGTATAAATTTAAAAATCTGAAAATTTTTTGATAAAATTTTTTTTATATTTTTTGATGTGTATATATTTTAAAATCTAATAGATTTAGATTCTTTGTCGTGTAAATATATCAAAATCTAAAAATTTTAAGGAAAAATATGGTTTTTCTTCGTGTGTAAATTTCAAAACCTGAAAATTTTTTTAAAAAAAAAATAGTTTTTTTTGTCATGCAAAAATTTTAAAATCAGAAAAATTTTAGTTGAAAATTAAAATATTTCCTCGTTTAAAAATTTCAAAATATGAAAAAAAATTGATGAACAATTTTGATTTTTTGGTAGTGACTCTCAAAAGCTGAAAAATTTTGATACAAAATTTTAGTTTTTCGTCGTGTATAAATTTTAAAATCTGCAAACTTTGATAAAAAAATTGTCTTTTTGACGTTTAAAAATTTCAAAAACTGAAAACTTTCGATGAAAAACTTTGATTTTTCGTCGTGTAAAAATATCAAACTCTGATAATTTTTGATGAAAAGCTTAGACTATTTGACGTGTGAACATTTAAATATCTGGAAATTTTTGATAAAAATTTTAAGTTTTTCGTCGTGTGCATTTTAAAATCTGAAATATTTTGGTGAAAAATTAATATTTTTGATGTGTAATAATTTAAAAATCTAAAAATTTTTGATAAGAAATAAATTTTTTCGATGTGTATATATTTCAAAATCTGAAAAATTTAGATGTTTAACGTGCGAAAATATAAAAATCAGAAAATTTCTGATGAAAAACTTAAATTTTTTGTAGTTAAGAATTTTAAAATCTGAAAAAATTTTCGTCGTGTATTTCCTCGTTTAAAAATTTTAAAATATGAAAAAAAATTGATGAAAAATTTTGATTTTTTGGTAGTGTAAAATTCTCAAAATCTGAAAAATTTGTATACAAAATTTTAGTTTTTCGTCGTGTATAAATTTTAAAATCTGCAAATTTTGATAAAAAAATTTATTTTTGTTGTGTATACATTTTAAAATCTAAGAAATAACAAAATTTTTTAAATCTGAAAAATTTTGATTAAATGTAAGTTATTCCTCGTGTATAAATTTTAAAATCTGAAAAATTTTGATCAAAAATTTCGATTTCTTGATGTTTAAAAATTTTAAAATCAGAAAACTTTTGATTAAAATGTTTCAAATGCTGAAAAATTTAGATTTTTCTTCGTGCATAAATCTCAAAATCTGAAAAACTTAGATTTTTTGACGTGTAAAAATTTCAAAAAATTTAAATTTTTGATAAAAATTTTATATTTTTTGAAGTGTATATATGTCAAAATATGAAAAATTTAGATTCTTTGTTGTGTAAAAGTATCAAAATCTGAAAAATTTTAAAGAAAAATTAATATTTTCTTCGTGTATAAATTTCAAAATCTGGAAAATGTTTCGTTGTGTATGAATTTCAAACAAAATTGCATACCCATATGCCATGTAAAGAAAATTGTCAATTTCTCGTAAACTACTTTGCCAAATTGCATAAAATTTAATTTGTATATTACGATTAAATTTCAAATTCTGACAAATGTTTAAGACAAATTTTGTTCGTGTATTAATCTCAAAATCTGAAAAGCTTAGATTTGTTGACGTGTAAGAATTTCAAAATCTGAAAATGTTTGATAAAACTTTTATATTTTTTAATGTGTATATGTTTTAAAATCTGAAAAATTTAGATTCTTTGTCGTGTAAAAGTATCAAAATCTGAAAAATTTTGATGAACATTTTAGTTTTTCTTCGTGTATAAATTTCAAAGTCTGAAAATTTTTATGAAAAACTTTATAAAAATAGTTTAATATGCAGTCTTATTTGTTGTAAAATTGATACATACAAAAATTTTGCTTTAAAGTTGTAAGCCCGTTTTAGTCAGTTTTATGGGACAAATACGGAAAGATGTATGATTTTTGATAGCTCAGATTAACAAAATAACGCCTATTTCTTACTGTGGGTAGTTATGTTGTAAAAACGGATTTCTTACGTTAACCAGACCTGTTCTGCTTTATAATAAGTGGGAATTCGATTCGCAAGTCGTGGTAGACGTCCAAACCAATATAAAAAAATGTAAAATTTAACCCAACAAATATTTTTTTTTTAAAAAAAACGCCTATATAAAAAAAGTTTAATTTGCAGTCTTATTTGTTGTAAAATTGATACATACAAAAATTTTGCTTTAAAGTTGTAAGCCCGTTTTAGTCAGTTTTGTGGGACAAATACGGAAACATGTATGATTTTGAATAGCTCAGATTAACAAAATGACGATTATTTCTGACTGTGGGTAGTTTTGTTGTAAAAACGCATTTCTTTCGTTAACTAGACCTGTTCTGCTTTATAATATGTGGTCGAACATCAAAACCGGTACAAGCATTAGCTGGGAATTCGAATCGCAAATCATGGTAGACATTCGAACCGATATAACAAATTCTAAAATTTAACTCAAAAATATTTTTTTTTAAAAACGCCTTCATCAAACAAGTTTTACATGCAGACTTATTTGTTGTAAAATTGATATATTCAAAAATTTTGCTTTAAAGTTGTAAACACGTTTTAGTCAGTTATATGGGACAAATACGAAAAGATGTATGATTTTGGATAGCTCAGATTAACAAAATGACGCTTATTTCTGACTGTGGGTAGTTTTGTTGTAAAAACGCATTTTTTACGTTAACTAGACCTATTCAGCTTTAGAATAAATTGTCGAACATCAAAATCGGTTTAAGCGTTAGCTGGGATCTCGATTCGCAAGTCATGGTAGACGTCCGAACCTATATAAAAAATTCTTAAATTTAAACTAAAAAATATTTTTTTTTAAAAACGCCTTTATAAAAAAAGTTTTATATGCAGTCTTATTTGTTGTAAAATTGATATATACACAAATTTAAAACCCGGTTTACTCAATTTTATGGGACAAAAACGGAAAGATGTATGATTTTGGATAGCTCAGATAAACAAAATGACGCCTATTTCTGACTGTAAGTAGTTTTGTTGTAAAACCGCATTTTTTACGTTAACTAGGAGTGTTCAGATTTAGAATAAGTGGTCGAACATCAAAATCGTTCCAAGCATTAGCTGGGAATTCGATTCGCAAGTGATAGTAGACGTCCGAACCTAATTAAAAAATTCTAAAATTTAACCCAAAAAATATTTCTTTTTAAAAACGCCTTTATAAAGAAAATTTGTATATGCAGTATTATTTATTGTAAAATTGATATGTACACAAATTTTAAACCCGTTTTATTCAGTTTTATGGGACAAATACGGAAAGATGTATGATTTTGGATAGCTCAGATTAACAAAATGACGCTTATTTCTGAGTGTGAATAGTTTCGTTGTAAAAATGTAATTCTTACGTTAAGCATTAGCTGGGAATTCGATTCGCAAGTCATGGTAGACGTTCGAACCAATATAAAAAATTCGAAAATTTAAACCGAAAAATATTTTGTTAAAAACGCCTATATAAAAAAAGTTTAATTAGCAGTCTTATTTGTTGTATAATTGATACATACAAACATTTTGCTTTAAAGTTGTAAACCGGTTTTAGTCACTTTTATGGGACAAATACGGAAAGGTGTATGATTTTGGATAGCTCAGATTAACAAAATGACACTTATTTCTGACTGTAAGTAGTTTTGTTGTAAAAACGCATTTCTTTCGTTAACTTGACCTGTCCAGATTTAGAATAAGTGGTCGAACATCAAAATCGGTCCAAGCATTAGCTGGGAATTCGATTCGCAAGTCATAGTTGACGGCCGAACCTATATAAAAAATTCTAAAATTTAATCAGAAAAATATTTTTTTTAAAAACGCTGCTTACGATATGTAAACATACCGAATGACGTCACTATGTCAATTGTAAAAGTGTGGAACGCACCCACTTTCTAAAATGTCCCTTTTAAGGGAAATATATAAAAACAGCTGTTAAATGTCAAAGTGTCTCGTCAAAAAAAAAAAGAGACAATAAATTATTTTTTATAACGTTCTGAAAAAGCGGTGTTTTAATTTTTCAGTAAATTTAGCTGTTTTTAAACTTTACGGAATCTTTTCGTTGTTTTCGAAACCGGTTGAAAATTTCTTTGTTCCAAGCCGAAAATTTGGTCCTTCGAGCCGGATAATTAGAAAAGTTTCCCAATCAACACTACACATCACGATTGCACTTAGTCATTTGAATTCTGTCCTATACATTTGTTGTTGTTTCTTGCGTTTTATTTAATAGTATAAAGTAAATTAAATTTTTGTCTGCAATCATATACATTCACTGTGATAATTTTTGTGATTGTTGACTCCGATTTGTGCTGAAGTTTCTGTATCATCTGTTTGCTGTATCATCTGTTTGCTGTACCATCTGTTCGCGTATCATCTGTTCGCTGTATCATCAGTTTGCTGTTTTCTGTGCTGTGTTCTGTGCTGTGCTTTGAACATCATCATCTGACGTGGAAAAGACTGGACCAAGAGTTGCAGAAATTTGCAAGTAAGTGCATTCACGTCTACTATTTTTTGTGTGTATCTAGATTTGAATTAAATTGAAATTAATATGAAGCAAAATAAGCTCAAACGAGTACTCACTCAATTAGAAAAGGATATTTCAAATTTTACCAAAAGAGGGTCTCAGTTCTCGTACTTCAAATTATTTGTCTGGTCGTTTGTCTTTATTGGAGAAGTCAATGCAGTCAGCAGAGAGTGTGTATGAGGAGTATGTAGGGGACTTGTCGGATAGTGAGGAAGAAAAGTGTACCGAAATAGAGGATACTTATGAGAAGTTCCGCGAAATGTATTTCGATTACCGTGGTGATATTTTGGATGCAATAGACAAAGCTAAAGTTCAAGATACCAAGTCTGTAGCAACCGAAGTAGGTAAAATTGACACTTTATCCACTCACAACTCAGATGTTAGGTTAACAAACATTCCTGTACCAGTTTTTTCGGGAAATTATGAATCATGGAGGGGCTTTCGTGATCTTTTTGTCTCCCTTGTACATCATAATTCATCTTTGTCGGAAATACAAAAGATGCATTACTTAAAAACGAGTACCTCAGGTGAAGCAGAGAAATTATTGTCGCATTTATCTATTTCCAACGGCAATTATGTAAGGGCGTGGGCTATTTTACAAGATAGGTATGATCATCGGCGTTTTCTGGTTAACACTCAATTGAAGTGCTTCTTCAACCAATCAACATTAACCCAGGAGCGATCTGAAGCCATCAAAGAATTATTGGATACGTAAACGGAAATAGTTCACAGCCTTTCCAACTTGACTGTACCTGTCGACCATTGGGATGTGATAATAATTTACGTGTTATTGCAAAAATTACCATCAAAAACGCAACAGCTGTGGGAAGAGAAACTGGGTTTCAAGGAAGACAGCAAGGAACTACCGACATTTGCGGAATTTAAACGGTTTCTCGAAACAAGATTCGGTACTCTGGAGGCTGTGAATTACCAGCAAGGCTAGATGCCATCGGAGGTGTCAAAAAAGGTTTAATCCACCAAATATTGAACAACTTCCTCCGACACAGCAAAACAACTCTAATTTCCAACTGCTGAATGACAAGCCTAGTTATAGCAGATCCGTCCACACATATCACTCTGTGCCACACACGGATACTCAAGTGATGTTGGCCACAGCTATTGTCAATGTCAACGGTTCATCTGGGGAAATTGTTTCACTCCGAGCATTGCTGGATTCAGGTTCTGAGGCCTCTTTTATTACTGAGTCAGCAATTCAACTACTGCGGTTGAGGCAAAAATCCACTTTTGTCGAGGTGTCAGGGTTAGGTATGGTCAACAGCGGCACTTGTAACAAAGTTGTTGTCTGGGCATATCCCGGCCCGACCTCTTTCAATTGAAGATTGGAGACATCTCGACGGCTTGAGCTTAGCCGACCCATCATTTTTTAAGCCAGCGAAAGTGGATTTGTTGTTGGGAAACGATTTATTGGCAGATATACTCTTGCCAGAATTGGTTAGGCCAAATAATGCTAATCTGCCTTTGGCACAAAAAACCAAGTTTGGTTGGATTCTCTTCGGTCGCGCTCCATCTACATCACATGTTATCAAGAGCTTCCACCAAACATGTTACCTGGATGCTGAGATGTGCCAATTCTCCGTTTCTAACATCCGAAACTCCAGAAAACGTAGCATGTGAACAACATTTTGTAAGTAACATCAGGCGCGTAGCGAATGGTCGATGTCAAGTAGCCCTTCCCTTCAAAGGAAACGTTCATCCAGTATTTGGAAGCTCAAAAGAAGGTGCTTTTCAACGGTTTAGGCAGCTGGACGTTTACTAAGAAACCCTTCGTTAAAAATGGATTACGCTACGTGTATTGAAGAATACTTAGAGATGGGTCATATGAGTGAAGTCAACGAGAACATCTTGGAGAATACGAAACATTATTTCCTTCAACATCATGCTGTAATAAAAGAAAGCAGTTCGTCGACCAAGCTGAGGGTGGTTTTTGATGCGTCTCACAAAACATCAGATGGAACGTCACTCAACGATAGGCTCATGACTGGACCAGCGTTACAAAACATTACTCTCGATGTCATTCTCAGGTGGTGGCTTTACAAGTACACTTTCACAGCCGATATTGAAAAAATTGACCGCCAAATTTGGGTCAATGAAAGTGATTCTTTCTACCAACTGATTTTGTGGCGAAAGGATCCATCTGAATGATCAAAATCTACCGCCTCAAAACTGTTACTTTTGGAACAGCATCTGCTCCTTACTTGGCCATCCGAACTCTCAACTGGCTGGCAGACGAGGCTCGCACACAATATCCAAGAGCGACAAAGATGATCCGAGATGAAATGTATGTGGATGACTTAATTTCTGGAGCCGACACCACCGCAGAAGCTGAAAGGAAAATCCAGAAAGTGAGAACGACTCTGAATGCAGCCGGGTTGAATCTACGCAAGTGGGCATCTAACACAATGGACCTTTCGAAGGATGTACCGCTGGAAAGTCGGGAAACAATATTCACGTTCCCTTCAGAAGGTTCGGGTCAACTCAAGATGCTGGGGATTCATTGGCATACTAACACAGATAGGTTTCTCTACAGCTACACTCCACCAAGTCATCCACAGACAACCAAAAGGTCAATCCTTTCAACTATAGCTAGACTTTTCGATCCAATGAGGTGGATTTCGCAGTGCGTTATCAAGGCAAAATGTTTTCTCCAACTACTTTGGGCGAAGAAGATGACATGGGATGAGCCCATTGATGAAGAGCTACAAATTGGAACATTTTTTTCGAAGATCTGTGAGCCATAAATAGGATTCGTTTGCCTCGATGGGTTCAGCTTGGACAACGAATGAAGAAGCTAGAAATACACGGGTTCTCCAACGCATCTGAGAAGGCTTTTGGTACTGTGTTGTATATCGGCGCCCTCGATGAAAAGGGTTCAGTCCACATGAACATTTTACTTTCAAAAACTCGGGTCACCCCACTCAAACCCGTGAGTATTCCACGTCTAGAACTGTGCGGGGCAGTGATCTTAGCGAAGCTTCTAAATCACGTCATTAAGGTACTTAATCTAGCGGAAGTAAAAATGCATGCTTGGACTGACTCAACAATTACCCTTTGTTGGATAAAATCACCGCCATCACGATGGGAAACTTTTGTCGGAAATCGAGTTGGAGAAATTCAGCGGCTGACGGATTCGTCCATCTGGAAACACATCTCAACGGACCAGAATCCAGCAAATTTAGCTTCCCGAGGTGTACTGCCCTCGGCGCTAATACAGGAGCGTTTATGGTGGAATGGACCTACTTTTCTGCACACATCTTGGGACTTTCAGATGCCGACTCAACCAGCTAGTTTGACAATGGAGGAAGGACAAAAACGAACACGTTGTCTTAGACTGGAACTCATCAAATTTTCCAAAGTTAGTGAGCATATTCGCGTATTGTCAACGATTCATCAACAATGCCCGTCAACAACACACGAATCGATGCAATATAAATAGAAGGCCACTAACAATAATGGAGCTCAACGAATCCACCACAACATTGATTCGGGTCGCACAGAAGGAAATGTTTCCAGAAGACTTCAACAAAGCGAGAGGTATGGGATCTCTGTATCCTTTTGTAGATGGTCATGGTGTTATCCGAGTTGGAGGAAGACACAGCCAAGCTAATATTCCGTACGACCAACAACACACTATTATCTTGGACTCAAGTAATGCTATGACACTACTTATAATACGAAGTACCCATCTAAAATTGCTGCACGGAGGAATCCAACTTATGATGGCGCACCTTCGACAAAAGTTTTGGAATTTCAAACTTAAGAGGTCAGTGAAAAAACAAGTCACCAGCTGCGTCACCTGCTACAGATTCCGGGCTCAAACAGCTCAACAACTAATGGGAGAACTACCTGCACCCAGAGTCACAATATCAAGGCCGTTTACCCACACTAGCATTGACTATGCAGGCCCCATTAATGTTCGAGCGTGGAAAGGACGTGGAGCTAAGTGTCATAAAGGGTATTTGGCCATTTTTGTTTGCTTGGCCACAAAAGCTATACACCTAGAAGCGGTCAGCGATCTAACCAGTCAGGCGTTTCTAGCAGCTTTCCGGAGATTTGCGGCAAGGACAGGAGTCTGCGCCCAGATTTACAGTGACCGTGGCACCAACTTTGTGGGTGCTGACGTAGAACTGCGCCGCCTGCTGAAAAACAGTATGCAAGATTTCAACGATTTAGCCAACGTCTTAGCAACCGCAGGAACATAGTGGAACTTCATTCCCCCAGCTTCTCCCTACTTTGGAGGATTATCGGAAGACGGAGTGAAGAGTGTCAAGTTCCACCTCAAACGGATTGTAGGAAATGGGACACTTACTTATGAGGAGCTCACAACGCTTTTGACTCAAGTCGAAGCGTGTCTTAACTTGAGACCTCTATGTCCCTTAACAGAAGATCCAGAGGACTTTCAGGCGTTGACACCGGCACATTTTTTAATCGGAGAAACCTTGTTTATGATTCCCGAAACAGACCTAACCATAGGAAAGCATAACTACGTCGATCGATGGTAGCTGATACAAGGACACCTACAGACTTTCTGGAAGCAATGGCAGATCGAGTACCTCAGCCGTCTTCAACACCGTCCAAAATGGTTGGATCCCAAGCCAGAAATCAAAAAGGAGATTTATTTCTCATTAGAGACGAACGTCTTCCTCCTGCAAAATGGAGCCTAGCACGCCTAGTGGAAACGTTCCCCGGAGCTGACAAACTTACGAGGGTGGTCAAGGTCGAAACGCAGCATGGAGAATTCCTTATACCAATAACGAAACTATGCCCACTACCTTGTAACGACTCGAAACATCAATAACTTTAAAAACAACACCATTAACAAAATAAATACATATCATAAAGAGCAAAAACACACAACAACCCAACGAATAAAATGCTTGATTAAAAATAAAATAACAATTGGTACAAAACTGTGACGCACCACTGTCTTCATACCAATTGCATCGCACAACACAATTAGTTAATCATGGACTACATACACTCATACACACTTAAGTCCATGCACTACACACACTCTTTGAAAATACAGTTCACTTTTCTTTTTTTTTATATTAACACATAACACATAACCCAACTGAACTGACCGAACATCGAACGTCACACACACACACACACACACATATCTACCACCGAGGGACGCGAAGAAAACAAGAACAGAAATCTAATAAAAATTTAAATCGACACAATAATGACATTCGTTATATTAATAATGTACTCACCAGAATCATAACCCAACACAACACAATAAAAAATAATAAATTAATTATAATTTCGATGAAATAATCCGCGCACCACATCACACCGTCAACACCGAGCAAGAACAACCAACAACATCACAACCCAATCGATAGGAACTGATAATTGATGCTTGTGTTATGCCTTATGCATTATCAATGAAACATTAAGTCAGCAACAACAAGAAACACGAAAAGCATCACAACATCGCATCGTCGACAAGATTCCGTGAGAGAACACAAGAACGGGATCATGTGTGAGAATGAGAATATGCTTCCATTGAATACGTCTTTACGCATTTGTTTGTCAATTTGTCATTGCTTGTATGTAAACAAATTATTAACTCGTTTTCTCTTTTCATATACTTAAATGCATGGGCATATGTATGTATGTTGAGAGGACAGCAGGCGAAGCATCAACTTTAAATATGAATGACAGTATGCAGAAAGAGCAACACTTTGGACAACGATATTTTGAACTGGTGACATATAATTTTGATGACCTTCGCTCATCGGGGTGGAGAATGTTTACGATATGTAAACATACCGAATGACGTCACTATGTAAATTGTAAAAGTGTGGAACGCACCCACTTTCTAAAATGTCCCTTTTAATGGAAATAAATAAAAACTGCTGTTAAATGTCAAAGTGTCTCGTCAAAAAAAAAAAGACAATCAATTATTTTTTATAACGTTCTGAAAAAGCGGTGTTTTTATTTTTCAGTAAATTTAGCTGTTTTTAAACTTTACGGAATCTTTTCTTTGTTTTCGAAACCGGTTGAAAATTTCTTTGTTCCAAGCCGAACAAAAGTTTTATGGGACAAATACGGAAAGATGTATGATTTGGGATAGCTCAGATTAGCAAAATGACACTTATTTCTGACGTCTTTATAAAAAAGTTTTATATGCACTCTTATTTGTTGTAAAATTGATATATAGAAAAATTTTAAACCCGTTTTAGTCAGTTTTATGGGACAAATACGGAAAGATGTATGATTTTTGATAGATCAGATTAACAAAATGACGCTTTTTTCTGACTGTAGGTAGTTTTGTTGTAAAAGCGCATTTCTTTAGTTAACTAGACCTGTTCAGCTTTATAATAAGTGGTCGAACATCAAAATCGGTCCATGCATTAGCTGGGAATTCGATTCGCAAATCATGGTAGACATTCGAACCAATATAACAAATTCAAAAATTTAACTCGAAAAATATTTTTTTTTTAAAAACGGCTTTATCAGAAAAGTTTTTCATGCAGACTTATTTGTTGTAAAATTGATAAATACACAAATTTTAAACCCGTTTTAGTCAGTGTTATTGGACAAATACGGAAAGCTGTATGTTTTTTGATAGCTCAGATTAACAAAATGACGCTTATTTCTGACTGTGGGTAGTTTTATTGTAAAAACGCATTTCTTACGTTAACTATACCTGTTCAGCTTTATAATAAGTAATCGAACATCAAAATCGGTCCAAGCATTTGTAGGAAACGCTTATTTTTGGTCAGTCGTACATGTGTTATTTTTATTTCTGTTCGAAGGGTACAGTTTTGAGAGAAACTAAGAAAATAAAAAGGGTATGCAATGTTAAAAAAGTTTAACTAAATTCTTAGTGGCTGTTGTCAAGGATGGAAAATGGTTGGAAGCTAAGTGCAACGTAAACTCCGAAAGAAAAAATTAATGCTTTACGATCTGAAGATGGTGGGTGCATCGGATGAACTGGAGGTGAACTTCTCAAATGTCACCGCAAACGAATTAATTGGTAAATTCAAATTTCAAATCTACCGATAGCAATACAACAATGAGTGCGTTCAGATATTTTTTTTCATCTGATATGGGTAAAAAAAAAAAAATATATATAACAAATAAAAAGCAATAAAAAAAATAAACAAAAATTGAATTTCGCAAGATTCGAACCTAGGCACAAAGTCAGCTAGATCATCGTGGCTTTAACCATCAGGCTACCAAGTGCTGTGAATCTTCGTTGCTTGGATGGTTATTACTATAGTAACTTTTTTTAACCTGAGGTATGGACGTTTTTTTTGACAAGTGTTCGACGCATACATGCGCAGTGGATGATGCCGTCCAAGCATGGCCGATTTCCTGGAGCTCGAAATCGATTAGTTTTATTTGAAAAATTATGTTTTGGTCACACTCATTTTTGAAAAATTCGAATTCGAATTTTAAGAAAAAAATATTAACTTTTCAAATAAAACTACGATTTTTAAGAGGTAACGCGGAAGTGTTTGAGCGACCATCATGGAATTTAATGCCTTGGTGTGCGTGAAGCCAGGTGATGATAAAAGGACCTAACGATATCTAAATCGGTCTCTTTTCGATTGTGACTGATGGTGCGTACACCCGGCTTAACAGCGACAATTTGTGTTTTTTTTTTTTTAATTTGGTTTAGTTAAACAATATCGAGTTGAAAAGTGGAATTGCATAATATGTGCCAACAAATAAATTACAGAAAATACCAAAGTAAAAACAGAATACCTACCCTACAAATAAAAAAAAAAGATTAAGAGGCGAAACAAAAAAAAAAAAAGACAGAGTGAAAATGTTTAGTGATCAAAAAGTGAAGCACCATATCAAACACAAAAAAAAGGCCGCAACAATATCAAAGAGCAAGTGATAACAGCTGTACAAAACATACCATTCACCCCCCAAAATAAAACCACCTTCAATCGCCCATCGCAAGACTGCCTCGCCCTCCGTATCAGTGAGAACGCCTTCGCCAGCAAAAACCGCATTCACTTCTACGTCAATTACTCGCTCCTGCATCGCTATCGCAAGCATTGACACCACGATTAAACCAGCAGCGATCACCAGCGACCAACCATCCAATCCATCGACATCATCAACACCTTCCCTGCCAACAACCAACATCAATAACCCGCACCAATTACGTTTATTCAAAGCTAAGTATTTTTTTTTCATTTGTTGAAGTCATTTTCCTAGTTTTTTTTTGTAAAATTTCGTTCAAATTTCCCTAAATCAAATCTATCAACAGGTAATATCAACTAAAGCAGAAAAGAAAATTTAGGCAAACACCCAACCCAATTGGTTGGCTAAATTAATCCCCGACGGAGTGCACTTCATCTGGACGACCTTTCAAACAGCAATTATTTTGCAAGCTACGATTAAACCGGTAAGTGATTTGATTTCCTTATATTTGACGAACTTCCTTTAATATTTTTTTTTGAAAACGTAATAGTATCTTTTTTTTCTTATTTTGGTGTCATTCATTTATATGCTTGTTTTGATTTCCAATTAATTAAAATAGTCACAAACAATAGTTTGAGTGTGTCAATCTTCAATTGATAACACAATTTTTTTTTTAATTCACCTTGTCATATGTCAAGCTTTTAAATTTACAAAACACCTGAAAATATTCTTAGATTTTGCTCTTGTAAAACAGTTTGACACGACGTTTTAAATTGTGAGATTTTTTTTTTATTGCATAACCTTAGTAGTTATACTAATAGTAGAGTAAATTACAGGAGAAAAAGACCTTTTATTAAATACTTTATCTCAGGGGACAAAACCTTTTTTTTTATATATATGTTTAATATTGTTTATAATATTTTTTTAATTTTTAAACTTTTTGGTATAATAAACTTGTTGGTTGAGTGGTGTTTTTTAAAAAGAAAATTTTGACATATTATTATTTTGTATGGGTTCTCTCAAGGCATTTTCTCCGATCCACTAATTAGTTATGAATTTGGGAAGACTCGTTTTTGAAGACTTTTCAGGACATACTTCGAGATCTCATCATGGGATGACATCGATGACGAGGAGGAAGATGACAGTGACGTCACTTCCTCTGATGTTTAAAGGATACCGTGAGGGCGACGATATGATGAAGTGTATTTTTTTGGTTTTAGATAGTTTCCTTGAGTTTTTTTTTGATGACAGAGTTTGTATAATTCTTTTTTTTTTAATTTTTGAGCTTTAGAAGTTTTTGGTAAACGTCTAGTTAGGGGCTTCCATTAATATTTGAGGAATTGGTAGCCAAGGTGTCGCAACTGTTCCCATAGGGAATATTGTGTGGCAACAGGGGTGGGTATACCTCAGAGAGCAGTTACATCTTAAGCTAACCCCCTCACAATAACATCTTATCTGCGGCATACAAAGATCTTTTCAGTCCTCGCCTTTTTTTTCTAGTAAATTCTCTAGCATGTAAATGCGTAACGAGCCGTCCAGTGCTAAGGACAGCTAGAACCCTCCCACCGACGAGCTAGAACGTGCTAATGCTAGCATGCCAAGCGGTCATGGCCTGTACACCCTTCCGCTTTTGCCTGCCTGGACTGGCCTAGTGTGCCTGTAAGCACCAGGTCATAAAGGTGGTCGTGTAAGTGGAAGGTACAAATTTATGGAAGTTTCGAGGATGAGTTCAAACCATCTCGATAAGAATACTTCTCTGTATTGGGTTTTAATCCAATACATAAACCATGTATCGAGAACTAATTTTTCGAAATCTTCCTAGTTTCGAACAACACCTAAGAACCCGGAATTTCGTTACACATTAGCTGGGAATTCGATTCGCAAATCATGGAAGACGTCCGAACCTACATAAAAAATTCTAAAATTTAACCCGAAAGATATTTTTTTGAAAAACGCATTTATAAAAAAAGTTTTATATGCAGTCTTATTTGTTGTAAAATTGATATATACACAAATTTTAACCCCGTTTTAGACAGTTTTATGGGACAAATACGGAAAGATGTATGATTTTGGATAGCTCAGATAAACCAAATGACGCTTATTTCTTACTGTGGGAAGTTTTGTTGTAAAAACGCATTTCTTACGTTACCTAGAACTGTTCAGCTTTATAGTAAGTAATCGAAGATCAAAATCGGTTAATGCGTTAGCTGGGAGCTCGAATCGCAAGTGATGGTAGACGTATTTTTTTTTAAAAATGCCTTTATAAAAAAAGTTAAATATGCAGTCTTATTTGTTGTAAAATTGATACATTCAAACATTTTGCTTTAAAGTTGTAAGCCCGTTGTAGTCAGTTTTATGGGACAAATACGAAAGATGTATGATTTTGGATAGCTTATGTTAACAAAATGACACCTATTTCTGACTGTGGGTAGTTTTGTTGTAAAAACGCATTTCTAACGTTAACTAGACCTGTTTAGCTTTAGAATAAGTGGTCGAACATCAAAATCAGTTAAAGCGTTAGCTGGGAGTTCGATTCGCAAGTGATGGTAGACGTCCGAACCTATATAAAAAAATCTAAAAATTAACCCAAAAAAATTTTTTTTAAAAAACGGTTTTATAAAAAAAGTTAAATATGCAGTCTTATTTGTTGTAAAATTGATATATACACAAATTTTAAACCCGTTTTAGTCAGTGTTATGGGACAAATACGGAAAGATGTATGATATTTGATAGATCAGATTAACAAAATGACGTTTATTTCTTACTGTGGGTAGTGTTGTTGTAAAAACGCATTTCTTTCGTTAACTAGACCTGTTCTGCTTTAAAATAAGAGGTCGAACGTCAAAATCGGTCTTAGCATTAGCTGGGAAGTCGATTCGCGAGTCATAGTTGACGTCCGAACCCATATAAAAAATTCTAAAATTTAACCAGAAAATATTCTTTTTTAAAAACGCCTTTATAGAAAAAGTTTTATATGCAATCTTATTTATTGTAGAATTGATATATACACAAATTTTAAACCCGGTTTAGTCAGTTTTATGGGACAAATACGGAAAGATGTATGATTTTTGATAGCTTAGATTAACAAAATGACGGCTTATTTCTGACTGTGGGTAGTTTTGTTGTAAAAACGCATTTCTTACGTTAACTATACCTGTTCAGCTTTATAATAAGTAATCGAACATCAAAATCGGTCCAAGCATTCGTAGGAAACGCTTATTTTTGGTCAGTCGTATACGTGTTATTTCTATTTCTGTTTGAAGAGTACAGTTTTGAGAGAAACTAAGAAAATAAAAGAGTATATAATGTTAAAAAAGTTTAACAAAATTCTTAGTGGCTGTTGTCATGGATAGAAAATGGTTGGAAGCTGAGTGCACCGTAAACTCCGAAAGAAAAAATTGATGCTTTACGATCTTAAGATGGTGGGTGTATTGGATGAACTTCTCAAATGTCACCGCAAACGAATGCATTGGTAAATTCAAATTTCAAATCTACCGACAGCAATACAACAATGAGTGCGTTCAGATATTTTTTTCATCTGATATGGGGAAAAAAAAAAATATATATATATATATATATAAAAAGCAATAAAAAAAAAGGAATTTCGCAAGATTCGAAGCAAGGATCATCGTGGCTTTAACCATCAGGCTACCAAGTGCTGTGAATCTTCGTTGCTTGGATGGTTCTGACTATAGTAATTTTTTTTAACCTGAGGTATGGACGTTTTTTTTTGACACGTGTTCGACGCATACATGCGCAGTGGATGATGCCGTCCAAGCATGGCCGATTTCCTAAAGCTCGAAATCGATTAGTTTTATTTGAAAATTTATGTTTTGGTCACACTCATTTTTGAAAAATTCGAATTCGAGTTTTAAGACCAAAATATTAACTTTTCAAATAAAAATACGATTTGTAAGAGGTAACGCGGATGTGTTTGAGCGACCATCATGGAATTTAATGCCTTGGTGTGCGTGAAGCCAGGTGATGATAAAAGGACCTAACGATATCTTAATCGGTCTCTTTTCGATTGTGACTGATGGTGCGTACACCCGGCTGAACAGCGACAGTTCGTGGTTTTTTTTTTCTTTTTTATATTTGGTTTAGTTAAACAATATCGACTTGTAAAATAAAAACAGAAGACCCAACAAATAAAAAAAAAAAAGGTTAAAGCGACGATAAAAAAAAAAGTGCAAGTGTTTAGTGATCAAAACGTGAAGCCCCATATCAAACAAAAAAAAAAAGGCCCCCAACAATATCAAAGAGCAATTAATAACGGCTGTACGAAACATACTTTTCACCCCCCAAATAAAACCACCTTCAATCGCCCATAGCAAGATTGCCTCGCCCTCTGTATCAGTGAGAACGCTTTCGCCAGCAAGAACCACATTCAGCAGCAAAGTCGAACCGCAACCACCAGGTTATACGTCCTACCATACCACCATAAGTTAGATGAAGTGCACCAATACGTCCACTGAGTGTCTCCTAAAGCCGACAAAAATCGTGCTTTGATCTCATCACCGCCAACGTCTAACAATCGAGAAGGACAACCACCAAAACCAAACGAAACGATCGATCTAGCGAAATATTACCATCTGAGCATACCAAACACCACGCTCTCGATACCCAACACATCATTAAGAGGAAAAGCACACTCCACCCTACACCCTGAACCAGCGTGAAGAAGTACTTCTACGTCAATTACTCGCACCTGTATCGCTATCGCAAGCATTGACACGACGATTAAACCACCAGCGATCACCAGCGACCAACCATCCAATCCATCGACATCATCAACACCTTCCCTCCCAACAACCAACATCAATAACCCGCACCAATTAAGTTTATTCAAAGCTAAGTATTTTTTTTCATTTGTTGAAGACATTTTCCTATTTTTTTTTTTTTTTGTAAAAGTTCCTTCAAACTTCCCTAAATCAAATCTATCAACAGGTAATATCAATTAAAGCAGAAAAGAAAATTTAGGCAAACACGCAACCCATTTGGTTGGCTAAATTAATCCCTGACGGAGTGCACTTCATCTGGACGACCTTTCAAACAGCAATTATTTTGCCAGCTACGATTAAACCGGTAAGTGATTTGATTTCCTTATATTTGACGAACTTCCTTTAATAATTTTTTTTGAAAACGTAATTGTATCTTTTTTTTCTTATTTTGGTGTCATTCATTTATTTGCTTATTTTGATTTCCAATTAATTAAAATAGTCACAAACAATAGTTTGAGTGTGTCAATCTTCAATAGTTAACACAATTTTTTTTAATTCACCTTGTCATATGTCAAGCTTTTAAATTTATAAAACACCTGAAAATGTTCTTTGATTTTGTTCTTGTAAAACAGTTTGACACAACATTTTAACCTTAGGAATTATACTAATAGTAGAGTAAATTACAGGAGAAAAAGACCTTATATTAAATACATTATCTCAGGGGACAAAATCTTTTTTTTTATATATATTTAATTTTGTTTATAATAATTTTAAAACTTTTTGGTATAATAAACTTGTTGGATGAGTGGTGTTTTTTAAAAAGAAAATTTCGACATATGATTTTTTTGTATGGGTTCTCTCAAGGCGTTTTCTCCGATTAACTAATTAGTTATGAATTTGGGAAGACTGGTTTTTGAAGACTTTTCATGTTATGCATGAAGTGATGGAATATTTTTCATAGGTGGATGTGACAACTTCGAGATCCCATCATGGGATGACATCGATGGCGAGGAGGAAGATGACAGTGACGTCACTTCCTCTGATGTTTAAAGGATACCGTGAGGGCAACGATATGATGAAGTGTATTTTTTCGGTTTTAGATAGTTTCCTTGAGTTTTTTTTTGACGACAGAGTTTGTATAATTTTTTTTTTTTTTTTTGAGCTTTAGAAGTTTTTGGTAAACTTCTAGTTAGGGGCTTCCATTAATATTTGAGGAATTGGTAGCCAAGGTGTCGCAACCGTTCCCATAGGTTATATTGTGTGGCAACAGGGGTGGGTATACCTCAGAGAGCAGTTACATCTTAAGCTCTCCCCCCCACAATAACATCTTATCTGCGGCATACGAAGAACATTTCAGGCCTCGCGTTTTATTTTCTAGTAAATTCTCTGGCATGTAAATGCGTAACGAGCCGTCCAGTGCTAAGGACAGCAAGAACCCCCCCACCGACGAGCTAGAACGTGCTAATGCTAGCATTCCAAGCGGTCATGGCCTGGACACCCTTCCACTTTTGCCTGCCTGGACTGGCCTAGTGTGCCTGTAAGCACTAGGTCATAAAGTTGGTCGTGTAAGAGGAAGGTACAAATTTATGGAAGTTTCGAGGATGAGTTCAAACCATCTCGATAAGAATACTTCTCTGTATTGGGTTTTAATCCAATACATAATTCATGTATCGAGAACTCATTTTTCGAAATCTTCCTAGTTTCGAACAGCACCTAAGAACCCGGAATTTCGTTACAGGTGGCGACCAACGTGGGGCCCGATTCGTTTCTTCAATTTTTGTATGCTCTAAAAAAAAAAATTTTTTTCGAAGTTAAAGTTTTGAAAATTTTGGCAGAGTTTGAAAACTTGTATTAACTTATGTTCATTTAGCGCTGAAGAAAGTTCTTGATACTTTAGGTTTAATTTTGTTTCTTATATTATAAATAATTTATTTTAGCTTAAATTTTGTGGATGTTAATATCCAGTATATAAGAGTAAAGTATCTCTAAAATATACTGCGCGTTCACCCCTCTATTTTGCTTAAATTATGTCATCAGGTTAGGTTTATATTAGACAGCCAGTATCTGGGTTGACTTTTATCCTCATTTAGTCTTGGTCGTTCTTACACAACCTGCATGTGCGTCTTAATTTTATTTAAGTATCGAATTAGGTTAGAATAAGTATCGTTGGAATGTGTTAGAGAGTGGCGTAAGAATTAGACAGCCAGTATCTGAGTTGACTTTTATCCTCCTTTAGTCTGGGTAGTTCTTACACCTCTTGCTCGTTCAAATATAATTAAGTTATCATTAGTTGAAATTTAGAATGTTTTGTATGATATAAATTTTTTTTAATATATGCATACATTTGTTAAAATGTATCTTTTTTTTCTAATTTAGTTATTCTATGGTAGTGGAAATGTTATATCTTGGCCGATAACAGACTTAAGTCTTAGTCTGTTATGTCCGATGCAAGTTTCCATTTCCATTTTTAGTTTTAGGTGGTATCAAGAACAACACTTTAGTTATGTGGGATTCGCTGGATTTGTTGGCTTCGAAAAGCAGATTGGGGGTTTTCATATTGTTTTCTCTTTTTTTTCTCAATTATCGTCATCGATCCCTTATGAGTATCAGAGTCAAGGAATCACATCCACCTTATTTTATGATATTAGTTTTGAAAACATTCTATTAAATTTTGAGAATACTGGATTTTCGTTTTGCAATTTAGTAAGATTTTCGATATTTTTTGTTTCCTTTATATTAATTTTTTCTTCAATTATACAATATCGCCTTTTTTAAGTTTCAACTTTTATACATTATATAATGTCTTTGAATCGTTCGGTATCAAAAGTTAAGAGTAATTACCATCTGCGAAAAAAGAGAGTTGCATCAGACATACCAAACTTCCCCAATTTCGCTTCTAGTTCAGGTCGACCATCAACATCGGATGTACCTAGAACTAGCATGGATTCATCATCTATGCAAAATCCCAGAGTGAATGCAGCTTCTGGTTCTAAACAGCCTGTAAAACCTAGGCAAAGTCTGAATTCATCAACTCAAGATGCCAACCGTACTGCAAGTTCTGTGCACCAAATTCCACCTCCAGTACCCCTAGATAATTCGAGAACATCTCATCGAGATGCAAACGATTCTGAGGAAGATCTGGCTCAGTACATTCAAGAAGTGGTTACGGCGTCTCTTGGCATAAGTAGAGCTGAAGATATTCGTCTTATGCGAAAAGAGTTGGAGAAGAACCGAGATGAGCCTAAGCTGGAAATCGGGAATAGTATTCGCGAAACTCTCTCTGCCCCAACTCCTACCAATCGCCGTGAATACGAAGTTCGAAGACGTCCACCGCCACTTCCTACAGCAGATCCACTTCCTACAGATATTCCACAGAATCCTCAGCCGGAGAAAGTATTTGATACTTCTCGAGCTGATGATTTTATCGCACAGCTGGACAACATGCATCTTCATAATGCTTCCGCTCCATCTTCTCGCTACGTTTCTCCTCCTGATGCACCTTCTTCGTCGCAATCGAATTTTAGAGGTCAGACTTTACACAAGTGGGGTTTAAAGTTCGATACCCACAACATGACGGTCGAAGACTTCATATTCCGACTGGAGCGACTTAGAAATTGTTATGGAGCTAGTTGGGAAGAAGTTGTAATGTTCGTCACTGGTCCAGTGGAAAATTGGTTTTGGGTTTTTCTGAAAGCAAATCCCTTTATTAATTGGGCAACACTTCGCATAGCGTAGGTTGAACAATTTGGAACCATGGAAACGGATGCAGAACTGTCTAGGAAGATGTATGATCGACATCACGGTCAGACGGATCATTCGATGATTTCTTTATGGCGGTCCAACAGAGGAATACCAGACTGCGAGATCCTAAGCCACCACATGAAGTAGTTGGGGTAATAAAGCAAAACTAACTGACTTACAAAACCAGTCTTCCGGAACTAATGTATATTGGTCGGAAGATAGAAATGTATCTTATCACCCAAGAGTTTCCGCGAGGTAAAGTACCTGCACCTCCACCTTTTCGTAGAATGGTTCATGAAGTAGATTATGCTGATGAAAAAAACTCTGTAAGCCGAGACTCTATTGAAGGTTTTCAATTTAAACGCGATCCCAGATCATTTAAATGCTGGAATTGTAAAGCAATAGGTCATGGCTATATTGACTGTCCAGTTGAGCAGAAGTCACTCTTTTGCTATAAATGTGGAAAAGAAGGTACCACCTCTCCTCAATATTCTAATTGCAAGGGAAACTTCCAAAGGAGCAATATGCCATCCGGGGCGTCTTGTTCTCAGATCAGAAACCCGGAGTCCCAATAAACGAACACTTACAAGAATTTAACACCTCAAGTTCACATTAAAGTAACGTTAAACCAATTTCTATTTTAAAACGACCTGATTTTGACAGCTCTCTCGAACCTGATCGACCCATGTCCGCCAATAATAAGTTAAGAAAACCGTTTCCGTCTTTACATGAACGTCTTCTTGCGTATTATGCCGCGAGAGAAAAAATGTTTGGTAACAAACGTCCCATTTCTAATAAAATTCTTAGACGAGTGAGTATAGATATATTGATGCTATAACCTTATGTAACATTGAAGATCTTCGCAACCATTTCCTACCAAGGGGCAACTAAAGATCTAGAGATGTACATAGTACCTTCTCTACATCAACCACTGTACTTAGGAATCGATTTTTTGAAAGACTTTAGTATTGCACCCCATCTGAACCGATTAAGCAACGACACTATCCTGTTTCCCCCGCGGTGCAGAATTGGATGGTATGCTCGAAATGGGCGTTATCGAGGAAAGTAGTAGTGCATGGAGCTCTCCGGTAGTTTTGGTACGAAAGCCCGGCAAAAATCGGCTATGCCTCGACTCTTCCTCATATAGAGGGATTGCTAGGACGTCTTTCAGGTGGATCTGTGTGATGCCTTTTGGCAGATCCAGCTGGAGACAACTTCAAGGGAAAAGACGGCTTTTACGGTTTCGCAGACCTCTCTACCAATTCAGTGCAATGCCCTTTGGCCTCTGCAATGCTCCTCAGCGTATGTGCAGACTAATGGACAAAGTGGTACCACACGAATTGAGAGAAAATGTTTTTGTCTATCTGGACGATCTATTGATTATTTCTCGGACTTTCGAAGACCATTTGAAAATGTTGAAGGAGGTCGCGGTAAGGTTAAAGTCTTCCGGGCTTACTTTAAACATGCAGAAATACAAATTTTGTTTTAAAGAGCTCAAATACTTAGGGTTTGTTGTAAGTGAAGGTTGCTTAAAAACGGATCCAGAGAAAATCACCGCTATACGAGACTTTCCAATCCCGAAGAATCCACGGCAGGTTAGCAGATTTATTGGTATGGCGGGATGGTATAGGCGATTTGTTCGTGACTTTTCGACTCTGGCTACTCCGATAACGAATACTTTGAAAAAGACAAAAAAGTTAGATTTTGATAATGAGACTATTTTCTCATTTGAGAAGATTAAGGAACTACTGACAACAGCTCCTGTTCTAATCAACCCGGATTTTCAAAAACCTTTCATCATTTTATGTGATGCTTCGGATACAGGGATTGGATGCGTGCTTTGTCAAAAAGATGTGGATGGCGTTGAACGTCCGATATACTTTTGGTCTCACAACTTAAACTCTGCTAAACGTAATTACAGCGTAACTGAACGCGAGTGTTTAGCTGCTGTCTTGGGAGTTCAGAAATTTCGAGCGTACGTGGAAGGTCAAAACTTTACAGTTATAACCGACCATGCGAGTTTGAAATGGTTGATGGGTCAAAAGGACCTTAGCGGATGGTTAGCTCGGTGGAGTCTAAAGTTACAAGGGTATGATGTTGATATAGAGCATCGCAAAGGTTCACAACATGTCGTGCCAGACGCTCTTTCCCGAGTGTTTGCAGTTGACTCGTTAAACCTAGGTGCCATTTCAAATCAAGACTCTCTTGATGTGCTGCATATAGATCCCAGTTTTAAATCTGAGGAGTATGTAAAGATTGCCGACAACATCATAAAGCATAAAGATCAGCTACCTGACCTTCTTGTCTCGGACTGTTTCGTTTACAAAAAGGTTAATCATTACAAAGGAAATCCTCTTGAGGATGACCGAGTTTGGAAGTTATGGATTCCATCCGCGCTGACTAACCATCTGATAGCTTTAGCCCATCACCCACCAAAATCTTCGCATGGTGGGATAGCCAAAACGTTGTATCGACTACGTGCACGATTTTTCTGGCCGAACATGGCAGCCGGGATAAAAGCATTTGTGAGTAACTGCGAAATTTTCAAAACATGCAAGGCGTCAAACCAAATATTGAGACAGCCAATGGGAAGACCTTTCTTAGTAGAACGCACATTCCAACATGTATATGTACACTTTCTTGGTCCATATCCCCGTTCAAGAAAAGGAAATACTCACATTATTGTATTATTAGACCGGCTTACGAAATTCGTAATCGTGAAAGCATTGCGCAAAGCAACATCTGAAACTGCTATAAAATTTATACATGAAGATGTGTTCTGCATCTTCGGAGTACCGGAATCGATACTGTCCGATAATGGTAAGCAGTTTACAAGCTCCTTCTTTGCGAAGTATTTATCCTCCAATGGGGTTAATCACATTAAGACTGCATCTTACTCACCATAGGCTAATGCCAGTGAGCGAGTCAATAGATCTATACTCGCTGCAATTAGGTCATACATTGACAAAGAACAGATAGATTGGGACTTGCATCTACCAACCATAACTTGTTCCTTGCGGACTTCAATTCATTCCACTATAGGTATGTCCCCGTATGAGGCGTTGTTCGGCCAAGGAATGGCTGAACACGGTTCGGAATACAAACTCTTAAGGAATTTAAATTGCGTCAACAAAATTCTGAACTCAATATCTTACCTAAATCCGCTAAGATGAATATTTTGCATACTAGCCTCAGAAATGCTTTAGGGAGGGCACACTTTGCAAATGAGCACAAATACAATACTCGTAGTAAAGACACTAGGTACAAAGTTGGTGATATAGTTTATAAAATAAATTTTATTCTTAGCAACGCTTCTAAATATCTTAGCGCAAAATTGTGTCCAAAGTTACTAAAAGCAACAGTGCAACGAATAGTTGCAAATCATCTATACGAATTAGAAGACGAAAAGGGTTTTTGCTTAGGAGCTTTCCACTCAAAAGACATAAAAAGATAGATTCAGGTTGTATGTTAGATCCCGGCTAGCAGTCTGTGCATGCGATCCTTATTCTTGGGCATGGGTTGGATCCATGAAGCTTATCGTTTCTTTTCTTTGTCATTTTGCTCAGCAGGTTTTGCAAAACGAAAAAGTTTTGTAGGAAACGCTTATTTTTGGTCAGTCGTATACGTGTTATTTTTATTTCTGTTCGAAGAGTACAGTTGTGAGAGAAACTAAGAAAATAAAAAAGGGTATGCAATGTTAAAAAGTTTAACTAAATTCTTAGTGGCTGTTGTCAAGGATGGAAAATGGTGGGAAGCTGGTGGGTGTATTGGATGAACTGGAAGTGAACTTCTCAAATGTCACCGCAAACGAATGCATTGGTAAATTCAAATTTCAAATCTACCGATAGCAATACAACAATGAGTGCGTTCAGATATTTTTTTTCATCTGATATGGGCAAAAAAAAATATATAACAAATAAAAAGCAATAAAAAAAAAATAATAAATAAAAAATAAGGATTCGAACCTAGGCACAAAGTCAGCTAGATCATCGTGTCTTTAACCATCAGGCTACCAAGTGCTGTGAATCATCGTTGCTTGGATGGTTATGACTATACTAATTTTTTTTTAACCTGAGGTATGTATGGACGTTTTTTTTGACACGTGTTCGACGCATACATGCGCAGTGGATGATGCCGTCCAAGCATGGCCGATTTCTTGGAGCTCGAAATCGATTAGTTTTATTTGAAAAATTATGTTTTGGTCAGATTCATTTTTGAAAAATTCGAATTCGAATTTTAACACCAAAATATTAAATTTTCAATTAAAACTACGATTTTTAAGAGGTAACGCGGAAGTGTTTGATCGACCATCATGGAATTTAATGCCTTGGTGTGCGTGAAGCCAGGTGATGATAAAAGGACCTAACGATATCTAAATCGGTCTCTTTTCGATTGCGACTGATGGTGCGTACACCCGGCTTAACAGCGACAGTTTGTGTTTTTTTTTTTTTTTAAATTTGGTTTAGTTAAACAATATCGAGTTGAAAAGTGGAATTGCATCTTATGTGCCAACAAATAAATTACAGAAAATACCAAAGTAAAAACAGAAAATAAAATAAAAAAAAAAGTTTAAGCGAGGAAACAAAAAAAAAAAAAAGACAGAGTGAAAGTGTTTAGTGATCAAAAAGTGAAGCGCCATATCAAACACAAAAAAAAGGCCCGCAACAATATCAAAGAGCAAGTGATAACGGCTGTACGAAACATACCATTCACCCCCCAAAATAAAACCACCTTCAATCGCCCATCGCAAGACTGCCTCGCCCTCCGTATCAGTGAGAACGCCTTCGCCAGCAAAAACCGCATTCAGCAGCAAAGTCGAACCGCAACCACCAGGTAACACGTCCTAGCATACCACCATAAGTGAGATCAAGTGCACCAATACGTCCACCGAGTGCCTCCTAAAGCCGACAAAAACCGTGCTTTGATCTCATCACCACCAACGTCTAACAATCGAGAAAGAAAACCACCAAAACCAAACGAAACCAACAAAAAAAATCCCTACTGCATGAGCTACAAAATCAAGTCAACCCCCACCGATCGATCCAGCGAAATATCACCGTCTGAGCATACCAAACACCACGCTCTCGATACCCAACACATCATTAAGAGGAAAAGCACACCCCACCCTACACCCTGAACCAGCGTGAAGAAGTACTTCTACGTCAATTACTCGCACCTGCATCGCTATCGCAAGCATTGACACGACGATTAAACCACCAGCGATCACCAGCGACCAACCATCCAATCCATCGACATCATCAACACCTTCCCTGCCAACAACCAACATCAATAACCCGCACCAATTAAGTTTATTCAAAGCTAAGTATTTTTTTTCATTTGTTGAAGTCATTTTCCTAGTTTTTTTTTGTAAAATTTCGTTCAAATTTCCCTAAATCAAATCTATCAACAAGTAATATCAACTAAAGCAGAAACGAAAATTTAGGCAAACACACAACCCAATTGGTTGGCTAAATTAATCTCCGACGGAGTGCACTTCATCTGGACGACCTTTCAAACAGCAATTATTTTGCCAGCTACGATTAAACCGGTAGATGAGTGATTTGATTTCCTTATATTTGACGAACTTCCTTTAATAATTTTTTTTGAAAACCTAGTAGAATCATTTTTTTCTTATTTTGGTGTCATTCATTTATTTGCTTATTTTGATTTCCAATTAATTAAAATAGTCACAAACAATAGTTTGAGTGTGTCAATATTAAATTTTTTTTTAATTCACCTTGTCATATGTCAAGCTTTTAAATTTATAACACACCTGAAAATATTCTTTGATTTTGTTCTTGTAAAACAGTTTGACACGACATTTTAAATTGTGAGATTTTTTTTTTTGATTGTATAACCTTAGGAGTTATACTAATAGTAGAGTAAATTACAGGGGAAAAAGACCTTTTATTAAATATTATCTCAGGGCTACAAACCCTTTTTTGTATAAATATTTAATTGTTTTATAATAATTATTTCATTTTTAAACTTTTTGGTATAATAAACTTGTTGGTTGAGTGGTGTTTTTTAAAAAGAAAATTGCGACATATTATTTTTTTGTATGGGTTCTCTCAAGGCGTTTTCTCCGATCCGCTAATTAGTGATGAATTTGGGAAGATTGGTTTTTGAAGACTTTTCAGGACATAACATGAAGTGATAGAATATTTTTCATAGGTGGATGTGACAACTTCGAGATCTCATCATGGGATGACATCAATGATGAGGAGGAAGATGACAGTGACGTTACTTCCTCTGATGTTTCAAGGATACCGTGAGGGCGACGATATGATAAAGTGTATTTTTTTGGTTTTAGATAGTTTCCTTAAGTTTTTTTTGACGACAGAGTTTGTATAATTCTTTTTTTTTTATTTTTGAGCTTTAGAAGTTTTTCAGGTCCCGCCTTTTTTTTTCTAGTAAATTCCCTGGCATGTGAATGCGTAACGAGCCGTCCAGTGCTAAGGACAGCAAGAATCCTCCCCCACCGACGAGCTAGAACGTGCTAATGCTAGCATGCCAAGCGGTAGGCAATGACACCCTTCCGCTTTTGCCTGCCTGGACTGGCCTAGTGTGCCTGTAAGCACTAGGTCAAAAAGGTGGTCGTGTAAGTGGAAGGTACAAATTTATGGAAGTTTCGAGGATGAGTTCAAACCATCTCGATAAGAAGTATTCTATGTATTGTATTGGGTTTTAATCCAATACATAAACCATGCATCGAGAACTCATTTTTCGAAATCTTCCTAGTTTCGAACAACACCTAAGAACCCGAAATTTTGTTACACATTAGCTGGGAATTCGATTCGCAAATCATGGTAGAAGTCCGAACCTATATAAAAAATTCTAAAATTTAACCCGAAAATTTTTTTTAAAAAACGCCTTCATAATAAAAGTTAAATATGCAGTCTTATTTGTTGTAAACTTGATACATACAAACTTTTTGCTTTAAAGTTGTAGGCCCGTTTTAGTCAGTTTTATGGGACAAATACGGAAAGATGTATGATTTTGTATAGCTTATATTAACAAAATGACGCTTATTTCTGACTGCGGGTAGTTTTGTTGTAAGAACGCATTTCTTACGTTAACTAGACCTGTTCAGCTTTATAATAAGTGGTCCAGCATCAAAATCGGTATAAGCATTAGCTGAGAATTCGATTCGCAAATCATGGTAGACGTTCGAAACAATAAAGCAAATTCAAAAATTTAACTCGAAAAATATTTTTTTTTAAAAACGCCTTTATCAAAAAAGTTTTACATGCAGACTTATTTGTTGTAAAATTGATACATACAAAAATTTTGCTTTAAAGTTGTAAACCCGTTTTAGTCAGTTTTATGGGACAAAAACGGAAAGATGTATGATTTTGGATAGCTCAGATTAACAAAATGACGCTTATATCTGACTGTGGGTAGTTTTGTTGTAAAAACGCATTTCTTACGTTAACCATACCTGTTCAGCTTTATAATAAGTAATCGAATATCAAAATCGGTCAAAGCATTAGCTGAGAATTCGATTCGCAAATCATGATAAACGTCCGAACCTATATAAAAAATTCTAAAATTTAACCCGAACATTTTTTTTTAAAACGCCTTTATAAAAAAAGTTAAATGTGCAGTCTTATTTGTTTTAAAATTGATAAATACAAAAATTTTGCTTTAAAGTTGTAAACCCGTTTGAGTAAGTTTTATGGAACAAATACGGAAAGAAGTATGATTTTGGACACATCAGATTAACAAAATGACGCTTATTCCTGACTGTTGGCAGTTTTGTTGTAAAAACGCATTTCTTACGTTAACTATACCTGTCCAGCTTTATAATAAGTAGTCGAACATCAAAAGCGGTCAAAGCATTAGCTGAGAATTCGATTCGCAAATCACGATAAACGTCCGAACCTATATAAAAAATTCTAAAATTTAACCCGAAATTTTTTTTTAAAAAACGCCTTTATAAAAAAAGTTAAATAAGTCTTATTTGTTGTAAGATTGATACATACACAAATTTTGCTTTAAAGTTGTAAACCCGTTTTAGTCACTTTTATTGGACAAATACGGAAAGATGTATGATTTTGGATAGCTCAGATTAACAAAATGACGATTATTTCTGCCTGTGGGTAGTTTTGTTGTAAAAACGCATTTCTTACGTTAACTAGACCTGTTCGGCTTTATAATAGGTGGTCCAACATCAAAATCGGTCGAAGCAATAGCTGGGAATTCGATTCGCAAATCATGGTAGACATTCGAAACAATATAACAAATTAAAAAATTTAACTCGAAAAATATTTTTTTTTAAAAACGCCTTTAAAAAAAATTAAATATGCAGTTTTTTTTGTTGTAAAATTGATACATACAAAAATTTTTCTTTTAAGTTGTAAGCCCGTTTTAATCAGTTTTATGGGACAAATAGGGAAAGATGTATTTTGGATAGCTTAGATTAACAAAATGACGCTTATTTCTGACTGTGAGTAGTTTTGTTGTAAAAACGCATTTCTTGCGTTAACTAGACCTGTTCAGCTTTAGAATAAGTGGTCGAACATCAAAATCGGTTAAAGCAAAATGACGCTTATTTCTAACTGTGGGTAGTTTTGTTGTAAAAACGCATTTCTTACGTTAACTATACCTGTTCAGCTTTATAATAAGTAATCGAACATCAAAATCGGTTAAAGCATTAGCTGGGAATTCGATTCGCAAATCATGATAAACGTCCGAACCTATATAAAAAATTCTAAAATTTAACCCGACATTTTTTTTTTAAAAACGCCTTTTTAAAAAAAGTTAAATAAGTCTTATTTGTTGTAAAATTGATACATACGAAAATTTTGCTTTAAAGTTGTAAACCCGTTTTAGTCACTTTTATGGGACAAATACGGAAAGATGTATGATTTTGGATAGCTCAGATTAACAAAATGACGCTTATTTCTGACTGTGGGTAGTTTTGTTGTAAAAACGCATTTCTTACGTTAACTAGACCTGTTCGGCTTTATAATAGGTGGTCCAACATCAAAATCGGTCGAAGCAATAGCTGGGAATTCGATTCGCAAATCATGGTAGACATTCGAAACAATATAACAAATTAAAAAATTTAACTCGAAAAATATTTTTTTTTAAAAACGCCTTTAAAAAAAAATTAAATATGCAGTTTTTTTTGTTGTAAAATTGATACATACAAAAATTTTTCTTTTAAGTTGTAAGCCCGTTTTAATCAGTTTTATGGGGCAAATACGGAAAGATGTATTTTGGATAGCTTAGATTAACAAAATGACGCTTATTTCTGACTGTGAGTAGTTTTGTTGTAAAAACGCATTTCTTGCGTTAACTAGACCTGTTCAGCTTTAGAATAAGTGGTCGAACATCAAAATCGGTTAAAGCAAAATGACGCTTATTTCTAACTGTGGGTAGTTTTGTTGTAAAAACGCATTTCTTACGTTAACTATACCTGTTCAGCTTTATATTAAGTAATCGAACATCAAAATCGGTTAAAGCATTAGCTGGGAATTCGATTAGCAAATCATGATAAACGTCCGAACCTATATAAAAAATTCTAAAATTTAACCCGAAATTTTTTTTTTAAAAACGCCTTTTTAAAAAAAGTTAAATAAGTCTTATTTGTTGTAAAATTGATACATACGAAAATTTTGCTTTAAAGTTGTAAACCCGTTTTAGTTACTTTTATGGGACAAATACGGAAAGATGTATGATTTTGGATAGCTCAGATTAACAAAATGACGCTTATTTCTGACTGTGGGTAGTTTTGTTGTAAAAACGCATTTCTTACGTTAACTAGACCTGTTCGGCTTTATAATAGGTGGTCCAACATCAAAATCGGTCGAAGCATTAGATGGGAATTCGATTCGCAAATCATGGTAGACATTCGAAACAATATAACAAATTAAAAAATTTAACTCGAAAAATGTTTTTTTTTAAAAACGCCTTTAAAAAAAATTAAATATACAGTTTTTTTTGTTGTAAAATTGATACATACAAAAATTTTTCTTTTGAGTTGTAAGCCCGTTTTAGTCAGTTTTATGGGACAAATACGGAAAGATGTATTTTGGATAGCTTAGATTAACAAAATGACGCTTATTTCGGACTGTGGGTAGTTTTGTTGTAAAAACGCATTTCTTGCGTTAACTAGACTTGTTCAGCTTTAGAATAAGTGGTCGAACATCAAAATCGGTTAAAGCGTTAGCTGGGAGTTCGATTCGCAAGTGATAGTAGACGTCCGAACCTATATAAAAAATTCTAAAATTTAACCCGAAAAATATCTTTTTTAAAAACGCCTTTATAAAAAAAGTTTTATATGCAGTCTTATTTGTTGTAAAATTGATATATACACAAATCTTAAACCCGTTTTAGTCAGTGTTATGGGACAAATACGGAAAGATGTATGATTTTGGATAGCACAGATTAACAAAATGACGCTTATTTCTGACTGTGGGTAGTTTTGTTGTAAAAGCGCATTTCTTACGTTAACTATACCTGTTCAGCTTTATAATAAGTAATCGAACATCAAAATCGGTCCAAGCATTAGCTGGGAATTCGATTAGCAAATCATGGTAAACGTCCGAACCTATATAAAAAATTCTAAAATTTAACCTGAAATTTTTTTTTAAAAAAGCCTTTATAAAAAAAGTTAAATAAGTCTTATTTGTTGTAAAATTGATACATACAAAAATTTTGCTTTAAAGTTGTAAACTCGTTTAAGTCAGTTTTATGGGACAAATACGGAAATATGTATGAATTTGGATAGCGCAGATTAACAAAATGACGCTTATTTCTGACTGTGGGCAGTTTTGTTGTAAAAACGCATTTCTTACGTTAACTAGACCTGTTCAGCTTTATAATAAGTGGGCCAACATCAAAATCGGTCTAAGCATTAGCTGGGAATTCGATTCGCAAATCATGGTAGACATTCGAAACAATATAACAAATTCAAAAATTTAACTCGAAAATATTTTTTTTTAAAAACGCCTTTAAAAAAAATTAAATATGCAGTGTTATTTTTTGTAAAATTGATACATACAAACATTTTGCTTTAAAGTTGTAAACCCGTTTTAGTCAGTTTTATGGGACAAATACGGAAAAATGTATGATTTTTAAAAGCTCAGATTAACAAAATGACGCTTATTTCTGACTGTGGGCAGTTTTGTTGTAAAAACGCATTTCTTACGTTAACTAGACCTGTTCAGCTTTAGAATAAGTGGTCGAACATCAAAATCGGTTAAAGCGTTAGCTGGGAGTTCGATTTGCAAGTCATGGTAGACGTCCGCACCTATATAAAAAATTCTAAAATTTAACCAGAAAAATATTTTTTTTTAAAAACGACTTTATAAAAAAAGTTTTATACGCAGTCTTATTTATAGCAGAATTTATATGTACACAAATTTTAAACCCGTTTTAGTCAGTTTTATGGGACAAATACGGAAAGATGTATGATTTTGGATAGCTCAGATTAACAAAATGACCTTTATTTCTGACTGTGGGCAGTTTTGTTGTTAAAACGCATTTCTCACGTTAACTAGACCTGTTAAGCTAGACGTCCGCACCTATATAAAAAATTCTAAAATTTAACCAGAAAAATATTTTTTTTTAAAAACGACTTTATAAAAAAAGTTTTATACGCAGTCTTATTTATAGCAGAATTTATATGTACACAAATTTTAAACCCGTTTTAGTCAGTTTTATGGGACAAATACGGAAAGATGTATGATTTTGGATAGCTCAGATTAACAAAATGACCTTTATTTCTGACTGTGGGCAGTTTTGTTGTTAAAACGCATTTCTCACGTTAACTAGACCTGTTCAGCTTTAGAATAAGTGTTCGAACATCAAAATCGGTCAAAGCGTTAGCTGGGAGCTCGAATCGCAAGTTATGGTAGACTTCCGAACCTATATAAAAAATTCTAAAATTTAACCAAAACAATTTTTTTTAAAAACGCCTTTATAAAAAAAGTTATATATGCAGTCTTATTTGTTGTAAAATTGATACATACAAAAATTTTGCTTTAAAGTTGTAAACCCGTTTTAGTCAGATTTATTGGACAAATACGGAAAGATGTATGATTTTGGATAGCTCAGATTAACAAAATGACGCTTATTTCTGACTGTGGGTAGTTTTGTTGTAAAACGCATTTCTTACGTTAACTAGACCTGTTAAGCTTTAGAATAAGTGTTCGAACATCAAAATCGGTCAAAGCGTTAGCTGGGAGCTCGAATCGCAAGTCATGGTAGACGTCCGAACCTATATAAAAAATTCTAAAATTTAACCCGAAATTTTTTTTTTAAAAAACGCCTTTACAAAAAAAGTTTTATATGCAGTCTTATTTGTTGTAAAATTGATATATACACAAATTTTAAACAGTTTTAGTCAGTGTTATGGGACAAATACGGAAAGATGTATGATTTTGGATAGCTCAGATTAACAAAATGACGCTTATTTCTGACTGTGGGTAGTTTTGTTGTTAAAACGCATTTATTACGTTAACTATACCTGTTCAGCTGTATAATAAGTAATCGAACATCAAAATCGGTCCAAGCATTAGCTGGGAATTCGATTCGCAAATCATGGTAAACGTCCGAACCTATATAAAAAATTCTAAAATTTAACCCGAAATTTTTTTTTTAAAAACGCCTTTATAAAACAAGTTAAATATGCAGTCTTATTTGTTGTAAAATTGATACATACAAAAATTTTGCTTTAAAGTTGTAAACCCGTTTTAGTCAGTTTTATGGGACAAATACGGAAAGATGTATGATTTTAGATAGCTCAGATTTACAAAATGACGCTTATATCTGACTGTGGGTAATTTTGTTGTAAAAACGCATTTCTTACGTTAACTTTAGCTGTTCAGCTTTATAAAAAGTAATCGAACATCAAAATCGGTCCAAGCATTAGCTGGGAATTCGATTCGCAAATCATGGTAGACGTCCGAACCTATTAAAAAAAATTCTAAAATTTAACCCGAAATTTTTTTTTAAAAACGATTTTATAAAAAAGTGAAATATGCAGTCTTATTTGTTGTAAAATTGACACATACAAAAATTTTGCTTTAAGGTTGTAAGCCCGTTTTAGTCAGTTTTATGGGACAAATAAGGAAAGATGTTTGATTCTGGATAGCTCAGATTAACAAAATGACGCTTATTTCTGACTGTGGGTAGTTTTGTTGAAAAAACGCTTTTCTTACGTTAACTAGACCTGTTCAGCTTTAGAATAAGTGGCCGAACATCCAAATCTGTTAAAGCGTTAGCTGCGAGTTCGAATCGCAAGTGATGGTAGAGGTCCGAACCTTTATAAAAAATTATAAAATTTAGCCCGAAAAATATGTTCTTTTAAAAACGCCTTTAATAAAAAAGTTTTATATACAGTCTTATTTGTTGTAAAATTCATATATACACAAATTTTAAACCCGTTTTAGTCAGTGTTATGGGACAAATACGGAAAGATGTATGATTTTGGATAGCTCAGACTAACAAAATGACGCTTATTTCTGACTGTGGATAGTTTTGTTGTAAAAACGCATTTCTGACTGTGGGCAGTTTTGTTGTAAAAACGCATTTCTTACGTTAACTATACATGTTCAGCTTTATAAAATGTAATTGAACATCAAAATCGGTCCAAGCATTAGCTGGGAATTCGATTCGCAAATCATGGTAGACGTCCGAGCCTATATAAAAAATTCTAAAACTTAACCAGAAAATATTTTTTTTTTAAAAAACGTCTTTATAAAAAAAGTTAAGTATGCAGTCTTATTTGTTGTTAAATTGATACATACAAAATTTTTGGTTTAAAGTTGTAAACCCGTTTTAGTCAGTTTTATGGGACAAATACGGAAACATGTATGATTGTGGATAGCCCAGATTAACAAAATGACGCTTATTTCTGACTGTGGGTAGTTTTGTTGTAAGAACGCATTTCTTACGTTAACTAGACCTGTTCAGCTTTATAATAAGTGGTCCAGCATCAAAATCGGTATAAGCATTAGCTGAGAATTCGATTCGCAAATCATGGTAGACATTCAAAACAATAAAGCAAATTCAAAAATTTAACTCGAAAAATATTTTTTTTTAAAAACTCCTTTATCAAAAAAGTTTTACATGCAGACTTATTTGTTGTAAAATTGATACATACAAAAATGTTGCTTTAAAGTTGTAAACCCGTTTTAGTCAATTTTTTAGTCAATTTTATCAATTATAATTACGTTTTAGTCAAAAAGTCTTATATGCAGTCTTATTTGTTGTAAAATTGATACATACAAAAATTTTGCTTTAAAGTTGTAAACCCGTTTTAGTTAGTTTTATGGAACAAGTACGGAAAGAAGTATGATTTTGGACAGCTCAGATTAACAAAATGACGCTTATTTCTGACTGTGGGCAGTTTTGTTGTAAAAACGCATTTCTTATGTTAACTATACCTGTTCAGCTTTATAAAAAGTAATCGAACATCAAAATCGGTCCAAGCATTAGCTGGGAATTCGATTCGCATTCGACAATCGAAACAATATAACAAATTCAAAAATTTAACCCGAAAACTATTTTTTTTAAAAACGCCTTTAAAAAAATTAAATATGCAGTCTTATTTGTTGTAAAATTGATACATACAAACATTTTGCTTTAAGGTTGTAAGCCCGTTTTAGTCAGTTTTATGGGACAAATAAGGAAAGATGTTTGATTCTGGATAGCTCAGATTAACAAAATGACGCTTATTTCTGACTGTGGGTAGTTTTGTTGTAAAAACGCTTTTCTTACGTTAACTAGACCTGTTCAGCTTTAGAATAAGTGGTCGAACATCCAAATCTGTTAAAGCGTTAGCTGGGAGTTCGAATCGCAAGTGATGGTAGAGGTCCGAACCTTTATAAAAAATTATAAAATTTAGCCCGAAAAATATTTTCTTTTAAAAACGCATTAAATAAAAAAGTTTTATATGCAGTCTTATTTGTTGTAAAATTGATACATACAAAAATTTAAATATGTATGATTTTGGATAGCTCAGATTAACAAAATGACGCTTATTTCTGACTGTGGGCAGTATTGTTGTAAAAACGCATTTCTTACGTTTACTATGCCTGTTCAGCTTTATAAAATGTAATTGAACATCAAAATCGGTCCAAGCATTAGCTGGGAATTCGATTCGCAAATCATGGTAGACGTCCGAGCCTATATAAAAAATTCTAAAATTTATCCCGAAATTTTTTTTTAAAAACGCCTTTATAAAAAAAGTTTAATATGCAGTCTTATTTGTTGTAAAATTGATACATACAAAAATTTTGCTTTAAAGTTGTAAGCCCGTTTTAGTCAGTTTTATGGGACATATACGGAAATATGTATGATTTTGGATAGCTCAGATTAACAAAATGACGCTTATTTCTGACTGTGGGCAGTTTTGTTGTAAAAACGCATTTCTTACGTTAACTATACCTGTTCAGCTTTATAAAATGTAATTGAACATCAAAATCGGTCCAAGCATTAGCTGGGAATTCGATTAGCAAATCATGGTAAACGTCCGAACCTATATAAAAAATTCTAAGATTTAACCCGAAAATTTTTTTAAAAACGCCTTTATAAAAAAAAGGTAAATATGCAGTCTTATTAGTTGTAAAATTGATACATACAAAAATTTTGCTTTAAAGTTGTAAACCCGTTTTAGTTAGTTTTATGGAACAAGTAAGGAAAGAAGTATGATTTTGGACAGCTCAGATTAACAAAATGACGCTTATTTCTGACTGTGGGCAGTTTTGTTGTAAAAATGCATTTCTTACGTTAACTATACCTGTTCAGCTTTATAAAAAGTAATCGAACATCAAAATCGGTCCAAGCATTAGCTGGGAATTCGATTCGCATTCGACAATCGAAACAATATAACAAATTCAAAAATTTAACTCGAAAACTATTTTTTTAAAAAAACGCCTTTAAAAAAAATTAAATATGCAGTCTTATTTGTTGTAAAATTGATACATACAAACATTTTGCTTTAAAGTTGTAAGCCCGTTTTAGTCAGTTTTATGGGACAAATACGGAAAGATGTATGATTTTGGATAGCTTATATTAACAAAATGACGCTTAGTTCTGACTGTGGGTAGTTTTGTTGTAAAAACTCAATTCTTACGTTAACTAGACCTGTTCAGCTTTAGAATAAGTGGTCGAACATCAAAATCGGTTAAAGCGTTAGCTGGGAGTTCGATTCGCAAGTGATGGTAGACGTCCGAACCTATATAGAAAGTTCTAAGATTTAACCAGAAAAATATTTTTTTTAAAAACGCCTTTATAAAAAAAGTTTTATATGCAGTCTTATTTATAGCAGAATTTATATGTACACAAATTTTAAACCCGTTTTAGTCAGTTTTATGGGACAAATACGGAAAGATGTATGATTTTGGATAGCTCAGATTAACAAAATGACCCTTATTTCAGACTTTGGGCAGTTTTGTTGTAAAAACTCAATTCTTACGTTAACTAGACCTGTTAAGCTTTAGAATAAGTGGTCGAACGTTAAATTCGGTCCAAGCGTTAGCTGGGAGTTCGAATCGCAAATCATGGTAGATGTCCGAACCTATATAAAAAATTCTAAAATTTAACCCGAAAAATTTTTTTTTTAAAAACGCCTTTATAAAAAAAGTTAAATATGCAGTCTTATTTGTTGTAAAATTGATACATACAAAAATTTTGCTTTAAAGTTGTAAAACCGTTTTAGTCAGTTTTATGGGACAAATGCGGAAAGATGTATGATTTTGGATAGCTCATATTAACAAAATGACGCTTATTTCTGACTGTGGGTAGTTTTGTTGTTAAAACGAATTTCTTACGTTAACTATACCTAATCAGCTGTATAGTAAGTAATCAAACATCAAAATCGGTCCTAGCATTAGCTGGGAATTCGATTCGCAAATCATGGCAAACGTCCGAACCTATATAAAAAATTTAACCCGAAAAATATTTTTTTTTAAAACCGCCTTTACAAAAAAAGTTTTATATGCAGTCTTATTTGTTGTAAAATTGATATATACACAAATTTTAAACCGTTTTAGTCAGTGTTATGGGACAAATACGGAAAGATGTATGATTTTGGATAGCTCAGATTAACAAAATGACGCTTATTTCTGACTGTGGGTAGTTTTGTTGTTAAAACGAATTTCTTACGTTAACTATACCTATTCAGCTGTATAGTAAGTAATCGAACATCAAAATCGGTCGAAGCATTAGCTGGGAATTCGATTTGCAAATCATGGCAAACGTCCGAACATATATAAAAAATTCTAAAATTTAATCCGAAAAATTTTTTTTAAAAACGCCTTTATAAAAAAGTTAAATATGCAGTCTTATTTGTTGTAAATTTGGTACATACAAAAATGTTGCTGTAAAGTTGTAAACCAGTTTTAGTCAGTTTTATCGGACAAATACGGAAAGATGTATGATTTTGGATAGCTCAGATTAACAAAATGACGCTTATTTTTGACTGTGGGTAGTTTTGTTGTAAAAACGCATTTCTTACGTTAACTTTAGCTGTACAGCTTTATAAAAAGTAATCGAACATCAAAATCGGTCCAACCATTAGCTGGGAATTCGATTCGCAAATCATGGTAGACGTCCGAACCTAAATAAAAAATTCTAAAATTTAACCCGAAATTTTTTTTTTATATATGCAGTCTTATTTGTTGTAAAATTGATACATACAAAAATTTTGCTTTAAAGTTGTAAACCCGTTTTAGTCAGTTTTATGGGACATATACGGAAATATGTATGATTTTGGATAGCTCAGATTAACAAAATGACGCTTATTTCTGACTGTGGGCAGTTTTGTTGTAAAACCGCATTTCTTACGTTAACTTTACCTGTTCAGCTTTATAAAAAGTAATTGAACATCAAAATCAGTCCAAGCATTAGCCGGGAATTCGATTCGCAAATCATAGTAGACGTCCGAACCTATATAAAAAGTTCTAAAAAAAAAATAAATAAAAATAAAAATAAAAAAATAAAATAAAAAAATAAAAAAATATTTTTTTTTAAAACGCCTTTATAAAAAAAGTTTTATATGCAGTCTTATTTATAGCAGAATTTATATGTACACAAATTGTAAACCCGTTTTAGTCAGTTTTATGGGACAAATACGGAAAGATGTATGATTTTGGATAGCTCAGATTAACAAAATGACGCTTATTTCTGACTGTGGGTAGTTTTGTTGTTAAAACGCATTTCTTACGTTAACTATACCTGTTCAGCTGTATAATAAGTAATCGAACATCAAAATTGGTCCAAGCATTAGCTGGGAATTCGATTCGCAAATCATGGTAAACGACCGAACCTATATAAAAAATTCTAAAATTTAACCCGAAATTTTTTTTAAAAACGCCTTTATAAAAAAAGTTAAATATGCAGTCTTATTTGTTGTAAAATTGATACATACAAAAATTTTGCTTTAAAGTTGTAAACCCGTTTTAGTCAGTTTTATGGGACAAATACGGAAAGATGTATGATTTTAGATAGCTCAGATTTACAAAATGACGCTTATTTCTGACTGTGGGTAATTTTATTGTAAAAGCGCATTTCTTACGTTAACTTTAGCTGTTCAGCTTTATTAAAAGTAATCGAACATCAAAATCGGTCCAAGCATTAGCTGGGCATTCGATTCGCAAATCATGATAAACGTCCGAACCTATATAAAAAATTCTAAAATTTAACCAGAATTTTTTTTTTAAAAATGCCTTTATAAAAAAAGTTTAATATGCAGTCTTATTTGTTGTAAAATTGATACATACAAAAATTTTGCTTTAAAGTTGTAAACCCGTTTTAGTCAGTTTTATGGGACATATACGGAAATATGTATGATTTTGGATAGCTCAGATTACCAAAATGACGCTTATTTCTGACTGTGGGCAGTTTTGTTGTAAAAACGAATTTCTTACGTTAACTATACCTGTTCAGCTTTATAAAATGTAATTGAACATCAAAATCGGTCCAAGCATTAGCTGGGAATTCGATTCGCAAATCATGGTAGACGTCCGAGCCTATATAAAAAATTCTCAGATTAACAAAATGACGCTTATTTCTGACTGTGGGCAGTTTTGTTGTAAAAACGCATTCCTTACGTTAACTACACCTGTTCAGCTTTATAAAATGTAATTGAACATCAAAATCGGTCCCAGCTTAGCTGGGAATACGATTCGCAAATCATGGTAGACGTCCGAGCCTATATAAAAAATTCTAAAATTTAACCAGAAAATATTTTTTTTTTAAAAATGTCTTTATAAAAAAAGTTAAGTATGCAGTCTTATTTGTTGTTAAATTGATACATACAAAAATTTTGCTTTAAAGTTGTAAAGCCGTTTTAGTCAGTTTTATGGGACAAATACGGAAACATGTATGATTTTGGATAGCTCAGATTAACAAAATGACGCTTATTTCTTACTGTGGGTAGTTTTGTTGTAAAAATGCATTTCTTACGTTAACTAGACCTGTTCAGCTTTAGAATAAGTGGTCGAACATCCAAATCTGTTAAAGCGTTAGCCGGGAGTTCGATTCGCAAGTGATGGTAGACGTCCGAACCTATATAAAAAATTCTAAAATTTAACCCGAAAAATATTTTCTTTTAAAAACGCCTTTATAAAAAAAGTTAAATATGCAGTCTTATTTGTTGTAAAATTGATACATACAAAAATTTTGCTTTAAAGTTGTAAACCCGTTTTAGTCAGTTTTATGGGACATATACGGAAATATGTATGATTTTGGATAGCTCAGATTAACAAAATGACGCTTATTTCTGACTGTGGGCAGTTTTGTTGTAAAAACGAATTTCTTACGTTAACTATACCTGTTCAGCTTTATAAAATGTAATTGAACATCAAAATCGGTCCAAGCATTAGCTGGGAATTCGATTCGCAAATCATGGTAGACGTCCGAGCCTATATAAAAAATTCTCAGATTAACAAAATGACGCTTATTTCTTACTGTGGGTAGTTTTGTTGTAAAAATGCATTTCTTACGTTAACTAGACCTGTTCAGCTTTAGAATAAGTGGTCGAACATCCAAATCTGTTAAAGCGTTAGCCGGGAGTTCGATTCGCAAGTGATGGTAGACGTCCGAACCTATATAAAAAATTCTAAAATTTAACCCGAAAAATATTTTGTTTTAAAAACGCCTTTATAAAAAAAGTTTTATATGCAGTCTTATTTGTTGTAAAATTGATATATACACAAATTTTAAACCCGTTTTAGTCAGTGTTATGGGACAAATACGGAAAAATGTATGATTTTGGATAGCTCAGACTAACAAAATGACGCTTATTTCTGACTGTGGGTAGTTTTGTTGTAAGAACGCATTTCTTACGCTAACTATACCTGCTCAGCTTTATAATAAGTAATCGAACATCAAAATCGGTTAAAGCATTATCTGGGAATTCGATTCGCAAATCATGATAAACGTCCGAACCTATATAAAAAATTCTAAAATTTAACCAGAAAATTTTTTTTTTAAAAACGTCTTTATAAAAAAAGTTAAATATGCAGTCTTATTTGTTGTAAAATTGATACATACAAAAATTTTGCTTTAAAGTTGTAAACCCGTTTTAGTCAGTTTTATGGGACATATACGGAAATATGTATGATTTTGTATAGCTCAGATTAACAAAATGACGCTTATTTCTGACTGTGGGCAGTTTTGTTGTAAAACCGCATTTCTTACGTTAACTTTACCTGTTCAGCTTTATAAAAAGTAATTGAACATCAAAATCAGTCCAAACATTAGCCGGGAATTCGATTCGCAAATCATAGTAGACGTCCGAACCTATATAAAAAGTTCTAAGATTTAACCAGAAAAATATTTTTTTTTAAAACGCCTTTATAAAAAAAGTTTTATATGCAGTCTTATTTATAGCAGAATTTATATGTACACAAATTTTAAACCCGTTTTAGTCAGTTTTATGGGACATATACGGAAATATGTATCATTTTGGATAGCTCAGATTAACAAAATGACGCTTATTTCTGACTGTGGGCAGTTTTGTTGTAAAAACGCATTTCTTACGTTAACTATACCTGTTCAGCTTTATAAAATGTAATTGAACATCAAAATCGGTCCAAGCATTAGCTGGGAATTCGATTCGCAAATCGTGGTAGACGTCCGAGCCTATATAAAAAATTCTAAAATTTAACCAGAAAATATTTTTTTTTTAAAAACGTCTTTATAAAAAAAGTTAAGTATGCAGTCTTATTTGTTGTTAAATTGATACATACAAAAATTTTGCTTTAAAGTTGTAAACCCGTTTTAGTCAGTTTTATGGGACAAATACGGAAACATGTATGATTGTGGATAGGTCAGATTAACAAAATGACGCTTATTTCTGACTGTGGGTAGTTTTGTTGTAAGAACGCATTTCTTACGTTAACTAGACCTGTTCAGCTTTATAATAAGTGGTCCAGCATCAAAATTCAAAACAATAAAGCAAATTCAAAAATTTAACTCGAAAAATATTTTTTTTTAAAAACTCCTTTATCAAAAAAGTTTTACATGCAGACTTATTTGTTGTAAAATTGATACATACAAAAATGTTGCTTTAAAGTTGTAAGCCCGTTTTAGTCAATTTTTTAGTCAATTTTATCAATTATAATTACGTTTTAGTCAAAAAGTCTTAAATGCAGTCTTATTTGTTGTAAAATTGATATATACACAAATTTTAAACCGTTTTAGTCAGTGTTATGGGACAAATACGGAAAGATGTATGATTTTGTATAGCTCAGATTAATAAAATGACGCTTATTTCTGATTGTGGGCAGTTTTGTTGTAAAAACGCATTTCTTGCGTTAACTATACCCTTTCAGCTGTATAATAAGTAATCGAACATCAAAATCGGTCCAAGCATTAACTGGGAATTCGATTAGCAAATCATGGTAAACGTCCGAACCTATATAAAAAATTCTAAGATTTAACCCGAAAATTTTTTTTAAAAACGCCTTTATAAAAAAAAGTTAAATATGCAGTCTTATTTGTTGTAAAATTGATACATACAAAAATTTTGCTTTAAAGTTGTAAACCCGTTTTAGTTAGTTTTATGGAACAAGTACGGAAAGAAGTATGATTTTGGACAGCTCAGATTAACAAAATGATGCTTATTTCTGACTGTGGGCAGTTTTGTTGTAAAAACGCATTTCTTACGTTAACTATACCTGTTCAGCTTTATAAAAAGTAATCGAACATCAAAATCGGTCCAAGCATTAGCTGGGAATTCGATTCGCATTCGACAATCGAAACAATATAACAAATTCAAAAATTCAACTCGAAAACTATTTTTTTTAAAAACGCCTTTAAAAAAAATTAAATATGCAGTCTTATTTGTTGTAAAATTGATACATACAAACATTTTGCTTTAAAGTTGTAAGCCCGTTTTAGTCAGTTTTATGGGACAAATACGGAAAGATGTATGATTTTGGATAGCTTAGATTAACAAAATGACGCTTAGTTCTGACTGTGGGTAGTTTTGTTGTAAAAAACCATTTCTTACGTTAACTAGACCTGTTCAGCTTTATAATAAGTGGTCGAATATCAAAATCGGTATAAGCATTAGCTGGGAATTCGATTCGCAAATCATAGAAGACGTCCGAACCTATATAAAAAGTTCTAAGATTTAACCAGAAAAATATTTTTTTTAAAAACGCCTTTATAAAAAAAGTTTTATATGCAGTCTTATTTATAGCAGAATTTATATGTACACAAATTTTAAACCCGTTTTAGTCAGTTTTATGGGACAAATACGGAAAGAAGTATGATTTCGGATAGCTCAGATTAACAAAATGACCCTTATTTCTGACTGTGGGCAGTTTTGTTGTAAAAACTCAATTCTTACGTTAACTAGACCTGTTAAGCTTTAGAATAAGTGGTCGAACATCAAATTCGGTCCAAGCGTTAGCTGGGAGTTCGAATCGCAAATCATGGTAGATGTCCGAACCTATATAAAAAATTCTAAAATTTAACCCGAAAATTTTTTTTTTTAAAAACGCCTTTATAAAAAAAGTTAAATATGCAGTCTTATTTGTTGTAAAATTGATACATACAAAAATTTTGCTTTAAAGTTGTAAAACCGTTTTAGTCAGTTTTATGGGACAAATGCGGAAAGATGTATGATTTTGGATAGCTCAGATTAACAAAATGACGCTTATTTCTGACTGTGGGTAGTTTTGTTGTTAAAACGAATTTCTTACGTTAACTATACCTATTCAGCTGTATAGTAAGTAATCGAACATCAAAATCGGTAAAAGCATTAGCTGGGAATTCGATTCGCAAATCATGGCAAACGTCCGAACCTATATAAAAAATTTAACCCGAAAAATATTATTTTTTAAAACCGCCTTTACAAAAAAAGTTTTATATGCAGTCTTATTTGTTGTAAAATTGATATATACACAAATTTTAAACCGTTTTAGTCAATGTTATGGGACAAATACGGAAAGATGTATGATTTTGGATAGCTCAGATTAACAAAATGACGCTTATTTCTGACTGTGGGTAGTTTTGTTGTTAAAACGAATTTCTTACGTTAACTATACCTATTCAGCTGTATAGTAAGTAATCGAACATCAAAATCGGTCCAAGCATTAGCTGGGAATTCGATTTGCAAATCATGGCAAACGTCCGAACATATATAAAAAATTCTAAAATTTAACCCGAAAATTTTTTTTTTAAAAACGCCTTTATAAAAAAGTTAAATATGCAGTCTTATTTGTTGTAAAATTGATACATACAAAAATTTTGCTTTAAAGTTGTAAAACCGTTTTAGTCAGTTTTATGGGACAAATGCGGAAAGATGTATGATTTTGGATAGCTCAGATTAACAAAATGACGCTTATTTCTGACTGTGGGTAGTTTTGTTGTTAAAACGAATTTCTTACGTTAACTATACCTATTCAGCTATATAGTAAGTAATCGAACGTCAAAATCGGTCCAAGCATTAGCTGGGAATTCGATTCGCAAATCATGGCAAACGTCCGAACCTATATAAAAAATTTAACCCGAAAAATATTTTTTTTTAAAACCGCCTTTACAAAAAAAGTTTTATATGCAGTCTTATTTGTTGTAAAATTGATATATACACAAATTTTAGTCCGTTTTAGTCAGTGTTATGGGACAAATACGGAAAGATGTATGCTTTTGGATAGCTGAGATTAACAAAATGACGCTTATTTCTGACTGTGGGCAGTTTTGTTGTAAAACCGCATTTCATACGTTAACTTTACCTGTTCAGCTTTATAAAAAGTAATTGAACATCAAAATCAGTCCAAGCATTAGCCGGGAATTCGATTCGCAAATCATAGTAGACGTCCGAACCTATATAAAAAGTTCTAAGATTTAACCAGAAAAATTTTTTTTTAAAACGCCTTTATAAAAAAAGTTTTATATGCAGTCTTATTTATAGCAGAATTTATATGTACACAAATTGTAAACCCGTTTTAGTCAGTTTTATGGGACAAATACGGAAAGATGTATGATTTTGGATAGCTCAGATTAAAAAAATGACGCTTATTTCTGACTGTGGGTAGTTTTGTTGTTAAAACGCATTTCTTACGTTAACTATACCTGTTCAGCTGTATAATAAGTAATCGAACATCAAAATCGGTCCAAGCATTAGCTGGCAATTCGATTCGCAAATCATGGTAAACGTCCGAACCTATATAAAAAATTCTAAAATTTAACCCGAATTTTTTTTTTAAAAACGCCTTTATAAAAAAAGTTAAATATGCAGTCTTATTTGTTGTAAAATTAATACATACAAAAATTTTGCTTTAAAGTTGTAAACCCGTTCTAGTCAGTTTTATGGGACAAATACGGAAAGATGTATGATTTTGGATAGCTTAGATTAACAAAATGACGCTTATTTCTGACTGTGGGTAGTTTTGTTGTAAAAACGCATTTCTTACGTTAACTATACCTGTTCAGCTTTATAAAAAGTAATCGAACATCAAAATCGGTCCAAGCATTAGCTGGGAATTCGATTCGCATTCGACAATCGAAACAATATAACAAATTCAAAAATTTAACGCGAAAAATATTTTTTTTTAAAAACGCCTTTAAAAAAATTAAATATGCAGTCTTATTTGTTGTAAAATTGATACATACAAACATTTTGCTTTAAAGTTGTAAGCCCGTTTTAGTCAGTTTTATGGGACAAATACGGAAAGATGTATGATTTTGGATAGCTTAGATTAACAAAATGACGCTTAGTTCTGACTGTGGGTAGTTTTGTTGTAAAAAAACCATTTCTTACGTTAACTAGACCTGTTCAGCTTTAGAATAAGTGGTCGAACATCAAAATCGGTTAAAGCGTTAGCTGGGAGTTCGAATCGCAAATCATGGTAGATGTCCGAACCTATATAAAAAATTCTAAAATTTAACCCGAAATTTTTTTTTTTAAAAACGCCTTTATAAAAAAAGTTAAATATGCAGTCTTATTTGTTGTAAAATTGATACATACAAAAATTTTGCTTTAAAGTTGTAAAACCGTTTTAGTCAGTTTTATGGGACAAATGCGGAAAGATGTATGATTTTGGATAGCTCAGATTAACAAAATGACGCTTATTTCTGACTGTGGGTAGTTTTGTTGTTAAAACGAATTTCTTACGTTAACTATACCTATTCAGCTGTATAGTAAGTAATCGAACATCAAAATCGGTCCAAGCATTAGCTGGGAATTCGATTCGCAAATCATGGCAAACGTCCGAACCTATATAAAAAATTTAACCCGAAAAATATTTTTTTTTAAAACCGCCTTTACAAAAAAAGTTTTATATGCAGTCTTATTTGTTGTAAAATTGATACATACAAAAATTTTGCTTTAAAGTTGTAAACCCGTTTTAGTCAGTTTTATGGGACATATACGGAAATATGTATGATTTTGGATAGCTCAGATTAACAAAATGACGCTTATTTCTGACTGTGGGCAGTTTTGTTGTTAAAACGCATTTCTTACGTTAACTATACCTGTTCAGCTGTATAATAAGTAATCGAACATCAAAATCGGTCCAAGCATTAGCTGGCAATTCGATTCGCAAATCATGGTAAACGTCCGAACCTATATAAAAAATTCTAAAATTTAACCCGAATTTTTTTTTTAAAAACGCCTTTATAAAAAAAGTTAAATATGCAGTCTTATTTGTTGTAAAATTGATACATACAAACATTTTGCTTTAAAGTTGTAAGCCCGTTTTAGTCAGTTTTATGGGACAAATACGGAAAGATGTATGATTTTGGATAGCTTAGATTAACAAAATGACGCTTAGTTCTGACTGTGGGTAGTTTTGTTGTAAAAAACCATTTCTTACGTTAACTAGACCTGTTCAGATTTAGAATAAGTGGTCGAACATCAAAATCGGTTAAAGCGTTAGCTGGGAGTTCGAATCGCAAATCATGGTAGATGTCCGAACCTATATAAAAAATTCTAAAATTTAACCCGAAATTTTTTTTTTTTAAAACGCCTTTATAAAAAAAGTTTAATATGCAGTCTTATTTGTTGTAAAATTGATACATACAAAAATTTTGCTTTAAAGTTGTAAACCCGTTTTAGTCAGTTTTATGGGACATATACGGAAATATGTATGATTTTTGATAGCTCAGATTAACAAAATGACGCTTATTTCTGACTGTGGGCAGTTTTGTTGTAAAAACGCATTTCTTACGTTAACTATACATGTTCAGCTTTATAAAATGTAATTGAACATCAAAATCGGTCCAAGCATTAGCTGGGAATTCGATTCGCAAATCATGGTAGACGTCCGAGCCTATATAAAAAATTCTAAAACTTAACCAGAAAATATTTTTTTTTTAAAAAACGTCTTTATAAAAAAAGTTAAGTATGCAGTCTTATTTGTTGTTAAATTGATACATACAAAATTTTTGGTTTAAAGTTGTAAACCAGTTTTAGTCAGTTTTATGGGACAAATACGGAAACATGTATGATTGTGGATAGCCCAGATTAACAAAATGACGCTTATTTCTGACTGTGGGTAGTTTTGTTGTAAGAACGCATTTCTTACGTTAACTAGACCTGTTCAGCTTTATAATAAGTGGTCCAGCATCAAAATCGGTATAAGCATTAGCTGAGAATTCGATTCGCAAATCATGGTAGACATTCAAAACAATAAAGCAAATTCAAAAATTCAACTCGAAAAATATTTTTTTTTAAAAACTCCTTTATCAAAAAAGTTTTACATGCAGACTTATTTGTTGTAAAATTGATACATACAAAAATGTTGCTTTAAAGTTGTAAACCCGTTTTAGTCAATTTTTTAGTCAATTTTATCAATTATAATTACGTTTTAGTCAAAAAGTCTTATATGCAGTGTTATTTGTTGTAAAATTGATACATACAAAAATTTTGCTTTAAAGTTGTAAACCCGTTTTAGTTAGTTTTATGGAACAAGTACGGAAAGAAGTATGATTTTGGACAGCTCAGATTAACAAAATGACGCTTATTTCTGACTGTGGGCAGTTTTGTTGTAAAAACGCATTTCTTATGTTAACTATACCTGTTCAGCTTTATAAAAAGTAATCGAACATCAAAATCGGTCCAAGCATTAGCTGGGAATTCGATTCGCATTCGACAATCGAAACAATATAACAAATTCAAAAATTTAACCCGAAAACTATTTTTTTTAAAAACGCCTTTAAAAAAATTAAATATGCAGTCTTATTTGTTGTAAAATTGATACATACAAACATTTTGCTTTAAGGTTGTAAGCCCGTTTTAGTCAGTTTTATGGGACAAATAAGGAAAGATGTTTGATTCTGGATAGCTCAGATTAACAAAATGACGCTTATTTCTGACTGTGGGTAGTTTTGTTGTAAAAACGCTTTTCTTACGTTAACTAGACCTGTTCAGCTTTAGAATAAGTGGTCGAACATCCAAATCTGTTAAAGCGTTAGCTGGGAGTTCGAATCGCAAGTGATGGTAGAGGTCCGAACCTTTATAAAAAATTATAAAATTTAGCCCGAAAAATATTTTCTTTTAAAAACGCCTTAAATAAAAAAGTTTTATATGCAGTCTTATTTGTTGTAAAATTGATACATACAAAAATTTAAATATGTATGATTTTGGATAGCTCAGATTAACAAAATGACGCTTATTTCTGACTGTGGGCAGTTTTGTTGTAAAAACGCATTTCTTACGTTTACTATGCCTGTTCAGCTTTATAAAATGTAATTGAACATCAAAATCGGTCCAAGCATTAGCTGGGAATTCGATTCGCAAATCATGGTAGACGTCCGAGCCTATATAAAAAATTCTAAAATTTATCCCGAAATTTTTTTTTTAAAAACGCCTTTATAAAAAAAGTTTAATATGCAGTCTTATTTGTTGTAAAATTGATACATACAAAAATTTTGCTTTAAAGTTGTAAACCCGTTTTAGTCAGTTTTATGGGACATATACGGAAATATGTATGATTTTGGATAGCTCAGATTAACAAAATGACGCTTATTTCTGACTGTGGGCAGTTTTGTTGTAAAAACGCATTTCTTACGTTAACTATACCTGTTCAGCTTTATAAAATGTAATTGAACATCAAAATCGGTCCAAGCATTAGCTGGGAATTCGATTAGCAAATCATGGTAAACGTCCGAACCTATATAAAAAATTCTAAGATTTAACCCGAAAATTTTTTTTAAAAACGCCTTTATAAAAAAAAGGTAAATATGCAGTCTTATTTGTTGTAAAATTGATACATACAAAAATTTTGCTTTAAAGTTGTAAACCCGTTTTAGTTAGTTTTATGGAACAAGTAAGGAAAGAAGTATGATTTTGGACAGCTCAGATTAACAAAATGACGCTTATTTCTGACTGTGGGCAGTTTTGTTGTAAAAATGCATTTCTTACGTTAACTATACCTGTTCAGCTTTATAAAAAGTAATCGAACATCAAAATCGGTCCAAGCATTAGCTGGGAATTCGATTCGCATTCGACAATCGAATCAATATAACAAATTCAAAAATTTAACTCGAAAACTATTTTTTTAAAAAAACGCCTTTAAAAAAAATTAAATATGCAGTCTTATTTTTTGTAAAATTGATACATACAAACATTTTGCTTTAAAGTTGTAAGCCCGTTTTAGTCAGTTTTATGGGACAAATACGGAAAGATGTACGATTTTGGATAGCTTATATTAACAAAATGACGCTTAGTTCTGACTGTGGGTAGTTTTGTTGTAAAAACTCAATTCTTACGTTAACTAGACCTGTTCAGCTTTAGAATAAGTGGTCGAACATCAAAATCGGTTAAAGCGTTAGCTGGGAGTTCGATTCGCAAGCGATGGTAGACGTCCGAACCTATATAGAAAGTTCTAAGATTTAACCAGAAAAATATTTTTTTTAAAAACGCCTTTATAAAAAAAGTTTTATATGCAGTCTTATTTATAGCAGAATTTATATGTACACAAATGTTAAACCCGTTTTAGTCAGTTTTATGGGACAAATACGGAAAGATGTATGATTTTGGATAGCTCAGATTAACAAAATGACCTTTATTTCTGACTGTGTTCAGTTTTGTTGTAAAAACGCATTTCTCACGTTAACTATACCTGTTAAGCTTTAGAATAAGTGTTCGAACATCAAAATCGGTCAAAGCGTTAGCTGGGAGCTCGAATCGCAAGTCATGGTAGACGTCCGAACCTATATAAAAAATTCTAAAATTTAACCCGAAAAATATTTTCTTTTAAAAACGCCTTTATAAAAAAAGTTAAATATGCAGTCTTATTTGTTGTAAAATTGATACATACAAAAATTTTGCTTTAAAGTTGTAAACCCGTTTTAGTCAGTTTTATGGGACATATACGGAAATATGTATGATTTTGGATAGCTCAGATTAACAAAATGACGCTTATTTCTGACTGTGGGTAGTTTTGTTGTTAAAACGAATTTCTTACGTTAACTATACCTAATCAGCTGTATAGTAAGTAATCAAACATCAAAATCGGTCCAAGCATTAGCTGGGAATTCGATTCGAAAATCATGGCAAACGTCCGAACCTATATAAAAAATTTAACCCGAAAAATATTTTTTTTTAAAACCGCCTTTACAAAAAAAGTTTTATATGCAGTCTTATTTGTTGTAAAATTGATATATACACAAATTTTAAACCGTTTTAGTCAGTGTTATGGGACAAATACGGAAAGATGTATGATTTTGGATAGCTCAGATTAACAAAATGACGCTTATTTCTGACTGTGGGTAGTTTTGTTGTTAAAACGAATTTCTTACGTTAACTATACCTATTCAGCTGTATAGTAAGTAATCGAACATCAAAATCGGTCGAAGCATTAGCTGGGAATTCGATTTGCAAATCATGGCAAACGTCCGAACATATATAAAAAATTCTAAAATTTAATCCGAAAATTTTTTTTTAAAAACGCCTTTATAAAAAAGTTAAATATGCAGTCTTATTTGTTGTAAATTTGGTACATACAAAAATGTTGCTTTAAAGTTGTAAACCAGTTTTAGTCAGTTTTATCGGACAAATACGGAAAGATGTATGATTTTGGATAGCTCAGATTAACAAAATGACGCTTATTTTTGACTGTGGGTAGTTTTGTTGTAAAAACGCATTTCTTACGTTAACTTTAGCTGTACAGCTTTATACAAAGTAATCGAACATCAAAATCGGTCCAACCATTAGCTGGGAATTCGATTCGCAAATCATGGTAGACGTCCGAACCTAAATAAAAAATTCTAAAATTTAACCCGAAATTTTTTTTTTATATATGCAGTCTTATTTGTTGTAAAATTGATACATACAAAAATTTTGCTTTAAAGTTGTAAACCCGTTTTAGTCAGTTTTATGGGACATATACGGAAATATGTATGATTTTGGATAGCTCAGATTAACAAAATGACGCTTATTTCTGACTGTGGGCAGTTTTGTTGTAAAACCGCATTTCTTACGTTAACTTTACCTGTTCAGCTTTATAAAAAGTAATTGAACATCAAAATCAGTCCAAGCATTAGCCGGGAATTCGATTCGCAAATCATAGTAGACGTCCGAACCTATATAAAAAGTTCTAAAAAAAAATAAATAAAAATAAAAATAAAAAAATAAAATAAATAAATAAAAAAATATTTTTTTTTAAAACGCCTTTATAAAAAAAGTTTTATATGCAGTCTTATTTATAGCAGAATTTATATGTACACAAATTGTAAACCCGTTTTAGTCAGTTTTATGGGACAAATACGGAAAGATGTATGATTTTGGATAGCTCAGATTAACAAAATGACGCTTATTTCTGACTGTGGGTAGTTTTGTTGTTAAAACGCATTTCTTACGTTAACTATACCTGTTCAGCTGTATAATAAGTAATCGAACATCAAAATCGGTCCAAGCATTAGCTGGGAATTCGATTCGCAAATCATGGTAAACGTCCGAACCTATATAAAAAATTCTAAAATTTAACCCGAAATTTTTTTTTAAAACGCCTTTATAAAAAAAGTTAAATATGCAGTCTTATTTTTTGTAAAATTGATACATACAAAAATTTTGCTTTAAAGTTGTAAACCCGTTTTAGTCAGTTTTATGGGACAAATACGGAAAGATGTATGATTTTAGATAGCTCAGATTTACAAAATGACGCTTATTTCTGACTGTGGGTAATTTTATTGTAAAAGCGCATTTCTTACGTTAACTTTAGCTGTTCAGCTTTATTAAAAGTAATCGAACATCAAAATCGGTCCAAGCATTAGCTGGGCATTCGATTCGCAAATCATGATAAACGTCCGAACCTATATAAAAAATTCTAAAATTTAACCCGAATTTTTTTTTTTTAAAAATGCCTTTATAAAAAAAGTTTAATATGCAGTCTTATTTGTTGTAAAATTGATACATACAAAAATTTTGCTTTAAAGTTGTAAACCCGTTTTAGTCAGTTTTATGGGACATATACGGAAATATGTATGATTTTGGATAGCTCAGATTAACAAAATGACGCTTATTTCTGACTGTGGGCAGTTTTGTTGTAAAAACGAATTTCTTACGTTAACTATACCTGTTCAGCTTTATAAAATGTAATTGAACATCAAAATCGGTCCAAGCATTAGCTGGGAATTCGATTCGCAAATCATGGTAGACGTCCGAGCCTATATAAAAAATTCTCAGATTAACAATATGACGCTTATTTCTGACTGTGGGCAGTTTTGTTGTAAAAACGCATTTCTTACGTTAACTACACCTGTTCAGCTTTATAAAATGTAATTGAACATCAAAATCGGTCCCAGCTTAGCTGGGAATTCGATTCGCAAATCATGGTAGACGTCCGAGCCTATATAAAAAATTCTAAAATTTAACCAGAAAATATTTTTTTTTAAAAATGTCTTTATAAAAAAAGTTAAGTATGCAGTCTTATTTGTTGTTAAATTGATACATACAAAAATTTTGCTTTAAAGTTGTAAAGCCGTTTTAGTCAGTTTTATGGGACAAATACGGAAACATGTATGATTTTGGATAGCTCAGATTAACAAAATGACGCTTATTTCTTACTGTGGGTAGTTTTGTTGTAAAAATGCATTTCTTACGTTAACTAGACCTGTTCAGCTTTAGAATAAGTGGTCGAACATCCAAATCTGTTAAAGCGTTAGCCGGGAGTTCGATTCGCAAGTGATGGTAGACGTCCGAACCTATATAAAAAATTCTAAAATTTAACCCGAAAAATATTTTCTTTTAAAAACGCCTTTATAAGAAAAGTTTTATATGCAGTCTTATTTGTTGTAAAATTGATATATACACAAATTTTAAACCCGTTTTAGTCAGTGTTATGGGACAAATACGAAAAAATGTATGATTTTGGATAGCTCAGACTAACAAAATGACGCTTATTTCTGACTGTGGGTAGTTTTGTTGTAAGAACGCATTTCTTACGCTAACTATACCTGCTCAGCTTTATAATAAGTAATCGAACATCAAAATCGGTTAAAGCATTATCTGGGAATTCGATTCGCAAATCATGATAAACGTCCGAACCTATATAAAAAATTCTAAAATTTAACCAGAAAAATTTTTTTTTTAAAAACGTCTTTATAAAAAAAGTTAAATATGCAGTCTTATTTGTTGTAAAATTGATACATACAAAAATTTTGCTTTAAAGTTGTAAACCCGTTTTAGTCAGTTTTATGGGACATATACGGAAATATGTATGATTTTGTATAGCTCAGATTAACAAAATGACGCTTATTTCTGACTGTGGGCAGTTTTGTTGTAAAAACGCATTTCTTACGTTAACTATACCTGTTCAGCTTTATAAAATGTAATTGAACATCAAAATCGGTCCAAGCATTAGCTGGGAATTCGATTCGCAAATCATAGTAGACGTCCGAACCTATATAAAAAGTTCTAAGATTTAACCAGAAAAATATTTTTTTTTAAAACGCCTTTTGAAAAAAGTTTTATATGCAGTCTTATTTATAGCAGAATTTATATGTACACAAATTTTAAACCCGTTTTAGTCAGTTTTATGGGACATATACGGAAATATGTATGATTTTGGATAGCTCAGATTAACAAAATGACGCTTATTTCTGACTGTGGGCAGTTTTGTTGTAAAAACGCATTTCTTACGTTAACTATACCTGTTCAGCTTTATAAAATGTAATTGAACATCAAAATCGGTCCAAGCATTAGCTGGGAATTCGATTCGCAAATCGTGGTAGACGTCCGAGCCTATATAAAAAATTCTAAAATTTAACCAGAAAATATTTTTTTTTTAAAAACGTCTTTATAAAAAAAGTTAAGTATGCAGTCTTATTTGTTGTTAAATTGATACATACAAAAATTTTGCTTTAAAGTTGTAAACCCGTTTTAGTCAGTTTTATGGGACAAATACGGAAACATGTATGATTGTGGATAGGTCAGATTAACAAAATGACGCTTATTTCTGACTGTGGGTAGTTTTGTTGTAAGAACGCATTTCTTACGTTAACTAGACCTGTTCAGCTTTATAATAAGTGGTCCAGCATCAAAATTCAAAACAATAAAGCAAATTCAAAAATTTAACTCGAAAAATATTTTTTTTTAAAAACTCCTTTATCAAAAAAGTTTTACATGCAGACTTATTTGTTGTAAAATTGATACATACAAAAATGTTGCTTTAAAGTTGTAAACCCGTTTTAGTCAATTTTTTAGTCAATTTTATCAATTATAATTACGTTTTAGTCAAAAAGTCTTAAATGCAGTCTTATTTGTTGTAAAATTGATATATACACAAATTTTAAACCGTTTTAGTCAGTGTTATGGGACAAATACGGAAAGATGTATTATTTTGTATAGCTCAGATTAATAAAATGACGCTTATTTCTGACTGTGGGCAGTTTTGTTGTAAAAACGCATTTCTTGCGTTAACTATACCCTTTCAGCTGTATAATAAGTAATCGAACATCAAAATCGGTCCAAGCATTAACTGGGAATTCGATTAGCAAATCATGGTAAACGTCCGAACCTATATAAAAAATTCTAAGATTTAACCCGAAAATTTTTTTTAAAAACGCCTTTATAAAAAAAAGTTAAATATGCAGTCTTATTTGTTGTAAAATTGATACATACAAAAATTTTGCTTTAAAGTTGTAAACCCGTTTTAGTTAGTTTTATGGAACAAGTACGGAAAGAAGTATGATTTTGGACAGCTCAGATTAACAAAATGACGCTTATTTCTGACTGTGGGCAGTTTTGTTGTAAAAACGCATTTCTTACGTTAACTATACCTTATCAGCTTTATAAAAAGTAATCGAACATCAAAATCGGTCCAAGCATTAGCTGGTAATTCGATTCGCATTCGACAATCGAAACAATATAACAAATTCAAAAATTCAACTCGAAAACTATTTTTTTTAAAAACGCCTTTAAAAAAAATTAAATATGCAGTCTTATTTGTTGTAAAATTGATACATACAAACATTTTGCTTTAAAGTTGTAAGCCCGTTTTAGTCAGTTTTATGGGACAAATACGGAAAGATGTATGATTTTGGATAGCTTAGATTAACAAAATGACGCTTAGTTCTGACTGTGGGTAGTTTTGTTGTAAAAACCCATTTCTTACGTTAACTAGACCTGTTCAGCTTTATAATAAGTGGTCGAATATCAAAATCGGTATAAGCATTAGCTGGGAGTTCGATTCGCAAATCATAGAAGACGTCCGAACCTATATAAAAAGTTCTAAGATTTAACCAGAAAAATATTTTTTTTAAAAACGCCTTTATAAAAAAAGTTTTATATGCAGTCTTATTTATAGCAGAATTTATATGTACACAAATTTTAAACCCGTTTTAGTCAGTTTTATGGGACAAATACGGAAAGAAGTATGATTTCGGATAGCTCAGATTAACAAAATGACCCTTATTTCTGACTGTGGGCAGTTTTGTTGTAAAAACTCAATTCTTACGTTAACTAGACCTGTTAAGCTTTAGAATAAGTGGTCGAACATCAAATTCGGTCCAAGCGTTAGCTGGGAGTTCGAATCGCAAATCATGGTAGATGTCCGAACCTATATAAAAAATTCTAAAATTTAACCCGAAAATTTTTTTTTTTAAAAACGCCTTTATAAAAAAAGTTAAATATGCAGTCTTATTTGTTGTAAAATTGATACATACAAAAATTTTGCTTTAAAGTTGTAAAACCGTTTTAGTCAGTTTTATGGGACAAATGCGGAAAGATGTATGATTTTGGATAGCTGAGATTAACAAAATGACGCTTATTTCTGACTGTGGGTAGTTTTGTTGTTAAAACGAATTTCTTACGTTAACTATACCTATTCAGCTGTATAGTAAGTAATCGAACATCAAAATCGGTAAAAGCATTAGCTGGGAATTCGATTCGCAAATCATGGCAAACGTCCGAACCTATATAAAAAATTTAACCCGAAAAATATTTTTTTTTAAAACCGCCTTTACAAAAAAAGTTTTATATGCAGTCTTATTTGTTGTAAAATTGATATATACACAAATTTTAAACCGTTTTAGTCAATGTTATGGGACAAATACGGAAAGATGTATGATTTTGGATAGCTCAGATTAACAAAATGACGCTTATTTCTGACTGTGGGTAGTTTTGTTGTTAAAACGAATTTCTTACGTTAACTATACCTATTCAGCTGTATAGTAAGTAATCGAACATCAAAATCGGTCCAAGCATTAGCTGGGAATTCGATTTGCAAATCATGGCAAACGTCCGAACATATATAAAAAATTCTAAAATTTAACCCGAAAATTTTTTTTTTAAAAACGCCTTTATAAAAAAGTTAAATATGCAGTCTTATTTGTTGTAAAATTGATACATACAAAAATTTTGCTTTAAAGTTGTAAAACCGTTTTAGTCAGTTTTATGGGACAAATGCGGAAAGATGTATGATTTTGGATAGCTCAGATTAACAAAATGACGCTTATTTCTGACTGTGGGTAGTTTTGTTGTTAAAACGAATTTCTTACGTTAACTATACCTATTCAGCTGTATAGTAAGTAATCGAACGTCAAAATCGGTCCAAGCATTAGCTGGGAATTCGATTCGCAAATCATGGCAAACGTCCGAACCTATATAAAAAATTTAACCCGAAAAATATTTTTTTTTAAAACCGCCTTTACAAAAAAAGTTTTATATGCAGTCTTATTTGTTGTAAAATTGATATATACACAAATTTTAGTCCGTTTTAGTCAGTGTTATGGGACAAATACGGAAAGATGTATGATTTTGGATAGCTGAGATTAACAAAATGACGCTTATTTCTGACTGTGGGCAGTTTTGTTGTAAAACCGCATTTCTTACGTTAACTTTACCTGTTCAGCTTTATAAAAAGTAATTGAACATCAAAATCAGTCCAAGCATTAGCCGGGAATTCGATTCGCAAATCATAGTAGACGTCCGAACCTATATAAAAAGTTCTAAGATTTAACCAGAAAAATTTTTTTTTAAAACGCCTTTATAAAAAAATTTTATATGCAGTCTTATTTATAGCAGAATTTATATGTACACAAATTGTAAACCCGTTTTAGTCAGTTTTATGGGACAAATACGGAAAGATGTATGATTTTGGATAGCTCAGATTAACAAAATGACGCTTATTTCTGACTGTGGGTAGTTTTGTTGTTAAAACGCATTTCTTACGTTAACTATACCTGTTCAGCTGTATAATAAGTAATCGAACATCAAAATCGGTCCAAGCATTAGCTGGCAATTCGATTCGCAAATCATGGTAAACGTCCGAACCTATATAAAAAATTCTAAAATTTAACCCGAATTTTTTTTTTAAAACGCCTTTATAAAAAAAGTTAAATATGCAGTCTTATTTGTTGTAAAATTAATACATACAAAAATTTTACTTTAAAGTTGTAAACCCGTTTTAGTCAGTTTTATGGGACAAATACGGAAAGATGTATGATTTTAGATAGCTCAGATTTACAAAATGACGCTTATTTCTGACTGTGGGTAATTTTGTTGTAAAAACGCATTTCTTACGTTAACTATACCTGTTCAGCTGTATAATAAGTAATCGAACATCAAAATCGGTCCAAGCATTAGCTGGCAATTCGATTCGCAAATCATGGTAAACGTCCGAACCTATATAAAAAATTCTAAAATTTAACCCGAATTTTTTTTTTTTAAAACGCCTTTATAAAAAAAGTTAAATATGCAGTCTTATTTGTTGTAAAATTAATACATACAAAAATTTTGCTTTAAAGTTGTAAACCCGTTTTAGTCAGTTTTATGGGACAAATACGGAAAGATGTATGATTTTAGATAGCTCAGATTTACAAAATGACGCTTATTTCTGACTGTGGGTAATTTTGTTGTAAAAACGCATTTCTTACGATAACTTTAGCTGTTCAGCTTTATAAAAAGTAATCGAACATCAAAATCGGTCCAAGCATTAGCTGGGAATTCGATTCGCAAATCATGGTAGACGTCCGAACCTATATAAAAAATTCTAAAATTTACCCCGAAATTTTTTTTTAAAAACGATTTTATAAAAAAAGTGAAATATGCAGTCTTATTTGTTGTAAAATTTACACATACAAAAATTTTGCTTTAAGGTTGTAAGCCCGTTTTAGTCAGTTTTATGGGACAAATAAGGAAAGATGTTTGATTCTGGATAGCTCAGATTAACAAAATGACGCTTATTTCTGACAGTGGGTAGTTTTGTTGTAAAAACGCTTTTCTTACGTTAACTAGACCTGTTCAGCTTTAGAATAAGTGGTCGAACATCCAAATCTGTTAAAGCGTTAGCTGGGAGTTCGAATCGCAAGTGATGGTAGAGGTCCGAACCTTTATAAAAAATTATAAAATTTAGCCCGAAAAATATTTTCTTTTAAAAACGCCTTTAATAAAAAAGTTTTGTATGCAGTTTTATTTGTTGTAAAACTCATATATACACAAATTTTAAACCCGTTTTAGTCAGTGTTATGGGACAAATACGGAAGGATGTATGATTTTGGATAGCTCAGACTAACAAAATGACGCTTATTTCTGACTGTGGGTAGTTTTGTTGTAAAAACGCATTTCTTACGTTAACTATACCTGTTCAGCTTTATAATAAGTAATCGAACATCAAAATCGGTGAAAGCATTAGCTGGGAATTCGATTCGCAAATCATGATAAACGTCCGAACCTATAAAAAAATTCTAAAATTTAACCCGAATTTTTTTTTTTAAAAACGCCTTTATAAAAAAGTTTAATATGCAGTCTTATTTGTTGTAAAATTGATACATACAAAAATTTTGCTTTAAAGTTGTAAACCCGTTTTAGTCAGTTTTATGGGACATATACGGAAATATGTATGATTTTGGATAGCTCAGATTAACAAAATGATGCTTATTTCTGACTGTGGGCAGTTTTGTTGTAAAAACGCATTTCTTACGTTAACTATACCTGTTCAGCTTTATAAAATGTAATTGAACATCAAAATCGGTCCAAGCATTAGCTGGGAATTCGATTCGCAAATCGTGGTAGACGTCCGAGCCTATATAAAAAATTCTAAAATTTAACCAGAAAATATTTTTTTTTTAAAAACGTCTTTATAAAAAAAGTTAAGTATGCAGTCTTATTTGTTGTTAAATTGATACATACAAAAATTTTGCTTTAAAGTTGTAAACCCGTTTTAGTCAGTTTTATGGGACAAATACGGAAACATGTGTGATTGTGGATAGGTCAGATTAACAAAATGACGCTTATTTCTGACTGTGGGTTGTTTTGTTGTAAGAACGCATTTCTTACGTTAACTAGACCTGTTCAGCTTTATAATAAGTGGTCAGCATCAAAATTCAAAACAATAAAGCAAATTCAAAAATTTAACTCGAAAAATATTTTTTTTTAAAAACGCCTTTAAAAAAATTAAATATGCAGTCTTATTTGTTGTAAAATTGATACATACAAACATTTAGCTTTAAAGTTGTAAGCCCGTTTTAGTCAGTTTTATGGGACAAATACGGAAAGATGTATGATTTTGGATAGCTTAGATTAACAAAATGACGCTTATTTCTGACTGTGGGTAGTTTTGTTGTAAAAACGCATTTCTTACGTTAACTATACCTGTTCAGCTTTATAAAAAGTAATCGAACATCAAAATCGGTCCAAGCATTAGCTGGGAATTCGATTCGCATTCGACAATCGAAACAATATAACAAATTCAAAAATTTAACCCGAAAAATATTTTTTTTTAAAAACGCCTTTAAAAAAATTAAATATGCAGTCTTATTTGTTGTAAAATTGATACATACAAACATTTTGCTTTAAAGTTGTAAGCCCGTTTTAGTCAGTTTTATGGGACAAATACGGAAAGATGTATGATTTTGGATAGCTTAGATTAACAAAATGACGCTTAGTTCTGACTGTGGGTAGTTTTGTTGTAAAAAAACCATTTCTTACGTTAACTAGACCTGTTCAGCTTTAGAATAAGTGGTCGAACATCAAAATCGGTTAAAGCGTTAGCTGGGAGTTCGAATCGCAAATCATGGTAGATGTCCGAACCTATATAAAAAATTCTAAAATTTAACCCGAAAATTTTTTTTTTAAAAACGCCTTTATAAAAAAAGTTAAATATGCAGTCTTATTTGTTGTAAAATTGATACATACAAAAATGTTGCTTTAAAGTTGTAAAACCGTTTTAGTCAGTTTTATGGGACAAATGCGGAAAGATGTATGATTTTGGATAGCTCAGATTAACAAAATGACGCTTATTTCTGGCTGTGGGTAGTTTTGTTGTTAAAACGAATTTCTTACGTTAACTATACCTATTCAGCTGTATAGTAAGTAATCGAACATCAAAATCGGTCCAAGCATTAGCTGGGAATTCGATTCGCAAATCATGGCAAACGTCCGAACCTATATAAAAAATTTAACCCGAAAAATATTTTTTTTTAAAACCGCCTTTACAAAAAAAGTTTTATATGCAGTCTTATTTGTTGTAAAATTGATATATACACAAATTTTAGTCCGTTTTAGTCAGTGTTATGGGACAAATACGGAAAGATGTATGATTTTGGATAGCTGAGATTAACAAAATGACGCTTATTTCTGACTGTGGGCAGTTTTGTTGTAAAACCGCATTTCTTACGTTAACTTTACCTGTTCAGCTTTATAAAAAGTAATTGAACATCAAAATCAGTCCAAGCATTAGCCGGGAATTCGATTCGCAAATCATAGTAGACGTCCGAACCTATATAAAAAGTTCTAAGATTTAACCAGAAAAATTTTTTTTTAAAACGCCTTTATAAAAAAATTTTATATGCAGTCTTATTTATAGCAGAATTTATATGTACACAAATTGTAAACCCGTTTTAGTCAGTTTTATGGGACAAATACGGAAAGATGTATGATTTTGGATAGCTCAGATTAACAAAATGACGCTTATTTCTGACTGTGGGTAGTTTTGTTGTTAAAACGCATTTCTTACGTTAACTATACCTGTTCAGCTGTATAATAAGTAATCGAACATCAAAATCGGTCCAAGCATTAGCTGGCAATTCGATTCGCAAATCATGGTAAACGTCCGAACCTATATAAAAAATTCTAAAATTTAACCCGAATTTTTTTTTAAAAACGATTTTATAAAAAAAGTGAAATATGCAGTCTTATTTGTTGTAAAATTTACACATACAAAAATTTTGCTTTAAAGTTGTAAACCCGTTTTAGTCAGTTTTATGGGACAAATACGGAAAGATGTATGATTTTAGATAGCTCAGATTTACAAAATGACGCTTATTTCTGACTGTGGGTAATTTTGTTGTAAAAACGCATTTCTTACGATAACTTTAGCTGTTCAGCTTTATAAAAAGTAATCGAACATCAAAATCGGTCCAAGCATTAGCTGGGAATTCGATTCGCAAATCATGGTAGACGTCCGAACCTATATAAAAAATTCTAAAATTTACCCCGAAATTTTTTTTTAAAAACGATTTTATAAAAAAAGTGAAATATGCAGTCTTATTTGTTGTAAAATTTACACATACAAAAATTTTGCTTTAAGGTTGTAAGCCCGTTTTAGTCAGTTTTATGGGACAAATAAGGAAAGATGTTTGATTCTGGATAGCTCAGATTAACAAAATGACGCTTATTTCTGACTGTGGGTAGTTTTGTTGTAAAAACGCTTTTCTTACGTTAACTAGACCTGTTCAGCTTTAGAATAAGTGGTCGAACATCCAAATCTGTTAAAGCGTTAGCTGGGAGTTCGAATCGCAAGTGATGGTAGAGGTCCGAACCTTTATAAAAAATTATAAAATTTAGCCCGAAAAATATTTTCTTTTAAAAACGCCTTTAATAAAAAAGTTTTATATGCAGTTTTATTTGTTGTAAAACTCATATATACACAAATTTTAAACCCGTTTTAGTCAGTGTTATGGGACAAATACGGAAGGATGTATGATTTTGGATAGCTCAGACTAACAAAATGACGCTTATTTCTGACTGTGGGTAGTTTTGTTGTAAAAACGCATTTCTTACGTTAACTATACCTGTTCAGCTTTATAATAAGTAATCGAACATCAAAATCGGTTAAAGCATTAGCTGGGAATTCGATTCGCAAATCATGATAAACGTCCGAACCTATATAAAAAATTCTAAAATTTAACCAGAAAATATTTTTTTTTTAAAAACGTCTTTATAAAAAAAGTTAAGTATGTAGTCTTATTTGTTGTTAAATTGATACATACAAAAATTTTGCTTTAAAGTTGTAAACCCGTTTTAGTCAGTTTTATGGGACAAATACGGAAACATGTGTGATTGTGGATAGGTCAGATTAACAAAATGACGCTTATTTCTGACTGTGGGTTGTTTTGTTGTAAGAACGCATTTCTTACGTTAACTAGACCTGTTCAGCTTTATAATAAGTGGTCAGCATCAAAATTCAAAACAATAAAGCAAATTCAAAAATTTAACTCGAAAAATATTTTTTTTTAAAAACGCCTTTAAAAAAATTAAATATGCAGTCTTATTTGTTGTAAAATTGATACATACAAACATTTAGCTTTAAAGTTGTAAGCCCGTTTTAGTCAGTTTTATGGGACAAATACGGAAAGATGTATGATTTTGGATAGCTTAGATTAACAAAATGACGCTTATTTCTGACTGTGGGTAGTTTTGTTGTAAAAACGCATTTCTTACGTTAACTATACCTGTTCAGCTTTATAAAAAGTAATCGAACATCAAAATCGGTCCAAGCATTAGCTGGGAATTCGATTCGCATTCGACAATCGAAACAATATAACAAATTCAAAAATTTAACCCGAAAAATATTTTTTTTTAAAAACGCCTTTAAAAAAATTAAATATGCAGTCTTATTTGTTGTAAAATTGATACATACAAACATTTTGCTTTAAAGTTGTAAGCCCGTTTTAGTCAGTTTTATGGGACAAATACGGAAAGATGTATGATTTTGGATAGCTTAGATTAACAAAATGACGCTTAGTTCTGACTGTGGGTAGTTTTGTTGTAAAAAAACCATTTCTTACGTTAACTAGACCTGTTCAGCTTTAGAATAAGTGGTCGAACATCAAAATCGGTTAAAGCGTTAGCTGGGAGTTCGAATCGCAAATCATGGTAGATGTCCGAACCTATATAAAAAATTCTAAAATTTAACCCGAAAATTTTTTTTTTAAAAACGCCTTTATAAAAAAAGTTAAATATGCAGTCTTATTTGTTGTAAAATTGATACATACAAAAATTTTGCTTTAAAGTTGTAAAACCGTTTTAGTCAGTTTTATGGGACAAATGCGGAAAGATGTATGATTTTGGATAGCTCAGATTAACAAAATGACGCTTAGTTCTGACTGTGGGTAGTTTTGTTGTAAAAAAACCATTTCTTACGTTAACTAGACCTGTTCAGCTTTAGAATAAGTGGTCGAACATCAAAATCGGTTAAAGCGTTAGCTGGGAGTTCGAATCGCAAATCATGGTAGATGTCCGAACCTATATAAAAAATTCTAAAATTTAACCCGAAAATTTTTTTTTTAAAAACGCCTTTATAAAAAAAGTTAAATATGCAGTCTTATTTGTTGTAAAATTGATACATACAAAAATTTTGCTTTAAAGTTGTAAAACCGTTTTAGTCAGTTTTATGGGACAAATGCGGAAAGATGTATGATTTTGGATAGCTCAGATTAACAAAATGACGCTTATTTCTGACTGTGGGTAGTTTTGTTGTTAAAACGAATTTCTTACGTTAACTATACCTATTCAGCTGTATAGTAAGTAATCGAACATCAAAATCGGTCCCAGCATTAGCTGGGAATTCGATTTGCAAATCATGGCAAACGTCCGAACATATATAAAAAATTCTAAAATTTAACCCGAACATTTTTTTTTTAAAACGCCTTTATAAAAAAGTTAAATATGCAGTCTTATTTGTTGTAAATTTGGTACATACAAAAATTTTGCTTTAAAGTTGTAAACCAGTTTTAGTCAGTTTTATCGGACAAATACGGAAAGATGTATGATTTTGGATAACTCAGATTAACAAAATGACGCTTATTTCTGACTGTGGGTAGTTTTGTTGTAAAAACGCATTTCTTGCGTTAACTAGACCTGTTCAGCTTTAGAATAAGTGGTCGAACATCAAAATCGGTTAAAGCGTTAGCTGGGAGTTCGATTCGCAAGTCATGGTAGACGTCCGCACCTATATAAAAAATTCTAAAATTTAACCAGAAAAATATTTTTTTTTAAGAACGACTTTATAAAAAATGTTTTATACGCAGTCTTATTTATAGCAGAATTTATATGTACACAAATTTTAAACCCGCTTTAGTCAGTTTTATGGGACAAATACGGAAAGATGTATGATTTTGGATAGCTCAGATTAACAAAATGACCTTTATTTCTGACTGTGTTCAGTTTTGTTGTAAAAACGCATTTCTCACGTTAACTATACCTGTTAAGCTTTAGAATAAGTGTTCGAACATCAAAATCGGTCAAAGCGTTAGCTGGGAGCTCGAATCGCAAGTCATGGTAGACGTCCGAACCTATATAAAAAATTCTAAAATTTAACCCGAAAAATATTTTCTTTTAAAAACGCCTTTATAAAAAAAGTTAAATATGCAGTCTTATTTGTTGTAAAATTGATACATACAAAAATTTTGCTTTAAAGTTGTAAACCCGTTTTAGTCAGTTTTATGGGACATATACGGAAATATGTATGATTTTGGATAGCTCAGATTAACAAAATGACGCTTATTTCTGACTGTGGGCAGTTTTGTTGTAAAACCGCATTTCTTACGTTAACTTTACCTGTTCAGCTTTATAAAAAGTAATCGAACATCAAAATCGGTTAAAGCATTATCTGGGAATTCGATTCGCAAATCATGATAAACGTCCGAACCTATATAAAAAATTCTAAAATTAAAATTCTAAATTATAGCAGAGTTTATATGTACACAAATTGTAAACCCGTTTTAGTCAGTTTTATGGGACAAATACGGAAAGATGTATGATTTTGGATAGCTCAGATTAACAAAATGACGCTTATTTCTGACTGTGGGCAGTTTTGTTGTAAAAACGCATTTCTTACGTTAACTATACCCTTTCAGCTATATAATAAGTAATCGAACATCAAAATCGGTCCAAGCATTAGCTGGGAATTCGATTCGCAAATCATGGTAAACGTCCGAACCTATATAAAAAATTCTAAAATCCGAAATTTTTTTTTAAAAACGCCTTTATAAAAAAAGTTAAATATGCAGTCTTATTTGTTGTAAAATTGATACATACAAAAATTTTGCTTTAAAGTTGTAAAACCGTTTTAGTCAGTTTTATGGGACAAATGCGGAAAGATGTATGATTTTGGATAGCTCAGATTAACAAAATGACGCTTATTTCTGACTGTGGGTAGTTTTGTTGTTAAAACGAATTTCTTACGTTAACTATACCTATTCAGCTGTATAGTAAGTAATCGAACATCAAAATCGGTCCCAGCATTAGCTGGGAATTCGATTTGCAAATCATGGCAAACGTCCGAACATATATAAACAATTCTAAAATTTAACCCGAACATTTTTTTTTAAAAACGCCTTTATAAAAAAGTTAAATATGCAGTCTTATTTGTTGTAAATTTGGTACATACAAAAATTTTGCTTTAAAGTTGTAAACCAGTTTTAGTCAGTTTTATCGGACAAATACGGAAAGATGTATGATTTTGGATAACTCAGATTAACAAAATGACGCTTATTTCTGACTGTGGGTAGTTTTGTTGTAAAAACGCATTTCTTGCGTTAACTAGACCTGTTCAGCTTTAGAATAAGTGGTCGAACATCAAAATCGGTTAAAGCGTTAGCTGGGAGTTCGATTCGCAAGTCATGGTAGACGTCCGCACCTATATAAAAAATTCTAAAATTTAACCAGAAAAATATTTTTTTTTAAGAACGACTTTATAAAAAATGTTTTATACGCAGTCTTATTTATAGCAGAATTTATATGTACACAAATTTTAAACCCGCTTTAGTCAGTTTTATGGGACAAATACGGAAAGATGTATGATTTTGGATAGCTCAGATTAACAAAATGACCTTTATTTCTGACTGTGTTCAGTTTTGTTGTAAAAACGCATTTCTCACGTTAACTATACCTGTTAAGCTTTAGAATAAGTGTTCGAACATCAAAATCGGTCAAAGCGTTAGCTGGGAGCTCGAATCGCAAGTCATGGTAGACGTCCGAACCTATATAAAAAATTCTAAAATTTAACCCGAAAAATATTTTCTTTTAAAAACGCCTTTATAAAAAAAGTTAAATATGCAGTCTTATTTGTTGTAAAATTGATACATACAAAAATTTTGCTTTAAAGTTGTAAACCCGTTTTAGTCAGTTTTATGGGACATATACGGAAATATGTATGATTTTGGATAGCTCAGATTAACAAAATGACGCTTATTTCTGACTGTGGGCAGTTTTGTTGTAAAACCGCATTTCTTACGTTAACTTTACCTGTTCAGCTTTATAAAAAGTAATCGAACATCAAAATCGGTTAAAGCATTATCTGGGAATTCGATTCGCAAATCATGATAAACGTCCGAACCTATATAAAAAATTCTAAAATTAAAATTCTAAATTATAGCAGAGTTTATATGTACACAAATTGTAAACCCGTTTAAGTCAGTTTTATGGGACAAATACGGAAAGATGTATGATTTTGGATAGCTCAGATTAACAAAATGACGCTTATTTCTGACTGTGGGCAGTTTTGTTGTAAAAACGCATTTCTTACGTTAACTATACCCTTTCAGCTATATAATAAGTAATCGAACATCAAAATCGGTCCAAGCATTAGCTGGGAATTCGATTCGCAAATCATGGTAAACGTCCGAACCTATATAAAAAATTCTAAAATCCGAAATTTTTTTTTAAAAACGCCTTTATAAAAAAAGTTAAATATGCAGTCTTATTTGTTGTAAAATTGATACATACAAAAATTTTGCTTTAAAGTTGTAAGCCCGTTTTAGTCAGTTTTATGGGACAAATGCGGAAAGATGTATGATTGTGGATAGCTCAGATTAACAAAATGACGCTTATTTCTGACTGTGGGTAGTTTTGTTGTAAAAACGCATTTCTTGCGTTAACTAGACCTGTTCAGCTTTATAATAAGTGGTCCAGCATCAAAATCGGTATAAGCATTAGCTGAGAATTCGGTTCGCAAATCATGGTAGACATTCGAAACAATAAAGGAAATTCAAAAATTTTGCTTTAAAGTTGTAAACCCGTTTTAGTCAATTTTATGGGACAAATACGGAAAGATGTACGATTTTGGATAGCTCAGATTAACAAAATGACGCTTATTTCTGACTGTGGGTAGTTTTGTTGTAAAAACGCATTTCTTACGTAAACTATACCTGTTCAGCTTTATAATAAGTAATCGAACATCAAAATCGGTTAAAGCATTAGCTCGGAATTCGATTCGCAAATCATAATAAACGTGCGAACCTATATAAAAAATTCTAAAATTTAACCCGAAATTTTTTTTTTAAAAACGCCTTTATAAAAAAAGTTAAATATGCAGTCTTATTTGTTGTAAAATTGATACATACAAAAATTTTGCTTTAAAGTTGTAAGCCCGTTTTAGTCAGTTTTATGGGACATATACGGAAATATGTATGATTTTGGATAGCTCAGATTAACAAAATGACGCTTATTTCTGACTGTGGGCAGTTTTGTTGTAAAAACGCATTTCTTACGTTAACTATACCTGTTAAGCTTTATAAACAGTAATCGAACATCAAAATCGGTCCAAGCATTAGCTGGGAATTCGATTCGCAAATCATGGTAGACGTCCGAGCCTACCTGTTCAGCTTTATAATAAGTAATCGAACATCAAAATCGGTTAAAGCATTAGCTCGGAATTCGATTCGCAAATCATAAAAAACGTCCGAACCTATATAAAAAATTCTAAAATTTAACCCGAAATTTGTTTTTTAAAAACGTCTTTATAAAAAAAGTTAAATATGCAGTCTTATTTGTTGTTAAATTGATACATACAAAAATTTTGCTTTAAAGTTGTAAACCCGTTTTAGTCAGTTTTATGGGACAAATACGGAAAGATGTATGATTGTGGATAGCTCAGATTAACAAAATGACGCTTATTTCTGACTGTGGGTAGTTTTGTTGTAAGAACGCATTTCTTACGTTAACTAGACCTGTTCAGCTTTATAATAAGTGGTCCAGCATCAAAATCGGTATAAGCATTAGCTGAGAATTCGATTCGCAAACCATGGTAGACATTCGAAACAATAAAACAAATTCAAAAATTTAACTCGAAAAATATTTTTTTTTAAAAACGATGTTATCAAAAAAGTTTTACATGCAGACTTATTTGTTGTAAAATTGATACATACAAAAATTTTGCTTTAAAGTCGTAAACCCGTTTTAGTCAATTTTATGGGACAAATACGGAAAGATGTATGATTTTGGATAGCTCAGATTAACAAAATGATGCTTATTTCTGACTGTGGGTAGTTTCGTTGTAAAAACGCATTTCTTACGTTAACTAGACCTGCTAAGCTTTAGAATAAGTGGTCGAACAACAAAATCGGTCTAAGCTTTAGCTGGGAGTTCGATTCGCAAGTCATGGTATACGTCCGAACCTATATAAAAAATTCTAAAATTTAACCCGAATAATATTTTTTTTTTAAAAACGCCTTTACAAAAAAAAGTTTTATATGCAGTCTTATTTGTTGTGAAATTGATATATACACAAATTTTAAACCATTTTAACTAGACCTGTTCAGCTTTAGAATAAGTGGTCGAACATCAAAATCGGTTAAAGCGTTAGCTGGGAGTTCGATTCGCAAGTGATGGTAGACGTCCGAACCTATATAAAAAATTCTAAAATTTAACCCCAAAAATATTTTCTTTTAAAACGCCTTTATAAAAAAGTTTTATATGCAGTCTTATTTGTTGTAAAATTGATATATACACAAATTTTAAACCCGTTTTAGTCAGTGTTATGGGACAAATACGGAAAGATGTATGATTTTGGATAGCTCAGACTAACAAAATGACGCTTATTTCTGACTGTGGGTAGTTTTGTTGTAAAAATGCAATTCTTACGTTAACTATACCTGTTCAGCTTTATAATAAGTAATCGAACATCAAAATCGGTTAAAGCATTAGCTCGGAATTCGATTCGCATATCATAATAAACGTCCGAACCTATATAAAAAATTCTAAAATTTAACCCGAATTTTTTTTTTAAAAACGCCTTTATAAAAAAAAGTTAAATATGCAGTCTAATTTGTTGTAAAATTGATACATAGAAAAATTTTGCTTTAAAGTTGTAAACCCGTTTTAGTCAGTTTTATGGGACATATACGGAAATATGTATGATTTTGGATAGCTCAGATTAACAAAATGACGCTTATTTCTGACTGTGGGCAGTTTTGTTGTAAAAACGCATTTCTTGCGTTAACTATACCTGCTAAGCTTTATAAAAAGTAATCGAACATCAACATCGGTCCAAGCATTAGCTGGGAATTCAATTCGCAAATCATGGTAGACGTCCGAGCCTATATAGAAAATTCTAAAATTTAACCAGAAAATTTTTTTTTTAAAAACGCCTTTATAAAAAAAGTTAAATATGCAGTCTTATTTGTTGTTAAATTGATACATACAAAAATTTTGCTTTAAAGTTGTAAACCCGTTTTAGTCAGTTTTATGGGACAAATACGGAAAGATGTATGATTTTGGATAGCTCAGATTAACAAAATAACGCTTATTTCTTACTGTGGGTAGTTTTGTTGTAAAAACGCATTTCTTACGTTAACTAGACCTGTTCTGCGTTATAATAAGTGGTCGAACATCAAAATCGGTCTAAGCATTAGCTGGGAAGTCAATTCGCAAGTCATAGTAGACGTCCGAACCTATATAAAAAATTCTAAAATTTAACCCGACATTTTTTTTTTAAAACGCCTTTATAAAAAAAGTTAAATATGCAGTCTTATTTGTTGTAAAATTGATATATATATACTCAAATCTTAAACCCGTTTTAGTCAGTGTTATGGGACAAATACGGAAAGATGTATGATATTTGATAGCTCAGATTAACAAAATGACGCTTATTTCTGACTGTGGGTAGTTTTGTTGTAAAAACGCATTTCTTACGTTAACTAGGCCTGTTCAGATTTAGAATAAGTGCTCGAACATCAAAATCGGTCAAGCATTAGCTGGGAATTCGATTCGCAAATCATGGTAGACATTCGAAACAATAAAGCAAAATATTTTCGAAAAATATTTTTTTTTAAAATGCCTTTATCAAAAAAGTTTTATATGCAATCTTATTTATAGCAGAATTTAAATGTACACAAATTTTAAACCCGTTTTTATGGGGCAAATACGGAAAGATGTATGATATTTGATAGCTCAGATTAACAAAATGACGCTTATTTCTCACTGTGGGTAGTTTTGTTGTAAAAACGCATTTCTTACGTTAACTAGGCCTGTTCAGATTTAGAATAAGTTGTCGAACATCAAAATCGGTCAAGCATTAGCTGGGAGTTCGAATCGCAAGTCATGGTAGACGTCCGAACCAATATAAAAAATTCTAAAATTTAACCCGAACATTTTTTTTTTAAAAACGCCTTTACAAAAAAAGTTTAATATGCAATCTTATTTGTTGTAAAATTGATATATACACAATTTTAAACAGTTTTAGTCAGTGTTATAGGACAAATACGGAAAGATGTATGATTTTGGATAGCTCAGATTAACTAAATGACGCTTATTTATGACTGTGGGTAATTTTGTTGTAAAAACGCATTTCTTACGTTAACTATACCTATTCAGCTGTATAGTAAGTAATCGAACATCAAAATCGGTCCAAGCATTAGCTGGGAGATCGAATCGCAAGTCATGGCAGACGTCCGAACCTATATAAAAAATTCTAAAATTTAACCCGAAATTTTTTTTTTTAAAAACGCTTTTATAAAAAAAGTTAAATATGCAGTCTTATTTGTTGTAAAATTGATACATACAAAAATGTTGCTTTAAAGTTGTAAACCCGTTTTAGTCAGTTTTATGGGACAAATACGGAAAGATGTATGATTTTGGATAGCTCAGATTTACAAAATGACGCTTATTTCTGACTGTGGGTAATTTTGTTGTAAAAACGCATTTCTTACGTTAACTAGACCTGTTAAGCTTTAGAATAAGTGGTCGAACATCAAAGTCGGTCTAAGCGTTAGCTGGGAGTTCGATTCGCAAGTCATGGCAAACGTCCGAACCTATATAAAAAATTTAACCCGAAAAATTTTTTTTTTAAAAACGCTTTTACAAAAAAAGTTTTATATGCAGTCTTATTTGTTGTAAAATTGATATATACACAAATTTTAAACCGTTTTAGTCAGTGTTATGGGACAAATACGGAAAGATGTATTATTTTGGATAGCTCAGATTAACAAAATGACGCTTATTTCTGACTGTGGGTAGTTTTGTTATAAAAACGCATTTCTTACCTCAACTTGACCTGTTTTGCTTTATAATAAGTGTCGAACATCAAAATCGGTCCAAGCATTAGCTGGGAATTCGATTCGCAAGTCATAGTAGACGTCCGAACCTATATAAAAAATTCTAAAATTTAACCCGAACATTTTTTTTAAAAACGTCTTTAAAAAAAAGTTAAATATGCAGTCTTATTTGTTGTAAGATTGATTCAAACAAAAATTTTAAAGTTGTAAACCCCTTTTTAGTCAGTTTTATGGGACAAATACGGAAAGACGTTTGATTTTGGATAGCTCTGATTAATAAAATGACGCTTATTTCTGACTGTAGGTAGTTTTTTTTGTAAAAACGCATTTCTTACGTTAACTAGACCTGTTCAGCTTTAGAAAAAGTGGTCGAACATCAAAATCGGTTAAAGCGTTAGCTGGGAGTTCGATTCGCAAATGATGGTAGACGTCCGAACCTATATAAAAAATTCTAAAATTTAACCCCAAAAATATTTTCTTTTAAAACGCCTTTATAAAAAAAGTTTTATATGCAGTCTTATTTGTTGTAAAATTGATATATACACAAATTTTAAACCCGTTTTAGTCAGTGTTATGGGACAAATACGGAAAGATGTATGATTTTGGATAGCTCAGACTAACAAAATGACGCTTATTTCTGACTGTGGGCAGTTTTGTTGTAAAAACGCATTTCTTACGTTAACTATACCTGTTAAGCTTTATAAAAAGTAATCGAACATCAAAATCGGTCCAAGCATTAGCTGCGAATTCGATTCGCAAATCATGATAAACGTCCGAACCTATATAAAAAATTCTAAAATTTAACCCGAAATTTTTTTTTTAAAAACGCCTTTATAAAAAAAGTAAAATATGCAGTCTTATGTGTTGTAAAATTGGTGCATACAAAAATGTTGCTTTAAAGTTGAAAACCCGTTTTAGTCAGTTTTATGGGAAATATACGGAAATATGTATGATTTTGGATAGCTCAGATTAACAAAATGACGCTTATTTCTGAATGTGGGCAGTTTTGTTGTAAAAACGCATTTCTTGCGTTAACTATACCTGTTAAGCTTTATAAAAAGTAATCGAACATCAAAATCGGTCCAAGCATTAGCTGGGAATTCGATTCGCAAATCATGGTAGACGTCCGAGCCCATATAAAAAATTCTAAAATTTAACCAGAACATTTTTTTTTTAAAAACGCCTTTATAAAAAAAAGTTAAATATGCAGTCTTATTTGTTATTAAATTGATACATACAAAAATTTTGCTTTAAAGTTGTAAACCCGTTTTAGTCAGTTTTATGGGACAAATACGGAAAGATGTACGATTTTGGATAGCTCAGATTAACAAAATGACTGTGGGTAGTTTTGTTGTAAAAACGCATTTCTTACGTTAACTAGACCTGTTAAGCTTTAGAATAAGTGGTCGAGCATTAAAATCGGTCCAAGCGTTAGCTGGGAGTTCGAATCGCAAGTCATGGTAGACGTCCGAACCTATATAAAAAATTCTAAAATTTAACCCGAAAATTTTTTTTTTTTAAAACGCCTTTACAAACAAAGTTTTATATGCAGTCTTATTTGTTGTATAATGGATATATACACAATTTTAAACAGATTTAGTCAGTGTTATGGGACAAATACGGAAAGATGTATGATTTTGGATAGCACAGATTAACAAAATGACGCTTATTTATGACTGTGGGTAATTTTGTTGTAAAAACGCATTTCTTACGTTATTTAACTTTACGGAAATAACATAACATATACGGAAATATGTATGATTTTGGATAGCTCAGATTAACAAAATGACGCTTATTTCTGACTGTGGGCAGTTTTGTTGTAAAAACGCATTTCTTACGTTAACTAGACCTGTTAAGCTTTAGAATAAGTTGTCGAACATCAAAATCAGTCAAGCATTAGCCGGGAATTCGATTCGCAAATCATGGTAGACATTCGAAACAATAAAGCAAATTCAAAAATTTAACTCGAAAAATATTTTTTTTAAAAACGCCTTTATCAAAAAAGTTTTACATGCTGACTTATTTGTTGTAAAATTGATATATACACAAATTTTAAACCCATTTTAGTCAGTGTTATGGGACAAATACGGAAAGATGAATGATTTTTTATAGCTCAGATTAACAAAATGACGCTTATTTCTCACTGTGGACAGTTTTGTTGTAAAAACGCATTTTTTGCGTTAACTAGACGAGTTCAGCTTTAAAATAAGTGGTCCAGCATCAAAATCGGTATAAGCATTAGCTGGGAATTCGATTCGCAAATCATGGTAGACATTCGAAACAATAAAGCAAATTCAAAAATTGAACTTGAAAAATATTTTTTTTAAAAACGCCTTTATCAAAAAAGTTTTACATGCAGACTTATTTGTTGGAAAATTGATATATACACAAATTTTAAACCCATTTTAGTCAGTGTTATGGGACAAATACGGAAAGATGAATGATTTTTTATAGTTCAGATTAACAAAATGACGCTTATTTCTGACTGTGGGAAGTTTTGTTGTAAAAACGCATTTCTTACGTTAACTTGACATGTTCAGCTTTAAAATAAGTGGTCCAGCATTAATATCGGTATAAGCATTAGCTGGGAATTCGATTCGCAAATCATGGTAGACATTCGAAACAATAAAGCAAATTCAAAAATTGAACTCGAAAAATATTTTTTTTAAAAACGCCTTTATCAAAAAAGTTTTACATGCAGACTTATTTGTTGTAAAATTGATACATACAAAAATGTTGCTTTAAAGTTGTAAACCCGTTTTAGTCAATTTTTTAGTCAATTTTATCAATTATAATTACGTTTTAGTCAAAAAATCTTATATGCAGTCTTATTTGTTGTAAAATTGATATATACACAAATTTTAAACCGTTTTAGTCAGTGTTATGGGACAAATACGGAAAGATGTATGATTTTGGATAGCTCAGATTAATAAAATGACGCTTATTTCTGACTGTGGGCAGTTTTGTTGTAAAAACGCATTTCTTACGTTTACTATACCCTTTCAGCTGTATAATAAGTAATCGAACATCAAAATCGGTCCAAGCATTAGCTGGGAATTCGATTAGCAAATCATGGTAGACGTCCAAACCTATATAAAAAATTCTAAAATTTAACCCGACATTTTTTTTTTAAAAACGCCTTTTTAAAAAAAGTTAAATATGCAGTCTTATTATTTTGTTGTAAAATTGATACATACAAAAAATTTGCTTAAAAGTTGTAAGCCCGTTTTAGTCAGTTTAATGGGACAAATACGGAAAGATGTATGATTTTAGATAGCTCAGATTAATAAAATGACGCTTATGTTTAACTGTGGGTAGTTTTTTTGTAAAAACGCATTTCTTGCGATAACTATACCTGTTCAGCTTTATAATAAGTAATCAAACATCAAAATCGGTCAAAGCATTAGCTTGGAATTCGATTCGCAAATCATGGTAGACGTCCGAACCTATATAAAAAATTCTAAAATTTAACCCGAACATTTTTTTTTTAAAAACGCCTTTATAAAAGAGTTAAATAAGCTGTCTTATTTGTTGTAAAATTGATACATACAAAATTTTGCTTTAAAGTTGTAAACCCGTTTTAGTCAGTCTTACGGGACAAATACGGAAAGATGTACGATTTTGGATAGCTCAGATTAACAAAATTACGCTTATTTCTGACTGTGGGTAGTTTTGTTGTAAAAGCGCATTTCTTACGTTAACTAGACCTGTTTTGCTTTATAATAAGTGGTCGAACATCAAAATCGGTTTAAGCATTAGCTGGGAATTCGAATCGCAAGTCATGGTAGACGTCCGAGCTAATATAACAAATTCAAAAATTTAACTCAAAAAATATTTTTTTTTAAAAACGCCTTTATCAAAAAAGTTTTACATGCAGACTTATTTGTTGTAAAATTGATATATACACAAATTTTAAACAGTTTTAGTCAGTGTTATGGGACAAATACGGAAAGATGTATGATTTTTGATAGTTCAGATTAACAAAATGACGCTTATTTCTGACTGTAGGTAGTTTTTTTGTAAAAGCGCATTTCTTGCGTTAGCTAGGCCTGTTCAGATTTAGAATAAGTGGTCGAACATCAAAATCGTTCAAGCATTAGCTGGGAATTCGATGCGCAAGTCATGGAAGACGTCCGAACCAATATAAAAAATTCTAAAATTTAACCCGAATTTTTTTTTTTAAAAACGTCTTTATCCAAAAAGTTTTACATGCAGATTTATTTGTTGTAAAATTGATATATCCAAAAATTTTGCTTTAAATTGTAAACCCGTTTTAGTCAGTTTTATGGGACAAATACTAAAAGATGTATGATTTTGGATAGCGCAGATTATTTCTGACTGTGGGTAGTTTTGTCGTTAAAGCGCATTTCTTACGTTAACTAGACCTGTTCAGCTTTATAATAAGTGGTCGAATATCAAAATCGATCTAAGCATTAGCTGGGAATTCGATTCGCAAATCATGGTAGACATTCGAAACAATATAACAAATTCAAAAATTTAACTCGAAAAATATTTTTTTTTAAAACGCCTTTATCAAAAAAGTTTTACATGCAGACTTATTTGTTATAAAATTGATATATACACAAATTTTAAACCCGTTTTAGTCAGTGTTACGGGACAAATACGGAAAGATGTATGATATTTGATAGCTCAGATTAACAAAATGACGCTTATTTCTGACTGTAAGTAGTTTTGTTGTAAAAGCGCATTTCTTGCGTTAGCTAGGCCTGTTCAGATTTAGAATAAGTGGTCGAACATCAAAATCGTTCAAGCATTAGCTGCGAATTCGATTCGCAAGTCATAGTAGACGTCCGAACCAATAAAAAAAATTCTAAAATTTAACCCAAAAAATATTTTTTTTCAAAAACTCCTTTACAAAAAAAGTTTTATATGCAGTCTTATTTATTGTAGAATTGATATAAACACAAATTTTAAACCCGTTTTAGTCAGTTTTATGGGACAAATACGGAAAGATGTATGATTTTGGATAGCTCAGATTAACAAAATGACGCTTATTACTGACTGTAAGTAGTTTTTTTGTAAAAACGCATTTCTTTCGTTAACTAGACCTGTTCAGCTTTATAATAAATGGTCGAACATCAAAATCGGTCTAAGCGTTAGCTGGGAATTCGATGCGCAATTCATGGAAGACGTCCGAACCAATATAAAAGATTCTAAAATTTAACCCGAAAAATATTTTTTTTTAAAAACGCCTTTACAAAAAAAGTTTTATATGCAGTCTTATTTGTTGTAAAATTGATATATACACAAATTTTAAACCGTTTTAGTCAGTGTTATGGGACAAATACGGAAAGATGTATTATTTTGGATAGCTCAGACTAACAAAATGACGCTTATTTCTGACTGTGGGTAGTTTTTTTGTAAAAACGCATTTCTTACGTTAACTATACCTGTTCAGCTGTATAATAAGTAATCGAACATCAAAATCGGTCCAAACATTAGCTGATTTTGGATAGCTCAGATTACTAAAATGACGCTTATTTCTGACTGTAGGTAGTTTTTTTGTAAATTTCTTACGTTAACTAGACCTGTTCAGCTTTAGAATAAGTGGTCGAACATCAAAATCGGTTAAAGCGTTAGCTGGGAGTTCGATCTTAAGTGATGGTAGACGTCCGAACCTATATAAAAAATTCTAAAATTTAACCCCAAAAATATTTTCATTTAAAACGCCTTTATAAAAAAAGTTTTATATGCAGTCTTATTTGTTGTTAAATTGATACATACAAAAATGTTGCTTTAAAGTTGTAAACCCGTTTTAGTCAGTTTTATGGGACAAATACGGAAAGATGTATGATTTTGGATAGCTCAGATTAACAAAATGACGCTTTTTTCTTACTGTGGATAGTTTTGTTGTAAAAACGCATTTCTTACGTTAACTAGACCTGTTCTACTTTATAATAAGTGGTCGAACATCAAAATCGGTCTAAACATTAGCTGGGAAGTCAATTCGCAAGTCATAGTAGACGTCCGAACCTATATAAAAAATTCTAAAATTTAACCCGAAATTTTTTTTTTAAAAACTTCTTTTTAAAAAAAGTTAAATATGCAGTCTTATTTGTTGTAAAATTGATATATACTCAAATCTTAAACCCGTTTTAGTCAGTGTTATGGGACAAATACGGAAAGATGTATGATATTTGATAACTCAGATTAACAAAATGACGCTTATTTCTGACTGTAAGTAGTTTTGTTGTAAAAGCGCATTTCTTGCGTTAACTAGGCCTGTTCAGATTTAGAATAAGTTGTCGAACATCAAAATCAGTCAAGCATTAGACGGGAATTCGATTCGCAAATCATGGTAGACATTCGAAACAATAAAGCAAATTCAAAAATTTAACTCGAAAAATATTTTTTTTAAAAACGCCTTTATCAAAAAAGTTTTACATGCTGACTTATTTGTTGTAAAATTGATATATACACAAATTTTAAACCCATTTTAGTCAGTGTTATGGGACAAATACGGAAAGATGAATGATTTTTTATAGCTCAGATTAACAAAATGACGCTTATTTCTCACTGTGGGTAGTTTTGTTGTAAAAACGCATTTCTTACGTTAACTAGACGTGTTCAGCTTTAAAATAAGTGGTCCAGCATCAAAATCGGTATAAGCATTAGCTGGGAATTCGATTCGCAAATCATGGTAGACATTCGAAACAATAGAGCAAATTCAAAAATTGAACTCGAAAAATATTTTTTTTAAAAACGCCTTTATCAAAAAAGTTTTACATGCAGACTTATTTGTTGGAAAATTGATATATACACAAATTTTAAACCCATTTTAGTCAGTGTTATGGGACAAATACGGAAAGATGAATGATTTTTTATAGTTCAGATTAACAAAATGACGCTTATTTCTGGCTGTGGGTAGTTTTGTTGTTAAAACGCATTTCTTGCGTTAACTTGGCATGTTCAGCTTTAAAATAAGTGGTCCAGCATTAATATCGGTATAAGCATTAGCTGGGAATTCGATTCGCAAATCATGGTAGACATTCGAAACAATAAAGCAAATTCAAAAATTGAACTCGAAAAATATTTTTTTTAAAAACGCCTTTATCAAAAAAGTTTTACATGCAGACTTATTTGTTGGAAAATTGATATATACACAAATTTTAAACCCATTTTAGTCAGTGTTGGGACAAATACGGAAAGATGAATGATTTTTTATAGCTCAGATTAATAAAATGACGCTTATGTTTAACTGTGGGTAGTTTTGTTGTAAAAACGCATTTCTTGCGTTAACTATACCTGTTCAGCTTTATAATAAGTAATCAAACATCAAAATCGGTCATAGCATTAGCTTGGAATTCGATTCGCAAATCATGGTAGACGTCCGAACCTATATAAAAAATTCTAAAATTTAACCCGAACATTTTTTTTTTAAAAACGCCTTTATAAAAAAAATTAAATAAGCTGTCTTATTTGTTGTAAAATTGATACATACAAAAATTTTGCTTTAAAGTTGTAAACCCGTTTTAGTCAGTTTTACGGGACAAATACTAAAAGATGTATGATTTTGGATAGCGCAGATTATTTCTGACTGTGGCTAGTTTTGTTGTTAAAGCGCATTTCTTACGTTAACTAGACCTGTTCAGCTTTATAATAAGTGGTCGAACATCAAAATCGATCTTAGCATTAGCTGGGAATTCGATTCGCAAATCATGGTAGACATTCGAAACAATATAACAAATTCAAAAATTTAACTCGAAAAATATTTTTTTTTAAAACGCCTTTATCAAAAAAGTTTTACATGCAGACTTATTTGTTATAAAATTGATATATACACAAATTTTAAACCCGTTTTAGTCAGTGTTATGGGACAAATACGGAAAGATGTATGATATTTGATAGCTCAGATTAACAAAATGACGCTTAATTCTGACTGTAAGTAGTTTTGTTGTAAAAGCGCATTTCTTGCGTTAGCTAGGCCTGTTCAGATTTAGAATAAGTGGTCGAACATCAAAATCGTTCAAGCATTAGCTGCGAATTCGATTCGCAAGTCATAGTAGACGTCCGAACCAATAAAAAAAATTCTAAAATTTAACCCAAAAAATATTTTTTTTCAAAAACGCCTTTACAAAAAAAGTTTTATATGCAGTCTTATTCATTGTAGAATTGATATAAACACAAATTTTAAACCCATTTTAGTCAGTGTTATGGGACAAAAACGGAAAGATGTATGATTTTGTATAGCTCAGACTAACAAAATGACGCTTATTTCTGACTGTAGGTAGTTTTTTTGTAAAAACGTATTTCTTACGTTAACTAGACCTGTTCGGCTTTAGAATAAGTGGTCGAACATCAAAATCGGTTAAAGCGTTAGCTGGGAGTTCGATTCGCAAGTGATGGTAGACGTCCGAACCTATATAAAAAATTCTAAAATTTAACCCGAAAATATTTTCTTTTAAAAACGTCTTTATAAAAAAAGTTAAATATGCAGTCTTATTTGTTGTAAAATTGATTCATACAAAAATTTTAAAGTTGTAAACCCGTTTTAGTCAGTTTTATGGGACAAATACGGAAAGATGTTTGATTTTGGATAGCTCAGATTAACAAAATGACGCTTATTTCTGACTGTAGGTAGTTTTTTTGTAAAATCGCATTTCTTACGTTAACTAGACCTGTTCAGCTTTAGAATAAGTCGTCGAACATCAAAATCGGTTCAAGCGTTAGCTGGGTAGATGTCCGAACCTAGGGTAAAATAGCCTATTGTTGGCACCCCTCCAACGATTGGCACATGAACTTTAAAACAGTGTTAGGCATATTTTTTTTAAAGATTTTTTACTCAAATTCGCTTACACTACTTTTCCTTGAACATATTTCGTAAATCTGGCAGCACCTTTGTATTTCGTTACGTTGGCAGTACTAACTTAAATACATTTAACAAACTGTTAAAAATCTTTCCCGCCTTTCTTGCATAAGCGTTAACGATTTGATAAGGGTAGCAATGAAATGGAAGTGTCTGTTTTTCTTCTCAGAGTTCAAAAATTTGCCTGTTTCTAGAAGTTTTCCTGTAACTAAAAGACTCAATTTAAGGTATTTTTGTTTAAAACTTATTAAAATATGTTATTTATAACGTTATTAATGGTGCCAATAATGGGAAATATAATCAACAAATTTCCAAATGTTGGCACTGTGCCCATCATTGGTAGTAGTGAAGATTACCCGGTTATGGGCACTGTGCCAATCATTGGGTTGAGCCGATTACTGGCACAAATTACACTGCCCATCATTGGAAAATTGAGAATTAAGAGACTATTTTCTTGTCCTTTTTGTCCTTTTTTTTAATAAATTATTTCTTTAAATTATCTTTATCGTGGCCCAACGAGTAGTGGCGACCAACGGGCAAACGAGCGGTTCAGGGTTCAAGGCCCAACCGAACAAGAACATTTGGGAAGTGTTTTTCACAATCGTTAAATTACAAATTTTATCGATTGGGAAAACCGGTACATGGCGGAGAAAACGCTAGCGGGGATATCGCAGCGCGTCAGCGGGTGTGTGAGATCCGCCAAGTAGCGACGTACGAGCTCGAAGTATTAGGTGCAAAGCCAGTCACCACAGTGAAGGCCAGACGGGAGAACCGGAAACTGCCAGTCTTCCTCGTTCAGCTATCGCCCCAAACCAAACTGGAAAGTTGAGGAGTATATCAACTCTCAACTTCCAGGTTGTACGCTGGGAAAAATTAAAAAGGGATGACAGCATGCTTTAATGCATGCGTTGCCAAAGGTTCGGCCACGCCTCAGCCAACTGCGAAATGCGGTCACGCTGTGTTAATTGTGGAGAGAACCACAACATAGGAGCGTGAAGGTTAAGAAAGGGGCGGGTCGATGACATAACCCTACTTAAATGTGCACTATGCGGTGCCGACGGGCACCCTGCAAACTATCGGTTCTGTCCAAAGGTTCAGCAAATAAAACTAAATCAAAAAGCGAAGCAAACGGTAGTGGCGAATTAGCCAGCAGTTCGCCCTCCCTTAATGCCCGTCAACACCCAAATTTCCTACGCCCAAATGGCATAAGGAAAGGGAAAAACGATACAGCATTCACCTAAGCAAGCCAGACAGGACCCCGTGCTCAGGTTCCAGCAGTGGATGCGGATTTGTTGACTGCGTTGCGGGCCATTCAAGGTCAGCTAACCGGCCTTCAAAACCTGATACGGGAGCAGGCGGCAAGGGTAGACTATATCTACTCCTTGTTGCCGAGCTTAACGCAACTTATATCGTAATAGGCGCGCTTTCAGAGAGACACTTAAAGATCCTGGCTATGAATGTAATTTCACTTATTAGGATCGAACGTAGAGCTAATATTTTCCAGTTGCTTATAGACCAAAGTCCTGATGTGCTTAAGGCTAGCGAAAATAAACTAAACCAGAAGCATAAATTGACTAATAGTTATTACAATATCGTAAGAAGGGACCGGCCCATTCCGATTCCGGTTGCTGGAAGCCTGCTTCATATGCATTGCTCTCCAACAAGGGAAGCGACTGTATGTGATAGCGGCCTAGGCACCGGAAGCACCTCAGCCTAAACTTTTTACAACAGAGCTCGGAAAACTTTTCGAATCTCTAAGAATGAACTCAGTGGAGAACTTTTATCTTTTGGCCGGAGTTTTAAATACCAAACACGAAGATTGGGGAAATCAATTACAAAATCCTCTCGGTAACCATCTTTACAATTGGATGGTCCACTAGTTAGTACACTGAAGGCGTCGATCAAAAACATGAACCAATTGATCAAGGAGAACTATCGGTTGTACATTAATTTGTTTTGGAATAACAGAATTCGGGCCGTAAATTCCAGCGATCCCAGTATGTTTCCACAAAATAATAAGATCTTTAGGAGGAAAGGTCATAACGACCTTCCATTTATTAAGCTTCAACGAACAATTGACAATACAAACATACTTTTGACAGCAGGAATTGATCCTGGCGATTTCTATGTTATTGAAGATCCTTTGGTGAAAGAGGGGGCAGAAAGGGCTGTCTTTCAGGAAGTGTATAAGGTGAATTATAGCATTCGCCCGAACCGCGTTTTGGAAAACATTGCCCTGTTCCATCATTTCTATCTCCGAAACGATATAACGCAATGGCGATCTGAGAACCGTGGTTTCACCCGGTTTGATGGCGAAAACTTGGCAAACGTAATAGTCGCCGAGCGAAGTGGGTCTAGTATGCTGTTAATCTCGTAGGTGGAACTCCAGATCATCTTCGATTCAACATTGTACTGCGACACTTACCCCCTGAAGCTGTGGACGTCCACGCCACACTGTGCAATAACACGCTGAATAACGCATATTTTCCAGTGCGTTGGAAGACAGCGGTGGTTCATCCTCTTCCAAAAAAGGGAAAGAACAACTTCAATCCGTCAAATTTCCGGTCTGACTGTATTCTTAGTCACCTCCTAACTCGTCTCTGATATACAATGGAACAAAGCCAAAAAACAGTGCACGGGTGCATGTCTGGTTGAATTAGAGGAGGCTTTTGATAGAGAGTCTTTTGATAGATAGAGGGCCTCTATCTAAAGCTGACCAGACTTGACATAAGTAAACCACTGCTATATATGCTTCATGACATGCTGACTGGTAGAACGCTTGTTGTCAAATGTGACAATGTAACTTCTACCACAGCATTTTTCATTAAGAACGGTCTGCAACAGGGAGCGGTAAGCTTGCCGATTCTCTTCAGCATTTACACCAGTGATATGACTTTTGCAGCGGGACTTCGATAAGATCCAGAGATATGGTGGTGACTGGAAGGTGATTTTCTACATGGCCTTCATTACGCCGATGATTGCCAATGGGTGACCGGTATGGTTCAACGTTGCCCAATCTCAAATGGAAAAGATACGAGTGTTTGAGAGGCAGTGTCTGAGGATCTGCCTTGTACTTCTCTGAACACCTACTACACTTCTACACAAAATACTATTCCAACCAGGTCCTATACAACACGGCCAACATAAAAAGAATAGACAATTTTCCGGTGAAACTCATTCGGTTTCACGCTTCAAGAGCGGATCGCGATGGCGATGGAACAATAGTCTCATTGGGACTTCTACCCCAATGATGAATATTTTGATAGTGCGTGTTTAAGCGGCTTTATTCCGCCCGAAGCTATCCTATATTTGGATAGTCGAGGGCTTATACAGGATAGATCGGTGGTTCCGCTAATCTACCACTCCGTCCGACGAACTGTGGATAGGCGGCTCCTGTATGACCGAGACGTCGTCGCTCAGGGCGGATAAGAGTAGGTTGCAAAAGGAGAACCTGTTGTGGTGGTTAACGTAGTTATAGTTAGTTGACTCTTGAAAATATATGGCCGACTTACATAGTTTTTTAGGTTTATGTTAAGGTAAACAGTCGTTTATTCATTTAATTTAGGGCGCCCGAATAGGGCCAGTAAGTTAGTTAAGTAGTTGATAAGTAGTCTAGTTTTTTTCATGAATTTTTGTCTAGCATGTAAGTTAGTTTTAAGAGGAAATAAAATCAAAATGAATGTACAAAAACTCTGAGAAATCAATTAAATTCATTATAGAATGGTTAACTAGTGTACCAAAAAAAAGAAGGTAGTGAAGTAATCAGGCTGGTTTATACATTTTTTACTTATTAGAAGTAATCAGAAATATTTCAATACCTAGCTTAGAAATTAAGTATTAAAGAGCAACAAGAGGATTCATGTAGTGAAGTAAAATGGCTATGTATACCTTATCCCATAAAGGGTATATTCGTTTTAAAATTAAGTTTGTAACAAAAAGAAGTAATTTGGATACATATGGCTCAAATTGTATGGATCAACTCAGAATCGCTGGCATAGCCGATCTAGCCATGTCTGTCTGTCCGTACGTCCGTCGGCCTGTATGTCAAAAATGTTTGGCCCATTAGTATAAAGACTATCCATCGCTGGTTGAATCGATCTATTCATGTCTGTCTGTCCGTCTGTGTCCCCGATTTTGGGGCCTTAAATTTTGTTCTATATTTTTAAAGTTTTTAAAATCCGCCCACTGTCGCGCTCAATTTTAACAAAAACGTTTGTTTTGTCGAAATTTTAAGGAATTTATTTATTATTTTAAACCTAGGAAACTTTCTTGAGGCGTTTTCAAACAAAAAACTAACCGATAACATAACTAAGCAAAAATCATTGTAATTCCCTTTCAGAAACTTTACTGCTGATTTATAATTAGCATCCGTTATTATTAGATGATGAACGTATTTTAAACATCTAATAAAAATAGGCATGGCTACTAAAAAATTTTAGATTGTCTGAATATCTTGATGGCACATTTTATCAAAACTCAGTACAATATTCACGTACTGACTCAAGGAACAAAAATGTTATATAATAAATTTTCTTAGCCTAGCTCAACATATGCGGAGCTATTATATATCATTAAAACATCGTTTTTATAAGTACACAACACAAAATATGCATGTGTTAAAATGATGTCTGACTAGGTCATATGCGTGTAATAGTCCATCCAGATATTTTGAACTGGATTCATAAAAAAAGCTAACTTTTGAATATTTGTTTCTTAATGTTATCTAGCAAATAAGTAGTGGACATTATTTTTTACTCAAGTCATTTTATTTTTATACCTTATCTTATAGGAGTATATTAGTTTTGATACATAGTTTGCAAGATAGAGAAATAATTAAGTTAGGTATACCTTAAGGTATATGGATCGACTCAGAATCGATAGCTGAGTCGGTTTAGCCATGTCTATCCATCCATCCGTTGTTGCTCTCAGCAGAACAAGTGTAGAAGTTATTGAAATCCGCCCACTACCTTTTTAGAAAAACATAGTTTTACGCCAAACCGTTAGAGTTTAAAAAAAAATAACGTATGAACAATATATTTTGTCTATACAAAGTTCTTTGCCACGCACACTTTTTAAGGGCGTTTTTCGTAAAAAAAAATTGTGGTAAAATTTTAAAAATTTCGAAAAAAAATGCATGCAAAATAAATAATTTTGGTAATATAAACATTTCTTCCAATTATCATTTTTAATCACGCCTACTTTTTGGAGGCGTTTTCATACAAAAACCCACTTTTCACCATATGCCATACTATACGCAGGAGAAAAACGTTGTTTTTAGTCGAACCTTTAGAGATTTTGAAAAAGTGTCTATAGAAGATATCAAGACAATTCTAATTTCTATATGTTGCTTATACAAAGTGTTGTGCCCCGCCACTTTTTGGACATGACATTTTCTATATTTTATCGCCAGAAAGCCGATATTTTGAGGATATTTGCTATAAGGATGGGATGGGATACGGTATAAAACGATCCACAAAGTGGATCGTAGCCTCCCCATATGTTTAGAATAACAATTGAAACTCGTTTTTTAAATACATTTATTATTTATGAATTTATTGAAAAAACAACTTCCATTCTCATTTGGAAATTTTGTCCCTAACATTACTTTCTGAACAATTACCGCATTATGACTATATTCTTGTTTTGGTTTAAAAAATATAATTTTGTCTAAACTTTGTATAATATATAGAGGTTTATATTTAAATAACCACATATATACACTTCGAAATCATTTAAATGTATGATAGAACGGTTAGCTAGTGTCCGTTCGTCCGTACGTCCGTCAGTAAGACACCAGTTTTTTCGGGGACGGTATTAGTAAAAACGTTTTTCGAAAATTTTTAAACATTTCGAAAAAAATTTTGATGCAAAATCATTGGTTCATTTCAAAATCATTTCTTCCATACATCATTTTAAGCCACGCCCATTATTAAATATGAACAATACGCAATCTTATCAGTGGCAGCGTCACCCAAGAAATCGAATTTGCATCCAAAGTAATAAAGTAATTGAATTACTTTTTACTTTTATTCCAGTTAAATTACACTAACACAAAAAAGCTAACCTATGCATTTACAATACAAAGTCAACAAAATAGTGTTTTGTAATTATGCTAGCACATCATAACAAAACCCATAGGCCCAGATCACACGAAAGTGAAACACAAAAATGATCATTCTTGTATTCCATAATCATCTGCTCTGCTACTAGGTACGTGTCCTTGGTTTTGTCCACATACCTATTCTTATCGTGAACATACCTAGCCAAAGAAACCCATAGCCCAAATCACACGAAAGTAAAAACATATAAGAAGGCTACAATTCACTGTGTGGATCGATTGAACGCAACTTTCTCTTTAACAGCGAGTAAATTTGACGTTTGTAACAATTTGGCCAAAATAAGCAATAATATTTATTTCGATTAATGATGCTAAATTACTTTAAACTAGGTTCGCCCAGTGCTCGAAAATCGACCACACATTTTTTTTATATCATTATCTACTATATAGATAAATAAAATTGGTGTAGCTCTGTTTGATTTGAAGCGAATTTGAATGTCTGTCTTTAAATAAAGAAATCGTAAAAATTACTGATCGTAGGTAGGTATTCGTGTCAGTTCTGGAATAGATAGTAACTAACTAATATTGTTCTTAACTTCTATAACGTTGAAAAACAAAAATAGCACTGAAATGAAACAGATTGCATTAAATTTTTTTTCATGCTGTACTTTTATATTTCTTATTCAATAATATTTTTAATTTTTTGCTATGAGATAACAAAATGCGCACAATAGAAGAGTAATAAAATAATAGCATTCTTCTTCCAGTCCAGTCCAGATGTGGCAGAAAAGGTAAGGTACCTGCAACCAAAAAGAGTAAAAATAATTTTTAAATTTGAAAACAAAATATCTTCATGCCACTGCTCACTGCTAAAACTATACTACGAAGGCCATCCCTTTCCGATTGAAATTTCGAACGATTGCAAGGAACGGTCCGATGTTACCGCCCTTCTTCAAATTATTCAGCGTAGTTCACCGCTACGATAAACTTGCTGGGCAAGGCAATGAGAAGGAAAGAGAGAAAGATATTGGCACTAAAATGGTACGGAATGGTACGTATGGTACGGCTTCGCGACGTAACAAATAATCAACTCTATTTCTTTCCCTCTCACGCCTACCCGTCAAATTTCTTTGCCGAGGCATATCTACCTAATATTCCGTCGAAAAAAAAGATATCAAAATGACTTAACAAAGAATAGGTAATAATTGGCCAAAACCAGGATCAGAGCACAGTGAAACCACAATTATTGTAGGATGGCTATGGGCTATCTAATAATTCGTGTAGGATACAACTGACTTCGAATGACCGGAAGCCAAATGTACTTCCGTTCATCAGACTAATGCAACCACACCTGCGGATAACTTCTCTCCCTCATTCGCTTAACACAAACGAACACGACACACATTCATCCGCCACGCCCCCACACGCCAAACACTTTCGTTTCGGTAAGGTGGCTCAGTGGCTGCTCTATGTATAGTGATACACTATACAAATAAGGTCAATAATAATAGCCCAACGCAACCACAGAAAATACAATTTTGTACAATATTCGGGCAACATTATGATTACCTATAACTTATAAAAGACAGAGTAGGTATACGTATCCAATCCAATCACCAATACGCGTGCGCATATTCCCTTCTCTTCTTAATTCGCTTAACGCACACCATTCACCCCACACTATGTTAAAGCTACATTAGAGTTATACGCATACGCATATAGAAAAGTTCTCTTTGTATGATTCTCTTTTTTTAATTTCTGATTCATACAATAGAAGGAGACAGTCACAGGACTTCGACTGAGCGAAAGAAAAATGTGACTTATCCAATTACCCATACCCACCCCTGCGCATATACTTTTCTCTCTTTCTTTGCTTAACTCCCATCATTCAAACGTGACACTCGCCGCACAGATAGCTAAGCTATAAAGCTATCTTTCTTTGTATGTTTACAATGTTGTTGTTGTAACCAAGGTAATTTAAAAACATTATTTTACCAATCTTGCAATAACTTTTTTGAAATTATAATTCTTTTCGACCGATCTATGAGCTGTACGCTTCAATTTGGTAAAAAAAAAATGCAATTTTACTTCATTAAATAGGGTAAATATGTTCTGAAAGAAATTGGGTCGGCGATTAATATAGTGGATGATATAAATAGTGTCTAAATGAGATTGTTCGAACATTTGTTCCGTAACTGAAAGTAATCGCTGTTCATGTGAATAATAATGATTTTCTGTTATTATATGGCAGGTACCAGTAATGACATGCTTAAAAGCGAACAAAAAATATAGAAAATATCATTGAACATACTGTTCAGACAGTTTCTCAAAATATTTCATGGTTCGACAAAAAACAATGATTCTCGCCTGGTTATTCTATAATGTACGGTATAGAAATAATTTTTGTATGAAAACGCCTCCAAAAAGTGGGCATGGGTTAAAATAATATATTAAAGATATGTTTATATTAACAGAACCAATTTTGCATCAACATTTTTTTCAAAATGTTTAAACTTTTTCCGAAAAACAAAAGTTTTTCTAAAAAGGGGGCGTGGCAGAGGGCGCATTTCAAACATTTTTACACGACGCTTAAACGTCGGATGGAGAGTCTATATTCCAAATTTCAAAAATTTAGCTCAAAATTTGAGGCCAAAAACTGGTGACTTACGGAGGGACGGACAGACATTGCTAATTCGACTCATCTATCGATTCTGAGTCGATCCATATACTTTGAGGTATACCTATCTCAATTATTTAACTATGTCACAAACTATGTATCAAAAATACACGCATACACATTACAGCTGTCAGTGAGTGATCATTTTAATGATCATTTTCATCGAACTCGCATTGTGGGCAGATGTAATCGGTGACAGTCGCATTTGTTGGTTTTTTTTTTTTTTGCTTTTTATTTATTCACGCACCACACACCCAAACAAAAAACATATGAGAGGCCTACAATCCACTGTATTGATCGTTTTATACCCACTCCCATCCCATCCTTAAAGCAAATATCCTCATTTATTGTTCGACAAAAAACATCGTTTTTCGCCTGGTTATGCTGCGAGGTAGTGTATTAAAATGGTTTTTGTATGAAAACGCCTCCAAAAAGTGAAATGTTTAAATTTACAGAAGCAATGGTTTTGCATCAACATTTTTTTTTATGTTTAAAATTTTACCGAAAAACGTTTTTTACTTTTTTATCTCTAACGGTTTGGCCTAAAACTACGTTTTTCTGGAAAGGGGCGTGGCAGTAGGCGGATTTCAAATTATTTTACACTTGTACTGCCGGGAGCAACAACAAGCACGTGTACCAAATTTCATCATTCTTGCTCAAAATTGAAGGCCCAAAAAATGGTGACGTAAGGACCGACGGACGGACAGAAATGGCTAAATCAACTCAGCTTTCGATTCTAAGTCGATTTATATACTTTGAGGTATACCTAGCACAATTATTTCACTATGTTACAAACTATGTATCAAACATACACGCATACACATTGACAAGTGCCAGCGAGTGATCTTTTTAAGGTTCTTTTTCATCGAACTCGCATTGTGATCACATGTAATCGGTGAGAGTCGCATTTGTTTGTTTTCTTTTTAAGTTTTTGTATTTATTCACGCACCAAACAACCAAAAAAAAACATATAAGCAGGCTACAATCCACACTGTGGATTTTTTTTATACCCTATCCCATCCCATCCTTAAAACAAATATCCTAATTTTTGGCGTTGAAATATAGAAAATGTTATTTTTAGAACATATTGTTTATACAGATTATCAAAATAATATATGGTTCGACAAAAACAGAGTTTTTCGCCTGTTTATGCAATCAGGAAGTGCATAGAAATGTTTTTTGTATGAAAAAAAACATATAAGCAGGCTACAATCCACACTGTGGATTTTTTTTATACCATATCCCATCCCATCCTTAAAACAAATATCCTAATTTTTGACGTTGAAATATAGAAAATGTTATTTTTAGAACATATTGTTTATACAGATTATCAAAATAATATATGGTTCGACAAAAACAGAGTTTTTCGCCTGTTTATGCAATCAGGAAGTGCATAGAAATGGTTTTTGTATGAAAACGCCTCAAAAAAGTGGGCGTGGCTTAAAGTCACTTATGGAAGAAATGTTTATATTAATTTTTCGAAATGTTTAAAAATTTTTTCGAAAAACAATTTTTGCTAAAAACGCCACCAAAAAGTGGCCATGGCAAAACACTTTGTATGAACAAAATATAGACGTTATGATTGTCCAGATATGTTGTTTTTCTGAAAAGGGAGCGTGGCAGTAGGCGGTAAATATAAATATAAATATAAATATAAATATAAATATAAATATAAATATAAATATAAATATAAATATAAATATAAATATAAATATAAATATAAATATAAATATAAATATAAATATAAATATAAATATAAATATAAATATAAATATAAATATAAATATAAATATAAATATAAATATAAATATAAATATAAATATAAATATAAATATGTCATGTTGGGAGCAACAACAAGCACGTGTACCAAATTTCATCATTCTAGCTCAAAATTTAAGGCCCTAAAACTGGTGACGTACGGACCAAATTATGTATCAAAACGAATTGTACACTATCCCATCCCATCCTTAAGACAAATATACACAAAATGTCGGATAGCCTATTGTTCAGGCAGTTTATCTAAACCTTTCATGGTTCGACGAAAATACAACGATTTTCGAATGGTTATGCTATGAAGTAGTGTATACAAAAGGTTTTTGTATGAAAGATGTATATTATCATAACCAATGATTTTGCATCAAAAATTCGAAATGTTAAAAATTTTACCGAAAAAAAGGTTTTTTTTTAATGAAAAGGCCTAGAAAAGTGGGGCGTGGCAAAAAACTTTGTAAAGATGAAATATAGATATTGGAATTGTCTAGATATCCTGCTGGCGATTGTGATTACTGAAACCGTCAACAGCTGTTCGATATAGGGAATATTCAGTTGTTGATTTGAAACACACGAGCCTAAGTGTTAGCTAGAAGGCATTTTTGAATTCCAACGATTGCTTCGAGGAGAGGCATATTAATTGAACTCGCGACTGGACGTGTCCATTAACTTTAACTTACATTTAAATTTTTGCTAATTTTTTTGGGATTAATTTATTCATTAAATAATAAAGAACTTGTTATGCATAACTACGGTTTTGACTAAGGCTTTCAAATCGAAACCGCTACAATTCTAAATCCACCTAAAAATACTACTCAGAAACATAAATTTACCCTCAAGGAGCGATGCATAAGTTAAAAAACTTTTCACAACATTGAGTTGCAATCTGTCAACATCATTTAAAGGAGTTACTTGAAGGCGAACAAGAATGACATTTCACATGTTGATAGATGGACTAACAGGCTTTCTAAAACTTTTCTAAATGCTCTTCAATATACTACCCAGAAAGTTAACTTTAGGATCAGGCAGCGATGTAACACGTTAAAAAAAACTCTGCACAACATGGAGTTGCAGCCGGTCAACATCGTTTAAAGCGTTATTTGAAGGAGTAAAAGAATGAGATTCCCATGCAGATGAACTGTGTAACGGGCTTTCTAAATCCACTAAAATATACTAAGAAACTGAACTGGAACTGGAACTGGAACTTTGCAAAAGGTTAACAAAAAACTTTCAACAACATTGAGTTGCAATAGGTTAGCTTCATCTAATCATTTGAAATGAGCAATTGCAGGTAAATGGATTGACTATTCAACTTTCCGAATCCACTTTAATATACTACCCGAAAAGGAAAATTTACAGCCAGGGAGCGATGCAAAACATTACAAACCCTTTCACAACATTGAGTTGCAACCGGTTAACTTCATTTAACGGCGTTATTTGAGCGAGTACTAGAATGACATTTAAGAGGGAAATGAAATGGCCAACGGGATTTCTTAGTGCACTTTTTTATACTACCCACAAAGTTATCTTTACACTCAGGGAGCGATGAAAGTCGCTAAAAAACTTTTCAAGACATTAAGTTGTAATCTGTCCAAATCGTTTAAAGGCGTTATTTGAAGGTAAACACGAATGATATTGCACAGGTTGATGGATTGACTAACAGGCGTTCTAAATCTTTTCTGAATACTCTTCAATATACAATCCATAAAGCTAACTTTACCATCAGGAGCGATGCAACACGTTAAAAAAAAGACTTTTCACAACCTGTGTCCACCTGTGTTACTGGAAAGATTATAAGAATGAAATTTCACTGGTAAATGAATTTGCCAACGGGCATTCTGAATCCACTTTAAAATACTACACAGGAACTAAAATTTACATTCATAGAGCGATGGAAGACGTTAAAAAAATTGTCACAACATTGAGTTGTATTCGGCCGAAAACGTCTATCGGCGTTGGAATCGCTCAACATCGTCCGCCTGCGTCATTTGAAGGAGTATAAGAATGAAATTTCACTGGTAGATGAATTTACCACAGGCATTCTAAATCTAATTAAAAATACTACCCAGACATTTAAATGTACCCTTAAAGAGCGATGCAAGACGTCAAAAAAACTTTTCACAACATTGAGTTGCAATCGGTCAACACAGTCAAACTGCGTTATTTGAAAGAGTATAAAAATTAAATTTCACAGGTAAATGGATTAAGCAACGGCCTTTATAAATCCACTTCAAAATACAACCCAGATGCTTAAATTTACCCTCAAAATATCCTTAAACCTATTATTCGTCCATAAACAGTTTCTTGTCATGCAACCTTTCTGGCCCCCTGGAGCTTTTATATTAAAAATACATTTTTCGACCAAACTGTAAAATATTCGAAAAAATGTTTGATGCAAAATCATTGGTTTTCATGATAGAAACATTTTGTCTTTATATTATTTTACCCAAGCCCTCTGTATGGAGGGGTTTTCATAACATAAGCAAGCAAAAAACATTGTAACTCTCTCACAAGCCTTACTGCTGATTTTTAATTACCATCCGTTATATCTAGATGTTAAAGTAGCTGACTGGCTTCTCTTTGAAAATTGTTTTCCATGTCTGAGTTATGTGGTGAACCGTGAAATATGTATAGCCTATCGCATATGTATCATATTAGTGTTGACACATAGTTTCTACTATATGGAAACGAACCGTTGAGTACCCTAACCCATTTCAAACTTAAATTGATCATCCAATAACATTAGACATGTCTAATCTACAATTTGAGATTGTCTGAATATCTTGATCACCGTTTTATCAAAATTCAGTGCAATATTCATGTACTGACTCCAGGAACAAACTACTGGTGTGTTCACTACTGTGAACGCAACTACCTCTTTCACATCGAGTTAATTTGACGTTTTTAACAATTTGGCCAAAATACACAATAATATATTTTTCGATTAATGATGCTAAAATGATATAAATAATGTCGAAATGAGATTATTCGAACTATTGTTCCGTAATTGAAAGTAATAGCTGTTCATGTGAATAAAAATGATTTTCTGTTATTATATGGCAGGTACCAGTAATGACATAGTTAAAAGCGAACAAAAAAATATAAAAAATATCATTGTCAGAATATACTGTTCAGACAGTTTCTCAAAATATTTCATGGTTCGACAAAAAACAATGATTTTCGCCTGGTTATGCTATGAGGTACTGTATAGAAATAATTTTTGTATGAAACCGCCTCCAAAAAGTGGGCGTGGGTTAAAATAACCATTTTTTTCGAAATGCTTAAAATTCTTTCGAAAAGTTTTTTTTACTAAAAGCTCCCCCAAAAAGTGGGCGTGTCAAAAGCGCTGTATTAACAAAATATAGACATAATGATTGTCTAGATATGTTGTTCCGACGTTTTTCAGTATCTCGAACGATTTGGCCTAAAACTAAGTTTTTCTGAAAAGGGCGATGGCAATGAGCGTATTTCAAATTTTTTTATACTTGTACTGCTGGGAGCAACATCAAGCACGTCTACCAAATTTCGTCATTCTAGCTCAAATTTAAGGCCCAAAAACTGGTGGCGTATGGACGGATGGACGGACAGACATGGCTCAATCGACTCAGCAATCAATTCTGAGTTGATACTTTGAGGTATAATAAGCTCAATTATTTCACTATTTTACAAACTATATATCAAAACTAATATTCCCCTATGGAGTAGGTTATAGGCTACAATCCACTGTGTGGATCGTTTTATAGCCTTTCCCATCACATACTTAAAGCAAATATCCTCACAATGTCGGCATTTTGCGATGGGATATAGAAAATGCCATTGTCAGAACATACTGTTTAGACAGTTTATCAAAATCATTTATGGTTCGACAAAAAACATCGTTTTTCACCTGGTAATGCCGTGAGGTAGTTTATAAAAATGGTTTTTGTATGAAAACGCTTCCAAAAATTGAAATGATATATAGAAGAAATGTTTATATTCACAGAAGCAATGAATTTGCATAAACTTTTTTTTTAAATGTTTAAAATTTTACCGAAAAACGTTTTTTACTAAAAACGCCCCCATAAAGTGGGCGTTACAAAAAAAATCGTATTAACCTAATATAGACATTGTGATTGTCTAGATATGTTGTTTAGACACTTTTTAAATATCTCTAATGGTTTGGCCTAAAACTATGTTGTCTGAAAATGGGGCGTGGCAGTAGGCTGATTTAAAAATGTTACACTTGTTCTACTGGGAGCAACAACAAGCACGTGTTACAAATTTCATTATTCTAGCTCAAAATTGATGGCCCAAAAACTGGGACGTACGAAAGGACGGACGGACTGGCGGACAGAGAGGCTAAATCGACTCAGCTTTCGATTCTGAGTCGATCCATATACCTTTGGGTGTACCTAGCTCAATTATTTCTCTATGTTACAAACTATGTATCAAATATGATATACCCCTATGGGATAGGGTTTAAAAATATGAGAAGGCTGTGTGGATCGTTTTGTACCGTATTCCATCCCATCCTTAAGACAAATATCCCCAAGATGTTGGATCTTGCTTGTTGGTTGTTGCTGCTTCGACGTAATTAAGTATGTTGTTGATTAATATTATGTTTGTTATTGTTTTATGACACCTTATTTACACTCACTTTTGTAGCAATGTGTAGAAATTAAATTATAACACTTACACGTACCTATACATATGCACCTTACTCTTTGAGGTAAAATTGAATAGGTATTTCACAAAATTCTTTTTCTATAATTTTTTTTGTATACAAAATAAAAGGTTATCAAATTATGCAAGCAATAGTATGAACCTAGGGTTAGAGGACACTTTGAATATTGCTCGATACGTGGATGACGAGGAGAGTACTTTCTTTTCTTGTAAACCGGACACGCATGCAGTCTGGTCCAAACTAACAAGCCGGTGTACTGTGTAGGGTTTCCAGCGGGATCTCTCTCACGTCTTAGATCTGACGTGAGTTTTGTCTTTGCGGGATTCTTCCAGCGCTCAGCACAGCTTATGATGCCGCTGCACAGAGTAAGTAGGTCACTACGGTGTTTTGCCGAATGAGCGATTGAATTTGCTACTCTCTGCGACTGTCTGCGGATTTACAAAGCTAGACTTTGGAGGGGAGTATCGGGTCACACGGGGAGTCGTGGTGATTGGTCTAGGTCGTGGGTACAACTTATCACATGCGTACATATATATAACCACTATCACTGATAAAGTTGAGGAGGGGCAGGCGAATATTGAGAATGCGTAAGCAACACTTGTTTTATGGTGTGCTAAACGAAGTCTGCCATAGATTAATTCAGCGCTGTCCTTTCCAATGGCAATGTCGTTTATAGATTTTTTTTTAATTAGTAGATTATACTATCGATTAAGCCTTAAAATCTTCCTCAGCGATGTGGTTATTTGGTGTGGATGCCCCAGGACTTCTTTACTCGTTGAAAGTTTCTTACGAAAAGAACGAGATGGGCTTAACCATAAAGGCAGGAAGTCGAGACTGGAGCTTGAGTACATTCAGTGCTGTACCATTTTTCTTATTTTGGCAACATTTATTGCATGACAGGGTGGTAGTATTTTAAAATTTGGATATCATTTTCGTAGTTGGGACAGTGTATGGTGGGAATTCTATTTTAAAATTTATTTCATCACAAAACCATTAATTTTATCTCCAGAAATGGTGGTAAAAGGCATGGAAGTTACTATAGTAATAAATAAGTCAACGTGTGACTTCGACCCATGTCCTTGATATTAATAGTCACATGCTCTTTTAGCTTTTCAGATCCTTTGCATGAAAAATCCCAATTCTTTTGCAATTTAGATCTTCTAACTCATATAATGCATTACCAAAAGATCGAATGATTCGGCACTTCAAAAACTTTGGACACAGTTTCGCACTAAGGTCCTTGGAAGTATTGCTGTGAAAAAAGTTTCGACGAAAAATCTCTTGACCAGATACGAATTTTTTCTCTCGCGATCTCAAGTTATAGTGTTTCGAGTGCTTTACGAAAGCTTGTGTGAGATGCTCGTTGACGACCTGTCTAATAATATTTAAACGATCAGATTTTAAAACAGTCTGAAATTCTTCATCGTTTAGAAGATTCCTTTTTCTTATCAACGGATACATCTTCCCAATGGTAATCATTTGTGTTCCGAATAAGGCAAAGAAGGGGGTTACCGATGTCGATTGTTGTACGGATGTGCAAAGTGATTACTGTATCTCATGAATATGTTTGTCCCAGTCACTATGATCCGTCTTAAGATATGATCTAATACCGGACAAAATTGACTGATTTACGCGCTCAGAAGCATTTGATTGTGGAGAATACAGACCAGATTTTATATGCTTTATGCCGTATCCTTCGAGGTGTTCTTGAAAGCGGTTCGACACAAATCGTCTGCCATTATCGGAGTGAACATATTGTGGTATTCCAAATACACTGTAAATATACTGCACTAGAAAGCTGATAACTGATTTGGTATTGGCCTTAGGCATGGGTTTGAGAAAAACAAATTTTGTTAGATGGTCAAGTAATACAAAGAGATACATATTGCCTTTTTTCGAACGCCGCGGTGTAGTGGTAATATGTTCGTCTGTTGAGTGGATGGTTGCGCGTTCAATCCCAACCAAAATCCATTTCACTTTTATTTAAAAGAAATAAAAGGCCGGTGTAATACCTAAAAGTATGCACACCATCTTGAATTTCTTCAAATTTAACGAACACAAGAAAAAGTGACTCCCCGAAGCTAGTTCGGACACCACCCATGGAGTTCAAGTCTCCACTAAATCCAAAATCTTTCCTATCCTCTCTTTCTTCCCCTTCTCTAACGCTCGTACTATAGTAATATATAAAGGGTATTCATAACCCCTTGAGTACGTGTAAATTATATAAAAAAAAAAAAAAACGCACGTATGGTTCCATAAAGTCTATGTATACTTTTTGAAAAGGTCGCTCAAAGGTGGTAAAAACTTTCATTGTAGGCATAATTGTGTTTTTGAGATTTTTGCTTTCTTTACATATATCGCACTTGCCAATAAAATCTTTAACATCTTTTGCCATCTTGGGCCAAAAATAAAACTGACGAAGACGGTGTAGAGTTTTTGCTATGCCATAATGAGCACAATTTGGTGAAGTGTGTGCATTACTAACAAGTTCATTTGCTAACTGTAATGGAATCCATAACCGCCACTGCTGATCAGTTTTGTTGCAGTCAATATCAGCAGCAAAAATCTTTTTAAATATTAGATTATCACTAACCTTAAGGTCAGGATGCTTTTCCTTATTTTCTTCACACTCTTTTAATAGCTTGCAATATTCTTCGGATTTAAAGTGTTCAGATTCCAAATCAATTCCTCCAAAGAAGTTGTTTTATGATGCATCTATTTGTACTATGAAAGCTCTCTATAAGGCGTCAGGGACAATATTTGCAGAACCCTTACGATGTTCTACTTCAAAATCGTACGCCTGGAGTTTTAAAGACCATCGAGCCAATCGTCCACTCAAGTCTTTTAAGCTCATCAGCCATTTGAGGATAGAATGATCAGTAACGATTTTGAAGTGAGTGCCCTCTATATAAGGACGAAATTTATTGACGGCCTATACCGCTGCTAAGCATTCTAATTCCGTGACACTATAATTTACTTGGCATGGATTCAATTTTTGAGAATAAAATGCAATCGGCTTTTCTTGGTTTCCATCATCTACCTGAAATAACACAGCCCCTATTCCTTGACCTGAATCATCACATTGGATAGTGAATGCTTTTGAAAAATCTGGGTTTGTTGGCAGTGGAGCACTCACTAAAGCTGATTTTAGATTCATAAATGCATCTGTAGATGCAGGTGTTATTTCATACTTCTCTTTAGACTTTTTAAGACTATCTGTAAGTGGTGCTGCGAGACTGGCGAAATTTTTAATAAAACGGCGATACCAGCCACACATACCTAAAAATCGTCGAGTTTGGTTTTCGCTTCTTGGCATGGCAAATTCGTTGATGGCTATCACTTTATCTGGATCTGGTTTTATATGGCCTTGACCTACGATATGTCCCAAGTATTTCAACTCCCTGAAACAAAATTGAGATTTCTCTACGTTGATTGTCAAGTTGGCACTTCGCAGACAGTGAGCTATCGTTTCAAGCAGGCGTGTGTGTGTCTCGAAGTTACCAGAGATTATAAGGAGGTCAACGAGATACACGAACACGCGCTCCCTTAATGCCGCAGGGATCACTTTATCCATCAACCGACACATCCTTTGGGGTGCGTTACACAACCCAAATGGAAGGACGGTGTATTGATAAAGCGGCCGACCAGGCACAGTAAACGCTGTTCTCTCTCGAGACTTCTCCTAAAGGGGAATCTGCCAAAAAGCGTCCTTGAGATAAACACTAGAAATATAGTGCGTTTCTTTCAGGCGACTTAGTATCCCCTCTATATGAGGAAGCGGATACGCATCCTTCTGTGTAAGTGAATTAACCTTACGGTAGTCAAGACAATGGCGGTTTTTCCCCGGTTTTCTTACTAGGACCACCGAAGAACTCCACGTACTTTGGCTTTCCTCTATCACACCCAAAGAAAGCATGCGATCCAACTCCCCATATGTTAATCCCTGAATAACCGGAGACACAGGGTGGTGCCTTTGTTTCACAGGTTCTGCGCTACCTGTATCAATAACACGTGTTTCTATTGACGTTTTCCCCAAGCCTGACTTCGAGAAAGATGGAAACTTCTCAATAACAGTTTAAAGAGTTACTTCTTGTTCCTCACTAAGTATATGTCGTGGGACATTTACAAAGATCTCAGACACCAGATGTGGAGCAATTTTAAAATTTTGCCAAAAATTAATCCCTAAATAAAGAGGCTGAGATAGTGACGGTACTAAATATAAGTCTATATTACGAGAGATGTTGTTATACGTTATTGAAACGTTCACCCTTCCTACAATGCGCTGTTCGTAACCATCTGCCGTTTTCAGACCAGAGTAAAACTTAATAAGAGTTAAGTTGCACAGCTATCCAATAGACCTTTAATTTTTTAATCTCCTATTTGGATCAAGGCATATGGTCGAGGATCACTAGCATTACTGATAGAACCAGCTTCTATTAATTGCCGAAAGAGATGTCTCTTCTTCTTTCTTCGAAATGAAGTGTTAATTTTATGTCTATAAATATTTGAATACAATTCAGAAGCGAAAAATATTCTTGCACGTATCTTATTATATCTTTCTAGTCTTTTCACATAGGATAAGTGCGGTGTTAGTGCACGAGTGTATAATGTTGCATCACCTGGTGGTCTAGAAAAGTTAGGTTTTTGTAAAAGTTCTGTATTAGTGCTTGCTTCTCGTTTTTCTACACCGGGGTTGTTTGAGTAGAGCTCGACTCCCCGGTGGATTTCACGCTCGGTTTTCCGTTTCCCGAATGTTTCTTGCATTTTGGACATTGAGGTGTTGTATAGTTGGCCAAGCCACACCGATAGCAAAAAAAATTCCGTACAGGTGAAGGACACGACATAAATGAATGTCCAAAATACTTGCAATTAAAACATTTAATATTAGAAGATGCAGTACTACTATCAGTTGCATTTATTTCTTGATCATAATTAACGTCGAAATCATTTGTATCTATTTTGTGAACATTTCTTAACGGAAATTGGTTTGGACCAGCTCTAGCCAAATCTCGCGAAGAAACTAATTTTTCAGTCTTACGACATTCTTCTCTAAAATGATCTAATGAAAATATGGGCAGTTCCTGCTAACAGCAGATGAAAATTCTTAACGACTTCAGACCAATGCAAGGTTTCCACTCGAAATATGAAATCTTCCACAGAAATGGATTTCGCAGTGCCGTCAAACCGAATACCCCAGCGGACGAGATCGAATTTTCGTACAGAATGTCGAGGGTTTGATACATCTGGTGACTGGTGATTAGATAAAGAATAAACGTCACTGTTCAAAGAATGTGGTAGATCTTGTGAATGATTCAGATTATTATTTGGACGAGTTAGAAATTGTCTTTGTTTATGCGAATCTGTTTGGTCAAATCTGTTTTGATTAGGTTGAAATTGTGACTTACGCTGTGAATTTCCAGATTCAAAATTATTTGGATTGCGTCTTCCTGATCGTGAACGATTATTATTCCTAGAACGTTGATTGTTAACATGGGTTTGATTCTCAGAAAAGTGTTTGGTTTGTTCCGTGTTGACAGCATCACTAACCGTGTTTGCCATTGACTCTTGCACGTTTTTCTTTATAATGCATTCTAATGAGGTCATTAAATGTTGATGGAATGTATTTAGACTTTGATTAACACAGTTGTTGACAGGCGATTTAAGAGACGTATCGGGTTGGTTAGTACGCTGATGAGTCGGAAGATTAGGTACCAAGGATGGAGAACTTAACGAATGTATATTAGTGTTATCATCAATTGATCTTTCGACAGGGTCATTATTTAATAAAGGAGCTAAACTATCAGATGTATCTGCAGCGATATGGAAATCTCGAATAGATCCAATAGGGTTAGGTAAGTCAGAAGTCATAGCCGAAGTAGAGTCCAATAAAGGATCATTAGCTGTCACCCGCATAGGAGTATGTACTACTTTAGACATTGAGTGTGAAATAGGGTACGCGGTTTCTTGTGACATACTTGAGTTCAAGTTACGCTTGGTCTTAGAACGAGTATCCATCAATGATGTGTTTCCCTTTTGTTTGGGGATTGCTCCCTGTGACCCATTCATTATAAATAATATATTGTAATAATATAGACAAAATAAAAATAATTAAAAAAAATTAAAGTATAGGGTAATTAATCTTCTAAAATACTTGACAAATTAAAGAAAATAAATGTAAGAATGTAAATAAAAAAATATATATACATAAGAAATGGAAATTAATACATTAATATAGGAAAAGGTGGAATATAAGGTAAAATAAGAGGCTAACAGATTACGAGTATGTTCATGCGTGTCAACAACGTTGACTTGTTCTTTCAAAAGTGTTTATGGAAGCACGAGATACATATGGTCAGTTGGTCATGCATACTTCTTCCTTCTCTATAAACAAAAAAAAAAAGGTATTGCGAAATAAGAAAATTATCTTATTCTCTCCAATTACTGAAATTATTTCACGGAAACAAATGTAAACATATATAAGTTTCTCTGCAAAACAAAAACAAACAACTGAATTCACAAAAGGTTTTCTCGAAATCTCTAGTTGTAATAATAAAAGTAGATAAAGCTCTGATGCAATCTATCACTAAATTAAATGTACAGAAAGTCGGCTTCTGTATACTAAAACTCGACCTAGTCAAAACCCCTTGATAAACGATTCGAATTTTTTTTATATATGTGTTTACTAGAGATCTTAACAGCGGCCTATTCCGTTGGGCGCCAAATTTTGTCATAGCTGGGGTTAATTGGTAGGTTTTGTTTTTCAATCCCTGATTAGCAGAGGTAGGCACGCTTGCATATGCACGGTCATCAGTTCGTCGGATGGGGTGGGGGTGCTGCTTCAATGGCTGCTACAAAATTAAATAATTGTGCCTAAAGAAAAAAAACTTAAATATAAAAGAAAGAACCAAGATGTTACTACTACATAAACATAAATATTCGACAGGTGAAACGTCGCGTGAAATTGCCATTATGCAATTCTGGGCTTTCCCACGTCCTGTAAAGAAACATCAACGTATCTTGCAACCATACTAAATTCTGTCCGATTGTAGAATTTAACCCCTAAATTCTTTTACGAAAATTACCTCACCTGGGCCCTTACATTTTCCTCAACTTGACCTTATCCTAAGAACTTATTTTCTCATAATAAAATAAATACTTTTCATCTCATAATAATATTTATTACAAAAAAATTAACCAAATATTTCATTATAAAAAAATATGTTTTAAGATTTCGTAAAGGATATCTGCAATTAATTTTGTTCAAATATATAAATAAATAGTTATTATATATGAACTTTATACATTCAAATGTTTAAGTAGGTTAACGAATCAGTTGTTTTAATTAGGATAACTTATTATTAATTAGGAAGTATTTTAATCACAGACTTAAGTATTGTAGTAATTGTAAATAAAAGTTAAGTATAGAGTATATTTAGTTATTTGTAAGTATGTATTGTTTTGGATAACGTTTTTATAATTTTAGGTAATGCATATTGTTTTATTTTATATGAAAATAAATAAAATGTTTTTTATGTATATAGTTTTCTCACAACAAAAAAAAAAGAATTACCCACGGTTATGTTACTGCTTCAGCTGATGTGCGGACATGGGTTGTTGCTGCTGCGACGTATTTAAATATGTTGTTGATTTACATATGTTTGTTATTGTTTTATGACACCTTATTTACACTCACTTTTGTAGCAATGTGTAGAAAATAAATTATAACACTTACACGTACCTATACATATGCACCTTACTCTTTGAGGTAAAATTGATTAGGTATATCACAAAATTCTTTTTCTATAAATTTTTTTCTATACAAAATAAAAGGTTATCAAATTATGCAAGCAATAGTAAGTATATATTATGAACCTAGGGTTAGAGGACACTTTGAATATTGCTCGATACGTGGCTGACGAGGAGAGTACTTTCTTTTCTTGTAAACCGGACACGCATGCATTCTGGTCCAAACTAACAAGCCGGTGTACTGTGAAGGGATTCCAGCGGGATCTCTCTCACGTGTTAGATCTGACGTGAGTTTTGTCTTTGCGGGATTCTTCCAGCGCTCAGCAGAGCTTTTGATGCCTCTGCACAGAGTAAGTAGGTCACTACGGTGTTTTTCCGAATGAGCGATTAAATTTGCTACTCTCTGCGACTGTCTGCGGATTTACAAAGCTAGACTTTAGAGGGGAGTTTCGGGTCGCACGGGGAGTCGTAAATATATATAACCACTATCACTGATAAAGTTGAGGAGGGGCAGGCGAATATTGAGAATGCGTAAGCAACACTTGTTTTATGGTTTGCTAAACGAAGTCTGCCATAGATTAATTCAGCGCTGTCTTTTCCAATGGCAATGCCGTTTATAGATTTTTTTTAATTAGTAGATTATACTATCGATTAAGCCTTAAAATCTTCCTCAGCGACGTGGTTATTTGGTGTGGATGCCCCAGGACTTCTTTACTCGTTGAAAGTTTCTTACGAAAAGAACGAGATGGGCTTAACCATAAAGGCAGGAAGTCGAGACTGGAGCTTGAGTACATTCAGTGCTGTATCTATTTTCTTATTTCGGCAACATTTATTGCATGACAGGGTGGTAGTATTTTCAAATTTGTTTATCATTTTCGTACTTGATTTTTTTTTTCTTGGGACAGTGTATGGTGGGAATTCTATTTTTAAATTTATTTCGTCACAATTGTCTAGAGTTATCTAGATATCCTGCTCAGTAACTTTTTCAAAATCTCCATTGATTTGGGCCAAAATTAAGTTTTTCTAAAAAGGGGGCTTGGAAGTGATCGGATCTCAAAAAGTTGTGAACACGGTCTGCTTCGTCTGATACCGTGTGCCGAATTTCAAAACTCCAGCTCAAAATTTAAGCCCAAAAATCGGTGACACATAGACGGACGGACGAACGGATGGACGGACTGACAGACATGGCTAAATCAACTCAGCTAACGATTCTGAGTCGATCCATACACTTTGAGGTATATCCAGCGATATCACTACGTTACAAACTGAATGTCAAATATAATATACCCCTATGGGATAGGGTGTAAACATTTGTCGCTGTCACTTGGGGAGGAGTGCTTTGGCGATTGTACCCTTAACGAATATAGCCTTATGGGATAGGGTATAAACAAAAGAGAAGGCCACAATAGTTTTGTACACTATCCCATCCCAGCCTAAAGACAAATATTCCCAAAATGTCGGATAGCATATCGTTCAGGCAGTTTATCAAAATCTTTCATGGTTCGACGAAAACACAACGATTTTCGAATGGTTATGCTATGAAGTAGTGTATACAAAAGGTTTTTGTATGAAAGATGTATATTTGTTCTGACTTGAGATGAACTCAGAAATAATTTTCCCAAGTTGATGACTTGCAAGTGAGTTCAATTTCTTCACAATAGTTCCCATGAAGCCTTGCCGTCAAACACTACTGTAGTTTCACCATACTGTGTTTCATTTTTTGTAAGTTTCCCGGTTAGTGAACCTTCACCTTGAATTAAGGCTTGTATTTAGAATTTTTTGCTGCTTCATAAGAACTGTTGTGCCTACATTTGTGTGTGTGTTTTACATTATACCTAATAATGCCCCATATTTATCGTAAGGGTTAGTGGCAACAATCATACAATGCACTTTCTCTTTCTTTCTCTTGACTGCTTTTCTATTAGTTATGCGAAAACCGATTTGTAATTGAATTGTCATTAGAAAGAGTGAGTGCATTGTATTGCTCATTTACATTAAACATTTGAAACTTAGTTTTGTGTTGATCGTGGTCGTGTTTGCTTCGCCCGCTTCTCGAAAGGTGCGCGAATTATGTTCCCGGAGTTGGAGTTCAATAAAAAAAACTCAACCTTATCGTTTGACCGCTGATTTATTACTGAACTTTTTACAATTTGAAGCAATGCTGTTCCTACTGTTGTGTTCGTAATGTTACTACAAGTAGAAATTATATTTGTTAGTGGTACATTTATACAGATAATATGGTTTGGTTCCGGTTGGAATATTTTCTCGATTTTTCCTAAGTCGGCCAGAGTGCAATGAGCGATTCTATTTCTGAATAGTTGTCCGATGCAGGGAGAATCGTCTAGTTTTTCCTGGTTACTCGTTGTCTCACAAATGAAAATACCTTCTATTATAGGGCATGTTTTGTCAAAATACTAAATATTTACTTCGTTACTCATAATATATGGTTTGGTAATAATTTCCTTAGCTCTATTGATGGGAAGTGCAATTATGTGGGATAATGAGTAAATTTCTGGGTAGAATATTGGTATTGGGTTGTTAAATATTATTTTGTTGTTAACGTAGTAAGCTTGCAATACCAAAAGTTCATAAATGTGTTCATCTGAAATCAAATTGAATGATTGGTTTTCGAAAATTTTATGTATCTCACTAAGTTTATCTGGATTAAGGATGAATTTAGGAATCCACTATATTAACCCAATTTCTTTCAGAACATATTTACCCTATTTAATGAAGTAAAATTTAATTTTTTTTACCAAATTGAAGCGTACAGCTCATAGATCGGTCGAAAATAATTATAATTTCAAAAAAGTTATTGCAAAATAGGTAAAATAATATTTTTAAATTACCTTGGTTACAACAACAACATTGTAAACATACAAAGAAAGATAGCTTTAAAGCTTAGCTATCTGTGCGGCGAGTGTCACGTTTGAATGATGGGAGTTAAGCAAAGAAAGAGAGAAAAGTATATGCGCAGGGGTGGGTATGGGTAATTGGATAAGTCACATTTTTCTTTCGCTCCGTCGAAGTCTTGTGACTGTCTCCTTCTATTGTATGAATCAGAAATTAAAAAAAAGAGAACGTTTCTATATGCGTATGCGTATAACTCTAATGTAGCTGTAACATAGTGAGGGGTGAATGGTGTGCGTTAAGCGAATAAAGAAGAGAAGGTAATATGCGCACGAATTACAGTGGTAACCCACAATCAGCCCCAACAACAACAACAACAACCCCAGCAGCAGTATAGAACATCGACACCTTGGCAACATACGTACATTGATTCGCACAGTCAACACCAGTGACAAGAACAGCGACAACAGATAACAGCACAGAACATTGACACCCACTAAGTTTCAACATACAAGTAATGCAACATAAACAATATTGTAATTGCACAGGTGATCCCATTAAACTTTTAAAGTCAGCGTCTGCTGAACTTCCGTCGAACGAAATATGCAAGCTTCTTAGAATCACCTTTGCAAAAGATAAGTAACATGTTTAATTAAAAACTTTCAATAAATCAGTCTCGTGTGAAGTAGTAACGAACAAAGTTGTTTTTTTTTAAAGAAGTGCGGGTTAGTACTTATAATTGGCGCACTAATTGACACTTAAGTAAAGTAATATACATACGTTGTTATAAATCGGCGGTTTACCGAAAATAAATAATACGCGTAAAGTGACAAAGTGACCAGTGAGTTTTAATTCTTAACGACCGGGAAAGAACAATTTCGAGTGAATATCGAATAAATTAAATCCGAGAGGAAATCGGAAAAAAAATCAGTCTAACCCAATCTTTGAATTAAATCATCGTGGGGCGATAACATCATCGGGAAAACACCGAAATAATCATCGAGGGAACATCGATCAACAGAATGAAAAATATTCTTATAATTTTGGGGTACATGTAAGTCTTTTAAGTTTTTTTTTTAAATTATTTTCAAGTGAAAAATAAATAAACTAATAAACAACACTGGAACTATTTATACATACATAAATCCAATTTAATTAAATTTTTTTTAAAATTGTGTAAGTTTAAGTTAAATTACTTTTGTTTTTCATTTAATACAAAATAATATATATAGAAGAGTATATTTAGGTACCTATATGTAAGTTTCCTTATTGTTAAATTAGAACTTAATGCCTTACGATAGAAAACATCCAAAAAAATCATCCGTATTTCCATAAGGAAGCAAATTAACGATATGCTTGAGCAAGGCATTATCCAACATAGTTACTCACCGTGGAGCTCACCCGTCTGGGTAGTCCCAAAAAAAAAGAGACGCTAGTGGCAGACAGAAATGGAGGCTAGTAATAGACTTCAGAAAAGTAAACGAAAAGACGGTTTCTGATCGTTATCCGATACCAAACATAACGGAAATCCTTGACAAGTTGAATGAATTCAGTCTGCAAACAATTTTTCAGAAATCAATCCGTGGTGTACCTATGACATTTGAAACAGTTTTTAAAAATAAACAACGTCGAACGTTAAGACAAGCATCCTTCACGGAAGATCAGATAGTTGGCATTTTCAAGAAATTTCTATCACCAAACAAGCTTAACGCTGTGCCCGCAGACGACGAAACTTTTCGGACTATACAATCAGTATACTCAAATTATTTCTCCAAAAGCAAACCTTTTCGCCTAATTAGATGCACTGAAATACTCAAAGACATAAGACAGACCGACGAGCAAGAAAAAATAATAAACGACTATCATATTCAACACAGCCATCGAGGAATCGAGGAAACTCTTTTACACCTTAAAAGAGAATTCTATTTCCCATATATGAGAAGTAAAATCACACAAACCATAAATAACTGCGATAAATGTCAAACATTAAAATACGACAGACGTCCAGCAAAAATAAAATTCGAAAAACCCGAGACACCACTGAAACCTCTAGATATTCTACACATTGATATTTACACAATTAAGAGCCAACATATATTGACAATAATAGACAAATTTTCTAAGTTTGCTGCAGGATATACTTTACCCGCTAGAAACAGCATTTCAGTTCTCAAGGCACTCAAAAATTCCATAAGCCTTCACGGCATCCCTAACAAAATAGTTTGTGACCAGGGCACGGAATTTAATTCAAATATATTTAAAAATTTTTGTAAGCATTATCATATAAATTTAAACATGACTTCATTCCAACAGATTTCTAGCAATTCGCCTGTAGAGCGATTGCACTCCACTCTTACAGAAATATATAGAATAATTTTAGCCACACTTAAGGAAAAGAAATTAGAAATTTGCCACGAAGTGATTTTCTCGGAAACGATATTTACATATAATAACGCCATCCATTCGTCAACCAAATTTACCCCTTATGAGCTATTTTATGGAAGAACATATAAATTTAACAAAAATATCAATTTCAGAAATGAACATGAATATCTCGATAAAATAGTAAGATTCCAAGAAGAATTGTTTCCAACAATTAGAGATAGATTGGAACAATCAACCAGTAGAAGAACAGATAAATTTAATAAGGAACGTGAAAACCCAGAAGAAAGAGAAGACAACGAAATAATTTAAAGGAAAGAGTGTCGACGAAATCAAATAACTCCCCGATTTACTAAACACAAAATTAAGAAAAATAATAAAGTTACGGTACTAACTCATGATAATAGGAAACTCCATAAGTGTAGAATTAAAAGAAAAAGAAAATATGAATTGCATAACACCCAAACCTGAACATAGCCGCACACGATCTAAACTCTTATATTTCCCCTTTTACCAACAGGCACACCCTAGTCAACACACAAGGATTAGAAGTTCATGACCTCACTAAAACACAGGGTATCCTTCCCTTAAAACTAGGCTCCGCTAGAAATATTGAAAATTATCAAAACCTCATCCACATGGTCGACTTACATGAGTACATAACAAACATCGACAATATCGAACAAACTCTGACGAATTTTAGTTATTACCCTAGCCTACAACCTACAATCAAAATAACAAAATACAAACTTAAGGAACTCTACAACAAACTTGAAACTTTGACACCGACAGGAAGACAAAAAAGAGGACTAATAAACGGACTAGGTTCAGCTATAAAACTCATCACATGCAACATGGACGCGAACGACGCGGACGAACTCAATAGAAAAATCGAAAAACTTAACCAGAATGAACAGGAGTTTAGCAACAAAATTAATTCCGAAATCAACTTAAACCTGCAAATGATCGAAAGGTTCGAAAACATAACCAGACACATTAATTATGAACAAAACGAGATAAATAAATACTTGACACACATTCATAAGCAAACAGAAAATTCTGTTCGATCTAATACGGATGCTCTCCTACATATGCAATACCTTAATCAGTTAAATCTTAATATTGACCTTTTAACTAACCATATTATTAATATAGCTGAGGCAATAGTGCTCGCCAAACTAAACATCATCCCTAAAATGATTTTAAACCAAAATGAACTTCACGAAATCCGAAATACTTTCATTAACCAATCAATCGAATTAAAATCCGATGAACATTTATACGAATTACTAGAGCTGCAGGCATATTATAATGGCTCCAAAATAATCTTTAACATTCGCATCCCAATTTTATCCCATGAAAAATATTCCCTGTTCCATATTATTCCCCTCCCCGTTAATGAAACAAAATTAATTATAGTAAAACCATATATTGTAACCAGTGAAAATAGTATTACGCAATTTGATAACATTTGCCCCAAGATAGAGTGTTGGTTCCCAACAAATCCCATAAATATGACAACACTAATCAACACCAGAACAGAAAAACACAACATTGAAAATTGTAAAATTGTAGCAAAATGTAAACACTAAACACATTTGACATTGAGGCACGACAAATCGGCAGATTGAACTAGTCATCGAGATAGCTATCAAAAATTATAACGAATATCTCAGATGACTAGTTTAAATATGACCGATTGACAAAACAAAAGATTAACTCGCGCGCGTGCATTCACGAATTTTATTCACGTAAAACTCGTAGAAACCGAAACGAACGAAGTAAACACGGGAAATTAGTTAAAGGAACTAAATGTAAATGTACAGTGTCAATAAGCATTACAATGCACTCTCTCACTCTCATAAGTAAATCTAAAAAACGTCACACTGGTTGTTGATGTTAATTGTCCGACAACCAGTGTGACGTTTTTTAGATTTACTTAATATAAGGAGATAAGGAGAGAATGCATTGTATAATATAATGCACCACCTCTAACCCTCACATTACATAGGGGGCATTAATGTTTAGAATAGGTCACACACACATGTAATCATACATAGTTCACATGAAGCAAAAAATAACGTTTAGGAAATAAATAAATCAAAATCCAAGTTCAAGGCTAAAGTGCACTGACCGAATCATTTTGGAAATGAAACAATGTTCATGTACAGTAGCGATCAACGGCGATGCTTTATGGGAACTAGTGTGAACAAATTACAAACACTTGTCATCTCATAGTCAACCGATCAACATCATAATAAAATTATAACGAGAAATTGAGTGTCGAGTTTTACAATCGCGCATCTTTCGTTAACGATTTGTTACAAGACAACTATCTTTTTTTAATATAACCGCGGCCAAATAGCAATTCCAATTGTGCTATAGAAAGTGAAAGTGGAAAAGTATATTTCATATAAAAAGAACATTTGAGTGAAGTGAAGCAACCCGATCATCAACTGAGTGCCAAACGGAGGGCGATTCAAAGGATTATTCAACGTTCATCAATCGCAGTGAGGAACTGTGCAACGCAATTTAAGAATACAACGAGTCATCCAACGGAATTAACACTGGTACACCGATCCTGTATACAACGGATTCATAGTGGTACATCAATCCACAAGTGGTACAACGGTCTTAAAGCAGTCTGAAAGCAGTAAAGCAATCTGAAAGCAGTCTGAAAGCAGTACAGCAATCTGCAAGTGAAGTGAAAGTGGCCAACAGCATCAATCACAGCTAGAATCTGTGCAACAAAAAAGGTTTCTGCAACTGTAACTCATAGTCATCGATACTGAAGTTGCAGTTGCAAAAGCAAATTAAGGTAGGAAAATGTTCCTCTAGTACGCCTTTATCTTTTGCTAATTTACAATTTATTTCATGTTGTAAATACTCAATAACAACGAGTCAACGGTTTCTGCCAAAAGAAATCATAGTGGTACAGTGATCTACAAGCTGTACAAATTTCTTAAAGCGGTTCAACTGTCATCAAGCGGTAAAACTGAAAGCGGTAAAACAGAAAGCGGTAGAACCAGCCAACAGCCCGAAAGCGGTTAATTAAATTACAACGGTCAACAATCACAGTAAGGAAAACTGTGCAACGCCAAGCCTTCTGCAACTGTAACTGAGAGTTACCGATACTAAAGTTACGGTTGCAAAAGCAATTTAAGGTAGGAAATTATTTCCTTTTATCAAACCTTTTTTGCAATTTAAATACATTTTAATATCTACGTATATTAACTAAATACTTAAACCTAATATATTTAAACCTAATATACTTAAACCTAATACATACATCCTAATATTTAAAAAAAAAAGAGTGATTTAAAAGAATAATCATGTCGAAACTGGTCAAGTCCATAGAAACCCAAGAACGTATTCTCGAAGAATTATCCGCGGATTTTGCAGAATACCAAAATCAGACCGAATCGCGTAAATCAAGGGGTTATGTGAACGCGTGTTCAACAGACGTTGATGAAACATTTAAATGTGTTAAGAGTTTACATAGCGCAATTGTTAGTAACGCGGCGGATCCGCTTAAAGACAAATATTTCGCGGATGAAATATATGCTAAAATTAAGCGTATATTTTTTCAGTTTAGCGGTATGATAAACCATGACATTGAACAATTTTCCAATGCGAACAGTGCTAATTTGGATATTTCTCGTCTAAATACCACAAAATCTGCGGTGTCGGAGATTCGTCTTCCACGAATCCACACTAAACCATTTTCTGGCAAACCCGAAGACTGGATCGAATTCCATAACGTTTTTGAAAACTTGATAGGTCAAAACGTCGATCTATCGGACATTCAAAAACTACAATTTCTTAAATCATCTTTGAGTGAAAAACCCGGTGATTTAATATCACACCTTCCAGTCGATGGCAAAAGCTATGCATCGGCTTGGGAAATTATCACTGATAGGTTCCAAAATAAAAGGAAATTAGTGAACACCCAACTAAAAATATTATTAGAACAGCAAAAGATTCATTTGAATCTGCTGGAAGCTTAAAATCTTTGCATGATATAAGCAACCATTGCATCCATGCTCTTTCCAATTTGGAAATAAATATAGAGTCGTTGGATCCCATACTGATATTCATCACATATCAGAAACTCCCAAAAATAACGCAAAGAGATTGGGAGTCGAAGTTAGGCACTTCAAAGACTTTTCCAGACTGGAAAACCTTTTTAGCGTTCGTTGAGGGAAGATTCAGCTCTCTCGAAAACTATATGGAATCGAACACAGTTTCGAAACAACAATTTGCAACGACATCCTTTCGAAAAGCAACATCTAACAGTTACCACATTAAGGAAAAAAGCGAAAACAAACAATTTCGCTGTCGAATCTGCAATGCCGCACATAGCAACGTCATTGCAAAAATTTTTGAAACTTAAGCATCAAATTTCGAAAAGAGTTAATTACACAAAATTCCATGTGTTTCAATTGTTTGGGGTACGATCATCAAGTGAACAATTGCGCTAGCATCAATCGATGTTTTAAATGCAAATCAAAGAATCACACGCTGCTTCACATTGATGGGTCACCACAAAATACTCCACAAAATACTTCACAAAATACGCCACAATATGTTCAACATCAGAAACATCAAAATGTGCAAAATCATTATTGCCAACAATCTCTCCACTCTTTTCCCAACAACTATATTGGGACGAATAATGCTAATGGCATCAATACATCTGCGAATCTAAATCAAGTCATTGGTAATCAATTGAATCAAAGGAATTTCATTGACAAAAATATCACCAGTCTTGAAAAATGGAGATACATTCAGCGGCTTGTACAGGAATTCTGGAAGCAATGGAGTATATCATATACACATCTGCTCCAGCAACGACCAAAATGGTTGCTAAGACAGCCAAACATCAAGGTTGGAGACATCGTCATTGTCAAGGAGGACAATCTACCACCATCATCATGGGCACTCGCTCGAGTGCTGGAACTTCATCCCGGTTCGGACGGTCTCACGCGCGTCGCGACAATAAAAACAAAAACGACAACACTTAAACGACCGGTCGTAAAATTATCCCCCTTGCCAGTGACTGACCCCAAAAACAATTAATGAACAAAAACCAAAACAATTCTTTCAACCCCCACAAACTTTTATAAAACAAAGGAACTTAAACGAAAACAAAACATAAAAAATAACAAACTAAAAAATTTAACATTTTTAAACATATTACCATTTATAATTACATTCGAAGTGCAGATAAAATTTATGCTGCAAATTAGTATACACAAAATTAATATCTCACTAATGCAAAATTTTGTTTTTTATTATTGCAACGCAACAAAAACAACAACACAATGGGAGACGTCAGACCAACAGGCCATTTCACAACAACAATACACTACCCAAAGCAAAGTGAGGATGCCGAGCTCTATGAAAGGATGGATCGTTGAAACTTCGGCGCTGAAGGCGAGGAGCATGGTGGTTCCCAACAAATCCCATAAATATGACAACACTAATCAACACCAGAACAGAAAAACACAACATTGAAAATTGTAAAATTGTAACAAAATGTAAACACTAAACACATTTGACATTGAGGCACGACAAATCGGCAGAGATTGAACTAGTCATCGAGATAGCTATCAAAAATTATAGCGAATATCTCAGATGACTAGTTTAAATATGACCGATTGACAAAACAAAAGATTAACTCGCGCGCGTGCGTTCACGAATTTTATTCACGTAAAACTCGTAGAAACCGAAACGAACAAAGTAAACACGGGAAATTAATTAAAGGAACTAAATGTCAAATGTACAGTGTCAATAAGCATTACAATGCACTCTCTCACTCTCATAAGTAAATCTAAAAAACGTCACACTGGTTGTCGGACAATTAACATCAACAACCAAGTTAATATAAGGAGATAAGATGAGAATGCATTGTATAATATAATGCACCATCTCTAACCCTCATATTACATAGGGGGCATTAATATTAAGAATAGGTCACACACACATGTAATCATACATAGTTCTCATGAAGCAAAAAATAACGTTTAGGAAATAAATAAATCAAAATCCAAGTTCAAAGCTAAAGTGCACTGACCGAATCATTTTGGAAATGAAACAATGTTTCATGTACAGTAGCGATCAACGGCGATGCTTCATGGGAACTAGTGTGAACAAATTACAAACACTTGTCATCTCATAGTCAACCGATCAACATCATAATAAAATTATAACGAGACATTGAGTGTCGAGTTTTACAATCGCGCATCTTTCGTTAACGCTTTGTTACAAGACAACTATCTTGTAACAAATATTTCTAAGTTCATCTTAGCTTAGAACATGGTCCTTCGAGCTTTGTTACAAGACAACTATCTTGTAACAAATATTTCTAAGTTCATCTTAGCTTAGAACATAGAGAATATTTTCATTTGTAAAAAACCAACTCAAAAACAATCAATATCCGAGTCCAAATGTATCGGAAATCTTATGAGAAACGAACCTGCTAACTGTCCATTAAAGGAAGTCGGAGAAATCAAAGAAATAACCCAACCCGAGCCAAACTATATCCTTTTATTGAATGTTCCCGCTACAAGCATTAACACAACCTGCAACAATCCCCAGCAAACTATTAAAGGATCCGTATTACTACATTATAGCAGCTGCAAAGTCGAAATCAACGAAATTATATACGGAAGCAGCTCTAACATATACTGGGATGAGACTGACATTTTCCCCGCATCCAATTCAGAAATTCGTCCAGCATACACTGTCGAAACATTAAATCTGAGAAAATTTAATGAATTCCAATTCCAAAACTACCAGGCAATAGTTATCCTAAGCACCGAAATTCAAAAACGGGACAAATACATTATCATAGCACTAATAACCTTCATATGCATTTCAATAATAGTAATTTACCTTTGCAGAAGCAAACTTAACATTAACCTAGACAACATTTCTATCGCTCGAGCCACAGCAACTACTAAGCCACTTTGGCCCTCACTCAAATCCGAGGGGGGGGGGGAATTACAGTGGTATCCCACAATCAGCCCCAACAACAACAACAACCCCAGCAGCAGTATAGAACATCGACACCTTGGCAACATACGTACATTGATTCGCACAGTCAGCACCAGTAACAAGAACAGCGACAACAGATAACAGCACAGAACATTGACACCCACTAAGTTTCAACATAAAAGTAATGCAACATAAAGAATATTGTAATTGCACAGGTGATCCCATTAAACTTTTAAAGTCAGCGTCTGCTGAACTTCCGTCGAACGAAATATGCAAGCTTCTTAGAATCACCTTTGCAAAAGATAAGTAACATTTTTAATTAAAAACTTTCAATAAATCAGTCTCGTGTGAAATAGTAACGAACAAAGTTGTTTTTTTTTTAAAAGAAGTGCGGGTTAGTACTTATAATTCACGCGTATTGGTGATTGAATTGGATACGTATATCTACTCTGTCTTCATAAGTTATAGGTAATCATAATGTTGCCCGAATATTGTACAAAATTGTATTTTCTGTGGTTGCGTTGGGCGTTGGTTGCTATTATTATTGACCTTATTTGTATAGAGTAGCACTATACATAGAGCAGCCACTGAGCCACCTCACCGAAACGAAGTGTTTGGCGTGTATGGGCGTGGCATATGAATGTGTGTCGTGTTCGTTTGTGTTAAGCGAATGAGGGAGAGAAGTTATGCGCAGGTGTGGTTGCATTAGTCTGATGAACGGAATTACATTTGGCTTCCGGTCATTCGAAGTCGGTTGTATCCTACACGAATTATTAGATAGCCATCCTACAATAATTATGGTTTCACTGTGCTCTGATCCTGGTTTTGGCCAATTATTACCTATTCTTTGGTAAGTCATTTTGATTTATTTTTGTATACAATTTATAAGAGTTTATTTATTGTGAATGCTTATTTATTGATCTCTTTTTTTTCGATGGAATATTAGGTAGATATGCCTCGGCAAATAACTTTGACGGGTAGGCGTGAGAGGGAAAGAAATAGAGTTGATTATTTGTTACGTCGCGAAGCCGTACCATACGGCGATAATGATGATAATAGTTTAATTGATAACTTTACGGATACATTTAAAATCGCATTAAATTTAGTACCGCGTAATTTCAATTCCTTTGATATTGGTTTGATGAATGTACGATGTGTTCTTTGTAATGCGATACATTTTAGATCAGAGACGACTGGTAAGGATCGAAATATTTTTAATTCTTGCTGTTAAAAGGAAAAGTTTTCATACCGCCTTTAAGTCAGAACGCTTTCATAAATAAGCTATATTATGACCTTCGATCAAATGATCAAAATGATAAAAACCGTGCGAATAATTATTTTGCTAATATTCGCAGTTACAATTCTGCCTTTGCAATGATTTCCTCAGAAGCAAAAGTCTCACAAAATGTCACGCAAGGTGTTTATCACTTTAAAATTCATGATACGTTTTATCATAGAATGGGGCCTTTGACTGTTTCTTTGTACGGTAATCAACCTTCCTGTGCACAGTTATATTTCTATGACGTTGATACTGCCAACCAATACGGATTAAATGTTCAGTCTAATCGTGACTGATCGTGATTTGATGCATTCTATATCTAATGAATTAAATCGTGTGAATCCATTTGTGCACTCTTTCACAACTATGAGGGATTATTGTAATAGACCTGGTAATGAAAGTAGAGAAGTTTGTATGGTCATTAAAGTCAATCGTGATCTTGACATTCGGCGTTTTAACGACGCGGTTGCAACTAATGTAGCTGTTATATTCAACACAGTTGAGCCACCTTTTGAGCGTAATATGATTGCTTTACAAAAAGTTACTGGTGCGATTCGAAAAGTGTATTTTGCCATCATCTTTCTCCGGTTCGCCCCGGAATATGTATCAGAATTACCTGGATGCAATGTCAATTGTACAGCACTTGCAATCCATCGTGGCCTGAGATTGCTGCTTGCTTGGGGTATGAGTCTTCTAATTTTCGTCCCGAAATTATCGTTCGTGTTTTTAAAGAGAAGTTCAAAGAATTGATAGATATAATTGTTACGAAGTGTGTATTTGGAAGAGTTATTGCAATAATTTATACAATCGAGGCAATAGTGCTCGCCAAACTAAACATCATCCCTAAAATGATTTTAAACCAAAATGAACTTCACGAAATCCGAAAAACTTTCATTAACCAATCAATCGAAATAAAATCCGATGAACATTTATACGAATTACTAGAGCTGCAGGCATATTATAATGGCTCCAAAATAATCTTTAACATTCGCATCCCAATTTTATCCCATGAAAAATATTCCCTGTTCCATATTATTCCCCTCCCCGTTAATGAAACAAAATTAATTATAGTAAAACCATATATTGTAACCAGTGAAAATAGTATTATGCAATTTGATAACATTTTCCCCAAGATAGAGAATATTTTCATTTGTAAAAAACAATCAATATCCGAGTCCAATTGTATCGGAAATCTTATGAGAAACGAACCTGCTAACTGTCCATTAAAGGAAGTCGGAGAAATCAAAGAAATAACCCAACCCGAGCCAAACTATATCCTTTTATTGAATGTTCCCGCTACACGCATTAACACAACCTGCAACAATCCCCAGCAAACTATTAAACGATCCGTATTACTACATTATAGCAGCTACAAAGTCGAAATCAACGGAATTATATACGGAAGCAGCTCTAACATATACTGGGATGAGATTCACATTTTCCCCGCATCCAATTCAGAAATTCGTCCAGCATACACTGTCGAAACATTAAATCTGAGAAAATTTAATGAATTCCAATTCCAAAACTACCAGGCAATAGATATCCTAAGCACCGAAAGTCAAAAACGGGACAAATACATTATCATAGCACTAATAACCTTCATATGCATTTCAATAATAGTAATTTACCTTTGCAGAAGCAAACTTAACATTAACCTAGACAACATTTCTATCGCTCGAGCCACAGCAACTACTAAGCCACTTTGGCCCTCACTCAAATCCGGGGGGGGAGGAATTACAGTGGTATCCCACAATCAGCCCCAACAACAACAACAACAACAACAACCCCAGCAGCAGTATAGAACATCGACACCTTGGCATCATACGTACATTGATTCGCACAGTCAGCACCAGTAACAAGAACAGCGACAACAGATAACAGCACAGAACATTGACACCCACTAAGTTTCAACATACAAGTAATGCAACATAAACAATATTGTAATTGCACAGGTGATCCCATTAAACTTTTAAAGTCAGCGTCTGCTGAACTTCCGTCGAACGAAATATGCAAGCTTCTTAGAATCACCTTTGCAAAAGATAAGTAACATGTTTGATTAAAAACTTTTAATAAATCAGTCTCGCGTGAAGTAGTAACGAACAAAGTTGTTTTTTTTAAAAGAAGTGCGGGTTAGTACTTATAATTCACGCGTATTGGTGATTGAATTGGATACGTATACCTACTCTGTCTCTTATAAGTTATAAGTAACGTTATATAACGTTGGGCGTTGGTTGCTATTATTATTGACCTTATTTGTATAGTCTAGCACTATACATAGAGCAGCCACTGAGCCACCTCACCGAAACGAAAGTGTTTGGCGTGTGGGGCGTGGCGGATGAATGTGTGTCGTGTTCGTTTGTGTTAAGCGAATGAGGGAGAGAAGTTATGCGCAGGTGTGGTTGCATTAGTCTGATGAACGGAAGTACATTTGGCTTCCGGTCATTCGAAGTCGGTTGTATCCTACACGAATTATTAGATAGCCATCCTACAATAATTGTGGTTTCACTGTGCTCTGATCCTGGTTTTGGCCAATTATTACCTATTCTTTGGTAAGTCATTTTGATTTCTTTTTTTATACAATTTATAAGAGTTTATTTATTGTGAATGCTTATTTATTGATTCCTTTTTTTTTCGATGGAATATAAGGTAGATATGCCTCGGCAAAGAACTTTGACGGTTAGGCGTGAGATGGAAAGAAATAGTGTTGTTGATTATTTGTTACGTCGCGAAGCCGTACCATACGGCGATAATGATGATAATAGTTTAATTGATAGCTTTACGGATACATTTAAAATCGCATTAAATTTAGTACCGCGTAATTTCAATTCTTTTGATATTGGTTTGATGAATGTACGATGTGTTCTTTGTAGTGCGATACATTTTAGTTCAGAGACGACTGGTAAGGATCGAAATATTTTTACTTCTTGCTGTCATAAAGGTAAAGTGTTCATACCGCCTTTAAGTCAGAACGCTTTCATAAATAAGCTATATTATGACCTTCGATCAAATGATCAAAATGATAAAAACCGTGCGAATAATTATTTTGCTAATATTCGCAGTTACAATTCTGCCTTTGCAATGATTTCCTCAGAAGCAAAAGTCTCACAAAATGTCACGCAAGGTGTTTATCACTTTAAAATTCATGATACGTTTTATCATAGAATGGGGCCTTTGACTGTTTCTTTGTACGATAATCAACCTTCCTGTTAACAGTTATATTTCTATGACGTTGATACTGCCAACCAATACCGATTAAATGTTCAGTCTAATCGTGATTTGATGCATTCAATATCTAATGAATTAAATCGTGTGAATCCATTTGTGCACTCTTTCACATCTATGAGGGATTATTGTAATAGACCTGGTAATGAAAGTAGAGAAGTTTGTATGGTCATTAAAGTCAATCGTGATCTTGACATTCGGCGTTTTAACGACGCGGTTGCAACTGATGTAGATGTAATATTCAACACAGTTGATGGTGAGCCACCTTTTGAGCGTAATATGATTGCTTTTCAAAAAGTTACTGGTGCGATTCGAAAAGTGTATTTTGCCATCATCTTTCTCCGGTTCGCCCCGGAATATGTATCAGAATTAATTGTATGCAATGTCAATCGTACAGCGCTTGCAATCCATCGTGGCCTGAGATTGCTGCTTGCTTGGGGTATGAGTGTTCTAATTTTCGTCCCGAAATTATTTTTCGTGTTTTTAAAGAGAAGTTGAAAGAATTGATAGATATAATTTTTACGAAGTGTATATTTGGAAGAGTTATTGCAATAATTTATAGAATCGAATTTCAAAAAAAGGGTTTGCCACATGCCCACATTTTAATTACCTTGCACGAGAACGATAAAACCATTGAACCAATTGATATTCACAAAGTTGTTTGCACTGAAATACCCGATCCTACCACACATCCCAAGTTACATGAATATGTCAAGAATCACATGATGCATGGGCCATGTGGTGCACTTAATCCAAATTCCGTGTGTATGATAGATGGTAAATGTTCAAAAGAATTTCCAAAAAAATTCAATGAATTGACACGTGTATCTGTAAATGGGTATCCATTGTACAAAAGACGTGACAATGGTTTGAGTGTTGATGTGAGGAGAGCATCACTTGATAATCGTTATGTAGTGCCATATAATCCATATTTACTTGGAAAATTCAATTGTCACATTAATGTTGAGGTATGCACAACAGTAAGAAGTGTGAAATATATTTACAAATATGTTTATAAAGGGTATGATAGTGCTACCGTTGAAATCGGAACTGTTTCGAATGCTGATTGTAATAGTCCACCAGTTCAAATTGACGAAGTCACAAATTTTGTAAATGGCCGTTATGTTGGGTCCACTGAAGCAATGTGGAGAATATTCGAAATGCCCATGTATTACCAATCACATTTCATTGTCAGACTCGATATTCATTTGCCGTCTCGGCAAAATTTGTATTTTAGAGAAGGTCAAGAAGCAAATGCAGTTCAAAATGCCAAGCCAACAAAACTGTTAGCATTTTTTGAGTTGAATCGTACAGATCGAACAGCAAACCAATATAAAAACACTAAAATTCCTTTGCATTACACTTGGCAAACGAGCACACACACATGGCAAAGACGTTTGAGTGGTGGTGATAAGATAATTTCACGTATGTATGTCGTATCATCAAAAGACATTGAACTGTTTCACTTGCGTTTACTCTTATTACATGTTTGTGGTCCTAAATCGTACGAAGATGTCCGCACTTACAACGATGCTGTACATAACACATTTGTTGAAGCGTGTCATGCACGTGGAATTGCATCGAATGATAATGAATGGCGCGAGTGTTTGAATGAAGCTAAAGAATTTCAACATCCAAAACAACTGCGTGAATTATTTGGTTTTATTTGTACACTGAATATGCCAGCCAATGCTTTAGCAATTTGGAATGATTTTAAAGTTTATATGAGTGAAGATTTTGCAAGAGATAATGATGAAGAAGTTGCATTTAATCGAGCTTTACTTGATATTCAAGAAATTTTGAATGCTCATAACGTGACATGTCAATCACTTGGCTTACCGACTCCCACTGTAATGCATGAAATAAATGATTTAGTTTTTTTGATCAAGATGAAGCGCAATTTCTATTCGATGAAGCTTATGCCAGTTCTAATCTTGAAAAAAAACCATAATCGATCAAGTGATTCGTGAAGTTCAACATCACGACACTGGTTCAAATGTATTTTGTTTAACTGCTCATGCAGGTTGTGGGAAAACATTTACACAAACTGCAATTATTTGGAAGTTGCATTCACTCAACCTTGGATGCATTGCAACAGCTTTCAGTGGCATTGCTTCGAGACTTTTGATTGGAGGTAGGACATTGCACAATGTCTTCAAATTGCCCATTCCAATTTTGGAAACGTCTGTGGCCAATATTACTTCTAATAGTGACCAAGGTCGATACATATGTTCTTTGTCCCTTATCCTAATTGATGAAGTGTCAATGTGTCCACTTCAGGCCTTGAAAATAATTGATAGATTATGTAAAGACTTATGCACCAATGATATTGATAAAGCTAAACCATTTGGTGGAAAGACTATACTTTTTTGCGGGGATTTTCGTCAAATTTTACCTGATGTACCACATGGTTCCCGTGCCACTTTAATCGAGAATTGTGTGACCAGTTGGGATCAGTTTTCTTTGTTTCATCATGTCACTTTGACACAAAACATGAGAGTTTTACCTCATGAATTAGAATTTGTTGATTTCTTAAAGAAAGTTGGAAACGGAGAAGCACCCGAATTTCCAGTTTGGTGATAATATCATCGAAATACCGCAACAATTAGTTGGTGGTTTGAATAATGTCATTAGTTCAATTTTAATTAGCGATAATGTTAATGATATATTGTCTGACCGAATCTTGAAATCTGTTATACTAGCGCCAAATAATAAAGATTGTGCTTTGGTCAATAAGGATGTGCTTAGCCGCATGCCTGGAGAAAAAAAAGTTACCATAGTTATGACAAAATTATTTCTGATAATGAAAACGATATCAATCATTATCCAGTTGAGTTTTTGAACTCAATAACTGTGAGTGGCTCGCCACCACATATATTGGAATTGAAAGTTAATTCCATCGTACTTTTATTCGCAATTTAAATACATCACAAGCATTCGTTATTGGTACCAGAATGCGTGTTAAGGCTTTGCATAATAATGCTCTTGATTGCGAAGTTTTAGCTGGCACAGCACGCAATAAGCGAATTTTGATACCACGAATAAATTTGAGATATAGTGGTACTATTTTGCCTTTTGACTTTCAACGAACGCAATTCCCAGTCATTCCTGCCTTCGCAATGACAATAAACAAGTCACAAGGTCAAACTTTTGATAGTGTTAGAGATTCACACAATTCAAAACGGCAACGAGCAGCCGTAACCCCAGAGTGGAACAACCGTTTTGCAAACAAACAAACAGCAACAGTGCAACAAATTCCAGCCGACCATACCAGCAATATGTTTTCGCAACAACAACATCAACATTTGTAGCATCGTCAACGGCGGCACCGACGCGACGGTCGTGCAATTCAACATGCAGGTGCACAGGCCACACCCATTTCAATAGTGAGTTGATGAGCGGTTGTTCCGCCCGAGATGAAGTAAACCCTCACTCTTCCCACGATATGCGACGAACGGGAATCGCGACCGAGAATAAGCCTACTCAACTCGCCACCTGCATCAAGAACGATAACGGACAACATTGTCTACAGCATATGCGAAGTGGCAAATTAAGAGGACAAATGCGATTGAGATGGAATGGCGCGGCAGTGCATATCCAGACGCGAGCGAGCGAGCATCTTCATTCATCAGACAGTCCATTAATTTAATTTCATGTTATTATTATTTTATTAATAAAGCAGCAATCCTAGATAAAAATAAAATTGTTCATTCTATTTGAGTAACGCGAACATTTTGATCCTATCGAGCCGAACAGTTTTACCAGTGCCAGTGGAAAAATAAAAAAGAAAAAAAAGAAAAACAATTTTAAAACAATAAATTCAGTGCAGTGCAGTGCTAGTGCAGCTCTCAAGTGCTGGTGTGATTGTGTAAAACAATTGTGAGTTTTCCTTGCAGAGCGCAAACAATAAAGAGAAACAGTTTAATTGTGCATCGATTCTGTGCGAAATTGTAGCGATCTTCGAAGGGTTGACCTGGGTCGTTGTGGTTTTGTGCGGTCTTACGGGTGGTGCAACAAATAAAATTGTGCAGTGCATTTAATAGGAATCGAGCTATGGGTGACGTGGTATGCAGAGAGGTACATCGTTGCTACAGGCAAAGCTAAAGGGAGCAGAAAACGCATACGATAAGCTGCTGGAGCAGCATATGCGTGTGGTGGACACTGCGTAATCAACAGAAGCGCTGACTACACAGAATACATACCTGGCAGCAGCGGAGGATACGCACCACAATACAACCGCCAGATTGAGTGAGCGCATAGGAGAGCTGGAAGCGCAGAGTGCATCAACGGGACCAGGAAGGGTAGAGACACCGAGCGTGATACAAGTGCGCCAAGAATCGCGCACAAAGCTCATTGCTTTTAAAGGTGATTTCACGAAATGGCGGGAGTTTCGGGACCAGTTTTTTAGTGAGATTCATAATTGTGCGTCGATGGCCAACGTTGCCAAATTTCGAGAGCTGAAATTGGTGTTAGAGGTTCCCCCAGCTAGGCTTATCAGCAGGTGGCAAGTAACCGAAGCAAGTTACGAGGAAGCTTGGGCGAAGCTCAATGACGTTTATGATAACAAGCAGAATCTTGTCGATGCGCATTTAAATGCACTTCATGCAATCGCAAAACTCGGAAATGAGTCTGCGAGAGCACGTGGGTTGCGAGAGCTAGTGAATGAGGCAAATGTGCACCTCAGTTCATTGCGGTCATTGGGACTGGTTACTGCCTCGTGGGACCCGATAATCGTAAACTTGCTAAGGAACAGACTGGACTACGAGACGAACCAAGCGTGGCAAATGACGAGGAACGATGTGCGACAAATCGCCACATTGAAGGAATTCTTCGAATTTCTGGAGCGCAGGGCGAGTGCGCTTGACTCGGCCTTCTTCGACACTGAGCAGGGCGTATGCGGGAAGGAGAGACCAAGCTACAAAATCGAAAAGAGCGTACCCGGAGCAAGTGCATCAAGAGCAGCGACGGTACCAAGGTGTCCACTGTGCAAGGAGCAACATCCTCTATACCGGTGCGCAGATTTCCTAGCGCTTTCAGTTCAAGCTAGGAACGAGAAGGTGCGTAACTGGAAGCTATGTGCAAACTGTTTGCGTGCAGGACATTTTGCTCAATCTTGCCAAGGCGGGGCTTGCCGAAAATGCAATAAGAAGCATAACAGCGTCCTTTGTCCGGAAAATCGACCAGCAGGTGCCGGACTGACCATAGTGGCGGGTTCAAGCTCGAATCAGCCAGAGAGCAGAGAATCAACTACAGAGCCAACGAATTAGCAATTAAAGAAGATGGTGCCTGCTGGGCAGCAGGTAGCTGAGAATGTCCCCAAATTTGCGGACATTGGCGTTGAGCTGACCCAAGAGCAAATCGAAAGTGCAAACGTGCATTGTGCGCTTCTCGATAGCGGGAGCCAAATTAATTTGGTGACAGAGCAGTGTGCAACGTTTGGGCCTAATAAAACGCCATTGCGTTTTTGATCGGGTCAGGCATTGCCGTCCGACCGACCGGAATTGTCAATGCGAACATTCGATCTGGGATTGACCAGGGCTTCAGTCTCGAATGTAAGATATTTCCCGTGAGGAAAATCACGTCTGTCTACCTGGAAGATGCTTATCGCGAGCACAAGCAGAGGAAACGAGCGAGCTTCAGTTGGCCGATCCCAAATTTAATCAGCCAGCTAAAATAGAGATGCTTTTGGGAGCACAGGTGTGGGCGGAGATAATAAAAGACGGCATTATGAGATACAATTGCGGATTGACAGCGCAAGATTCATACCTTGGCTGGATCGTTTTTGGTCAGCTGCAGCCAAGACAGGAGCGAGCGGGCATAACAATGTGCACGGTGGCGGAATCTGAAGACGTAGAGCTTAACCAGCTACTCAAGAAATTTTGGGAAATTGAAGAGCCCACCTGGCAATCCACGATATCTGCGGATGACGAATGGGTTGAACAAAACTTCAAGAGCACTCATTACCGAACTGGAGCTGGACGTTACGTTGTGACAATTCAAATGAATCCCAGAGCGCGAGAATTGGGTACCACAAGGGCGGTGGCGATGAAGAGATTCCTACAGACCGAAAAGAGATTAAGTGCAGATCCAGAGCTGAGACAAAAATACGTGGAGTTCCTACGAGAATACGAGGACCTGGGGCACATGAAGGAAGTTGTTGGACCAAGTACGAGCAAAAGAGCATACCATATTCCACGAGTCGTCTTCGATGCATCGTGCAAGAGCGACAGTGGAGTGTCATTAAATGATGTGCAATTTTCTGGTGCCAAGCTTCAAGCTGACCTGGCGGCAATCATAACTCGTTTTCGCTGCTTCAGAGTTGCGGTTTCTGCGGACGTTGAAAAAATGTTCCGCCAAGTGAAACTGAATCCAGAGCAATGGCACCTCCAAAGAATCTTCTGGAGGGAGAATCCAGATGAAAGGGTGAGAGAATACTGCCTTACAGTGGTCACGTACGGCATGACGGCAAGTGGTTTCAACGCAGTTCGTGCAATGCATCAGTGCGCAATGGATCATCAGGGCTCATATCCATTGGCCTACGAAGCCAGTACGAGCAATTTTTATGGCTACCTTGCGCCCGTTATAATAAGTGCGAAGATCCTCATACAAGACCTATGGTGCTCCGGAGTTGGGTGGGATGAGCAGATCAGCGCGAAGAGGATTGGCCACGTACAGAGCAAACATCGAGGCGGCAGTTCCCACAGGAAATGTTGGAGGAGCTAAAACCACCAGTCGTTGCTGGTCTCATAATTCCAAGGCTAGCGGTGCTGACTATCGATGGTATCAGTCTTCTTGAGAGGAAGTCAACACTTCAGAGCATCCTGAGAGTGACAGCTATCGTGATGAGATTCACGAAGGTATGCCGACACGAGCAACAAGCATTACGAAGCAGGCCGGTGACACTAGAAGAGCCTGATGGTGCACTCTCTTATTGGGCAAAGATGGAGCAGCAGCGCGCATTCCACAAGGAGATCCAACAACTTTTGAAGAAGACTTCATTGGATGGTTCGAGCAACATAATTTCGCTAAATCCATTCTTGGACTCTAATGGAATCCTTAGGATAGGAGGTGGACTTCAAAATTCAACATTGCCAGATGAGATAAACCACCCGATCATTCTACCGGCCAAGGGCAAACTAACCGAGCTACTGTTAAGAGAAGCGCATCTCACGACGCTTCACGGAGGTGCGCAGCTGTGTATACAGTACATAAGGCACAGGTATTGGACCCCATCCTTGAGACGTGCAGTGAATACTTTTATTTCACGGTGCATAATTTGTTTTCGTCAGAGCAAGGCGACATCAGAGCAGTTTATGCGCAGCCTACCGAGAGATCGTGTCCAGCCAACAAGAGCATTCAAGCATAGTGGAGTGGATTATGCTGGTCCTATCCAAAAAAAGGCAAGATCAGGGCGATCCAAGATAATTGAAAAGGGCTACATCGCAGTTTTTGTGTGTATGGTCACTAAGGCCATACACTTGGAGCTTGTGAGCAACCAGACGAGCAGTGCATTTTTGGCAGCTTTCCAACGCTTTACTGGACGTCGGGGCGATAATGCTTCAACTTTCGTGGGAGCAGACACGGAGTTGAAGAGAAGCGGGGAACAGTGGAAGAAAAGCCTACCAATTGAGCAAGTTAACTCACTGGGTAGGGAGTGGAAGTTCATCGTTCCGAGTGCACCACACATCGGAGGCATCTGGAAAGAAGGAGTAAAATCGACAAAGCATCACTTGCGATGGATCATGAGCCAGCAGATTTTATATTAGTGCTGATCCAGGCATGTCTCAACTCCAGACCACTTTGCGCACTCTCAGATGACGTAAATGACCTGAGCGCGCTTACACACGGGCATTTCCTAATTGGAGAACAGATGGTCCTACCACTCAGTGCAGACGTAAGCCAAATCCCTCAAGGAAGACTCAAGCTGTGGGGTGTCATACATCAGATGCAGCAGCATTTTTGGAAAAGATGGAGCCAAGAATATGTCCATACCTTACAGCAGCGGTTAAAATGGAGCAAGAAGAGCAAAAATGTCAAGCAAGGCGATTTGGTACTGGTCAAACAAGACAATGCACCACCTACGATCTGGCCATTGGGGCGAGTCACAGCCGATCATCAGGGCAAGGACGGTCTAGTGCGAAGTGCAGAAGTACGGCTTGAATATTCAACATTAGAGCGGCCAATCCACAAATTGTGTGTCCTTCCTCTTGATGAGCTTAGAGGAGCAATTGAAGACGAGCCTTCAATTGGGGGGGGGGGGGGGGGGGGGGAATGTTAGAGATTCACACAATTCAAAACGGCAACGAGCAGCCGTAACCCCAGAGTGGAACAACCGTTTTGCAAACAAACAAACAGCAACAGTGCAACAAATTCCAGCCGACCATACTAGCAATATATAATATATTTTCGCAACAACAACATCAACATTTGTAGCATCGTCAACGGTGGCACCGACGCGACGGTCGTGCAATTGGCAAATTAAGAGGACAAGTGGCAAATTAAGAGGACAAATGCGATTGAGATGGAATGGCGCGGCAGTGCATATCCAGACGCGAGCGAGCGAGCATCTTCATTCATCATACAGTCCATTAATTTAATTTCATGTTATTATTATTTTATTAATAAAGCAGCAATCCTAGATAAAAATAAAATTGTTCATTCTTTGAGTAACGCGAACAGATAGAGTTGGGATTTTATTGAAAAGACCAGTTTTCACGCATGGTCAGTTATACGTTGCTATGAGTAGAGTTCGACCATTCGACAGTTTAACATTTTTCGTTTGTGAACATAGTGGTCAAGGTAAATTTGCAGGTGATCAACGAGTTTTTACCAAGAACAGAGTCTATAGGGAAATTTTGAATCCTAATACGTAAATACGTAAATTTTGAATGTGTTAATTTTGAATGTTTTTGTTCTTTTTTGTATCCATTTTAACTATTATCATCATTCGTTTTTTTAGATTAAGTAAGGCAGAGTTCTTATCTCATTTTAGTGCCAATATCTTTCTCTCTTTCCTTCTCATTGCCTTGCTCAGCAAGTTTATGGTAGCGGTGAACTACGCTGGATAATTTGAAGAAGGGCGGTAACTTCGGACCGTTCCTTGCAATCGTTCGAAATTTCAAATCGGAAAGGGATGGCCTTCGTAGGAATGTTTTAGCAGTGAGCAGTGGCATGAAGATATTTTGTTTTCAAATTTAAAAATTATTTTTTACTCTTTTTGGTCGCAGGTACCTAACCTTTTCTGCCACATCTGGACTGGACTGGAAGAAGAACGCTATTATTTTATTATTCTTCTATTGTGCGCATTTTGTTATATCATAGCAAAAAATTAAAAATATTATTGAATAAGAAATATAAAAGTAGGTACAGCATGAAAAAAATGTAATGCAATTTGTTTCATTTCAGTGCTATTTTTGTTTTTTCAACGTTATAGAAGTTAAGAACAATATTAGTTAGTTACTATCTATTCCAGAACTGACACGAATACCTACCTACGATCAGTATTTTTTAATATTTCTTTATTTAAAGACATACATTCAAATTCGCTTCAAATCAAACAGAGCTACACCAATTTTATTTATCTATTTAGTAATGATATAAAAAGAATGTGTGGTCGATTTTCGAGCACTGGGCGAACCTAGTTATATTTAGTTTTGCTAGAACGACTGCTTCTGCTATATTGGCTATGTGATTTGTTAGCAGATCAATATTGTAACTGACCTGATTAAGGTACTGTGTTTGAAACTGTTCACTTCTTTTTACATTATTCGTAAGTTCGATATTTGTTATTAGGAAATTCTGAATAATGTCCTGTTAATTATTTATGTGTGTTGTAAGATTTTGAAATCTTTCGATCATTTGAGAGTTCAACCTAGTTTGACTCGCAATGTCTTGTTTTATATTTGCTCCGGTGGTTTTTAAGGTTTCTATTTCTTTATTTAAGTTTAGCGCATCATTCGCATCCATGTGGCCTGTAATAAATTTTATTGTTGTTCCTAGTCCGTCGATAAGTCCTAATTTAGTCCTTGTTTTTGGTGTCAGTGTCAATATTTTGTCTATTAAGTCTTTTAGTTTAAGGCTAATGATGTTGGTTGTGGTTTTGAGTGAAAATTCTTTTTCAAAAATGTCTAGTGATTTGGATATCTTGCCTATGTTTGTGTTGTAAGTGTCTACGTCAACTATGTGTATGAGTTTGTTGTAGTCAGTTATAGTCCGTGCGGGTCCTAATTTGAGCTCCAATATGCCCTGGTTCTTTTCTAAGTCGTGTATTTCTAGCATTTGGCCAGCTGTGGTCGTAAATCTATAAAGCAGAAAATTGTGGGTGGTTATTACTCTAATTCTAGTTCTGTTCAAATTTTTTCTTTTTCTTAATTCTGGATTTGTGAAACTTTCTGTTATCTAGTGTTAGAACTGTAACTGTTCTGTCCAAACTTATCCTTTGTTTAAAATTTCTTTGTTCGTGATTTTCTTTGTTCAATTACCACAGTTAACGATTCCGTAAAATTCTTGAATTAAAACACCGGTTTCGACCACGTTATAATAGCGTATATTTCCATGTGAAAAATAAAATTCAGTTTTAATAGCTTTGCACCACAAATGTCAAAACGTTAATAATCAAAATGTAAACAATCAATTTTGTACTAAATTTTAAGGTGGAAACATAATGTTACAATTAATCGCATTTTAACTTATTAATTATTAACAATTATTTATTCGTAATACATTTTATGAATTTCGTTTCTTGTTCAGCAACATTCACCCCGCCGTGGACTATGTTCACCACGTTTTCCAGTACTGCTTCAAAACAGAAAATTGGCATCACTGATTTTTGTTTGGAACTCGCTTCGCTTCCAGTTGTTGATATGTGCTGGGTTTTCTCGTCTTTGATTCTATGAAAGAAATGATTAGTGCGAAAGAGTAGAACAGAACAAACAAAATATGAATAAGATCTGTATATCGCGTAGTGTAAGTGAGTAAAGCCTTTAATAACTGCCTTTGCTAAATGCCAAGCATTGTGGAGTTGTTTACCTATTAGCCGACGTAGTGTTATCTCCCTTTGACTCACCGCGCGATCTACAATCTTCGATTGACCTGTTTCGATTGTTATTGTTTGTTATTGTTTAGACCAGTGTCGGTTTGAAATTTAATTTCGGTTTTTTTTTTAATTTTAATGTTTTCCTTTTGTGGCGGAGCGGTTGTTAATGTTATTAAATGTGAGTATGATTGAAATATTCTTCAGTTAAATGATAGTTTGGTGTAATAATTAAGATAATTGATGTTTTGTAAATGATATTGTATGTGTTGTGTACATTGTTTGTGGTCTTTGTTTGTACTCACCAAACTTGCTGTAGGGGGTTGTGGACTGTATTTTATACGAGTCGTGTAGATAAATATGTGTTGGGTAAATTTTGTTTTGATTTCGTGTGTTAAGGGTTGTTTTTGTATGGGAAATCATGTGTGGGGTAAATTATTTATAATTACTATTTAAAAATATTTTTTTTTTTATTTTGTTTATTTTGTGAGAAAGTGCTAATATTCGAATTTGTATTATATGATTGTTTCTTCCGCGGCGGTTTTTTTGCTTGGTAGAACACAGATTTTCGTGATGGGTCGTCGTAATTCACCATTCTGTGTTTTTAGTGAGACGACGCGAATTAAATTATCTGATCCCGGGTGGAGTTGTTTGATGCGAGCCATAATCCATTTGGATGGCGGTGTCCTTTCATCCTTGACTAGTACCAAATCTCCAACTTGTGGTTGTTCTTCCGTTTTTAACCACTTCGGTCGCTGCTGAAGACGGGCTAAGTACTCTGAACTCCACTGCTTCCAAAATGTTTGATGCATTTTTTGTATCAACTGCCAGCGGTCAGGATATGAGATACGTTCATCGGTGATGTATGGTTCCGGAATGTGTTGCGTTGGTTCTACTATGAGGAAGTGTGCCGGTGTTAAAGAGGTGAAGTCATCTGGGTTACTGGTGAGTGGACACAACGGCCTTGAATTAAGACATGCCTCAATTTGTGCTAAGAGTGTGGCAAGCTCCTCAAATGTGAGTGTTGAATTTCCAGTTACTCTTTTAAGATGATGCTTCACCGATTTTACACCCGCTTCCCATAACCCTCCAAAGTGAGGAGAAGCTGGAGGAATAAAGTTCCACTTTGTGCCTTCGTTAGTTGACAATTCAGCGATCTGTTTCTGGTCGAAGTTTGCTGCCCTTCTTAACTTGTCCAGTTCTCTGTTTGCACCAACGAAGTTTTTTCCGCAATCGCTAAATATCTCCGTGCATACTCCTCGTCGTGCAGAAAACCTTCTCAAAGCAGCAATGAAAGCTTGAGTAGTCATGTCGCTAACCAGCTCAATGTGAATGGCTTTGGTAGCCAAACAGACAAATATCGAAAAATATGCCTTGAATGTTTTGGTTCCTCTCCCTCTCCATGCCTTCACGTCTATGGGACCAGCGTAATCCACCCCAGTGAAGCTAAAGGGCCGAGAAACTCGAACTCTCGGCGCAGGTAAGTTACCCATTAACTGATTACTCAGTTTGGGACGGTGTCTAAAACAGATGTTACAGCCATGGATGACCTTCTTTACAGCATTTTTAATGTTGACAATCCAAAATCGTCTCCGAAGATAACCAATCATTTGTTGCGTACCCCCATGGAATGTCTTCTCGTGGGCATCCATTACAACGAGACGGGTAAAATGATGATTTTGCTTCAAGATTATTGGATGTCGCTGATCATAATCTAGCTCCGCATGTTGTAATCTTCCTCCTACTCTCAGTATTTTTTCCTCGTCTACGAAGGGGCACAAGGATGTTAATCCTTTAACCATTGGATGTTTCTTGTTTGGCTCAACAGAAAACATACATCGTTGGACGGTTCGTACAGCCATCTTTAATGCACTGTACATTTCCACCGGTGAAAGCGTTGTCGATCTGTGTATGTGTTGCCTTGTGGATGCTGGTTGAGCCAATCTTAAACAATACGCTAAAATCCTTAGCACCTTTTGAAGATTTGAGTGTCGAGTAATCAGTTCGCTTATTGAGTTGTCGTCTGTTTTGACGCTGTGAACCTTAATTATTCGTCTCTCCTCCTCAGTTGCAATGCCGTTCGGTTGTTTTGGTATCGTAAATTTCCATTCCGACCTTAAAAATTCTGGACCATTCCACCAAAGCCGGTTTCCCTTTAGCTCGGAAGGGAGAAGTCCACGAGATGCGAGGTCCGCTGGATTTTGTAACGTGGGTACGTGTCTCCAGATGCTGCAGTTTGTGATGCGTTGAATTTCTGCTACTCGGTTCCCAACGAAGGTCTTCCATTTTGTCGGCGGTGCAGTGATCCAAGCCAGAGTGATTGTCGAATCTGACCACGCATACGTTCTGACGTTTCCCAGCCGAAGAACTCGTGTGGTGTACTCTAGCAAGGTAGCCAGCATCACCGCTCCACAAAGCTCCAGTCTAGGAAGACTTACCGTCTTTAATGGAGCTACCCTGGTTTTCGCCATAAGGATATGCATCTGAATCGTACCATCTTCATCTAGAACCCGTAAGTATATGACCGCACCGTAAGCTTTTCCGATGCATCACTAAATCCATGAACTTCTACCTTTTCTGATTTTTCTCGTAAATGGACCCAACGTGGCATCCGAATTTGTTCGATGAGTGGTAGCTCCTGCGAGTATTTATCCCACTCCAGCTTAAGTTCGGATGAAATTGGTTTGTCCCATTCAAGTCCACGCCACCAAAGTTGCTGCATCATCATTTTGGCCTTTAATATGCATGGCCAAATCCAACCCAATCGATCGAATAGACGTGCAATGGTCGAAAGCATCGTCCTTTTTGTGGTTACTTGTGCTGCTTCAATGGATATATTTCCGTAGGAAAACGCATCGTCACCGGGGTACCATTTAATACCCAAGGCCTTAACGTGGTCAGACGTCTGGAAAGGCATCGATAACCCTAATTCCTGCTGATCCAAGGGAATGCCGCTTAAAACATCCTTCGAGTTGCTTGTCCATTTCCTTAGATGAAAACCGGCTGTCTCAAGCAGTTTTGTCACCTCATCTCGTTTTCGTACAGCAGCCTCCACTGAATCAGCTCCGGATATCAAATCATCCACGTACATTTCTTCCTGAACGGTCCTCCCCCCCTCGGCAAATCGTATTGCTTCGTCAGCTGCCAGCTGATTTAATGTGCGTATGGCAAGATATGGCGCACTCGCAGTGCCAAAGGTGACTGTGTCCAGGCGATATGTTTTAATAGGATCCGTTCTCCTACTCCTCCAATAGATGAGCTGGTAATATGCATCCTGTGGATTCATCCTGATTTGCCGATACATCTTTTCAATGTCTGCTGTAAATGTAAATTGGTAAGTTCTCCACTTCAATAAAATGTCGATTATATTATTTTGTATTTTTGGGCCTACCATTAACCGCTCATTTAAAGATGTTCCATCCGAACATTTAGCTGCCGCATCAAAGACGACACGCAGCTTTGTTGTTGAACTGGTATCCTTCCTTACTGCGTGATGTGGTACAAAATAATGTCTAGGACCCCTGAGAACATCATCACAGCAGACATTGATTTCCGTCATCTGGCCCAACTCCAGGTATTCTTCAATACACTTGGAGTATTCTTTATGTAGTGTCGGGTTATTTTCGAAACGCCTCTCCAATTGATGAAACCTACGCAAGGCTCCTTACTTCGAGGGTCCAAGCGCAGGTTGACATCCGTCCTTAAATGGAAGCGAAACTTCATATCGCCCATCTGATAAACGTTTCGTTGTTTCCATAAAATGTTTTTCACATTTTAAGTTCTCCTCCGTCTCTGCAATCTGAAAAGGTACCTCTTCTATTTCCCAAAATTTTCGCATTTGTTCGTCTATTTCCAGCGATTGGTGAAAATTTCGAATTGGCATTGTATAGGTAGATACCTTCCCCAGTAATATCCAGCCCAGCTGTGTATTTTGCGCTATAGGAGATAGCTCGTCTCCTCTTGCAATTTCGGGTAAAATTAATTCTGCGTATACGTCGCTACCTAATAGTAAGTCGACTGTCGCAGGTTGATAAAATAATGGATCTGCTAGCTTTAATCCGCTGATGTGGTTCCATTTATTGATTGCCAGATGGTTGGCCGGAAGAAGCCCAGTTTTGTACACAAAGGCTCATATGGTGGTCTCAAACTGTGAGTTTAGAGATCCAAACGAAATATCAGCATACCGATGGCATGCTCCACTGCTGACCTTTCCCAGCCCCGACACCTCAACAAACGTACTTCTAGCATTCAGGTTTAGTAATTGTACTGCAGCTTCCGTAATAAAGGTCGCTTCTGATCCTGGATCAATCAAAGCTCTGAAGTTAAAATATCTTCCCTTTGATGACTTAATTTTTACCAATGCAGTGGCTAACAAAATTTGTGGGTTAGTGTGGTGTTGTGAAAAATAATTTTGAATTGGTGCGTTAGCAGATACCCCAGGTGGTGGATGCTGCGCACTAATGTTTGTTTGCTGTTGCGTGCTAGTAGATGGCTGCTGCATACCGCTGTTAAATTGCTGCACACCATTACATGGTTGTTGTGTGGTATGAGGTGTTTGCTGCAAATTGACAGCTTGAAGCGGTTGAGTAAAACTGTTTGTTGAAACCTGGTATGCTTGAGCATGTGAATTTTGATTTTGTGTTGGGTTATTGAATTGAGGTGTTGTGTATGAGTGTTGGGTTGAATTAGGGTGAGAGTTTTGGTATATATTTGCAGACATATTGGGTGAGGGGTTTTGTGGTTCGAAAGGATGTGGTTGGTTAATGTGTTGGGTGTTTAAATCGGAATTGTGTAAAAGTGAATGATGTTTTTGTTTACAAAAATAGCAACGCGCATTACTGGGACAATTTTGTATAGTATGACTATAGGCCAAACAATTGAGGCAAGCTCGTAGACTTTAAACTATATTGCATCGTTCATGGATATTCATTTGAATGAAACGATTGCAAACTCTCATCGGATGTTGGCCCTTGCTACACACCTTACAAATAAATTGCTCCTTTTGTTTGTTTTGCCTAACATGAAAAGCGTTTTTTGTTACAGGAGCCTTCTGGTTTGGAAGTTTGGAATAATTTTGACTGACCTTGGGTTTTTGTTGTTCCATTACTTCCAGAGTTCGGAACCCCGTTTCAAGGAACTCCGAGAAATCGGAAAATTTAGGTAAATCCCGTTTTCCCCCTAAGCGCTCTTCCCATAACTGCTGAGTATGAATTGCTAATTTTTGAAAAACAATGTAATTAACTATTGTATCCCACTGTTTTACAGGTACATCAAGATTTTCGAGCAAATGAAGACATTCTCTGGTGGTATCCAATAAGCGTTTCAATCCGAAAGCGCTTTCACTCTGCATCACAGGTTGATTAAAAAATGTTTTTAAATGTGTTGTGACAAGAAAACGTTTATTGTCATATCGATCACACAAAAGTGACCATGCTTTGTCGTAATTACCGGATACGACATCTAAATGCTGAACAACCCTCTCGGCATCTTTGTTAATACACGCTTTAAGGTATTCGTATTTTTGAATTTCCGTTAAACGCGTATTTGTGTGAATCATAGATTCGTATTTACTTTTAAATTGTCGCCACTTTTCATATTCTCCCGAAAATTCTGGAAGAGCAATTTCGGGTAAGCGAATGTTGCTTTGCATATGACTGCTATGCTCTGCAGTATTCACATTTGATGCAGACGCGTTCACCTTGTCCAAACAGTCCCTAAGTTCAGCGTTATACTCTATGTAAAGCTCCCTTATTTGCTGTTCGATACCTTCGAAATCTTTACTACCATCGTCATCATCAGCTGTGAGACTCACTAATCTTTCGTTGATGACTTTACTTTGTCGAAAAAGATCCTGTAGTATAGTCAGCCTGTTACTTAGCATGTTTTTTGTCCGCTTGGACTCGCTTGACGAACTAAAACTCTTGTAATCGTTTTTCAATATCGATAGGGTGTTTTTTAAAAGTTTTAGTTCTTTGTTTAATGTCATTATGAAGGCTTTGGGATGACAATTAAATTGGCAAATCGGGCAATAAAATAGGCAAATTACTAACTTACCGCTTGTAATTCTGCTTCTTGTACAGCTTTGCTGGTAATTGTTGGATGATGAATGATGCTTTACGCGCCGCGAAAACCGTTTATGCACAAAAAACTCACAAAAATGTCTTTGAATTAATGATTTTTTTTTATTGGCAAATTATTAACACTTGTTCAAATCCGGCTCGAAGGACCAAAATGTTCTGTCCAAACTTATCCTTTGTTTAAAATTTCTTTGTTCGTGATTTTCTTTGTTCAATTACCACAGTTAACGATTCCGTAAAATTCTTGAATTGAAACACCGGTTTCGACCACGTTATAATAGCATATATTTCCATGTGAAAAATAAAATTCAGTTTTAATAGCTTTGCACCACAAATGTCAAAACGTTAATAATCAAAATGTAAACAATCAATTTTGTACTAAATTTTAAGGTGGAAACATAATGTTACAATTAATCGCATTTTAACTTATTAATTATTAACCATTATTTATTCGTAATACATTTTATGAATTTCGTTTCTTGTTCAGCAACAGTAACTTTATTATTATTTTTGACCTTATGCTTGGAAAATCTTGGGGTGAGCTTATTACGTCTGCACTCTTTTCGGTATATAGTATCTTCGGTGTTCCTGTTTTCAGCTTCGTCCCTATTAATATTAAGTTTATTAATTCTTCTATCGATAGATTGTTCTAGTTTTTCTTTAATTTTTGGAAAAAATTCCTCTTGGAATTTGGTTAATTTGGCTATATATTCGTGTTCATTGTTGTAAGTAAGGTTTTTGTTGAATTTAAAAGGTCTTCCGTAGAAAAGTTCGTAAGGGGTAAATTTAGTGGATGAGTAAATGTAATTGTTATATGTGAAAATTGTTTCGGAAAGAATATCTTCGTGGTCTACTTGTTTTCTTTAAGTGTCGCTAAGATAATACGGTATGTCTCAGTTAGCGTGGAATGTAAACGTTCAACGGGCGAATTGCTGGACGTTTGTTGGAACGATGTGATATGTAGTTGTATTTGGTAACGATTACATAGGTCCTTGAAGATGTTGGACGTAAACTCTGTACCTTGGTCACTTATGATCTTTTTTGGGATGCCGTGTAGGATTATGTAATGTTTAAAGGATTTAACGATGAAAATGCTATTCCTGGAGGGTAGTGTATAACCTGCACCGAATTTAGAAAATTTGTCAATTATGGTCAGTATGTTTTTATGATTGATGGTGTATATGTCTATGTGTAGGCTATCCAATGGTTTAAGGGGTGTCTCGGGTTTTTCGTATTTGACTTTTCGCGGGTTTCTATCGTATTTATGTAATTGACATTTTTCGCAATTATTAATGGTTTCAGAGATTTTCGTTTTCATGTAGGGAAAGTAATGTTCCCGTTGGAGGTGTAGTAATGTTTCTTCTATTCCCCTATGGTTAAAATTTATATGATAGTTCCTAATTAATTGTTCTTGTTCGTCTGACGATCTTACATCTTTAAGCAGTTCTTTACAGCGGATTAAGCGAAAGGATTTGTTACTAGAAAAGTATTTGGAGTAAATGGATTGAACTGTGCGAAATGTTTCTTCATCTGTGTAAATAGCGTTTAGCGTATTGGGTGATAGATGTTTTTTGAATATATCTATAACTGTATTTTCGGTAAAGTGAGGATCTCTAATGATTCTTCTTTGTTTATTTCGGAATATTGTTTCCAAAGTCATCGGTGAGCCGTTATCTTTTTTTTCTAAGATAGTTTGTAGGTTAAAGTCATTGAGCGGTCTTTCGGCAATAGGTATGCCGTCGTTGAGATCTTCCAGAGCTGAATGTATGGTTGAGCCGCTTGTGCCTTGCACAGAAAGGCACTCGTTGACATTGGCTTCTAATGTCTGGAATGTTGGGTGATTATCTATTTTTATCCTGCTGAGAGCATCAGCGTTGGTATTGGCTTTAACTTTTTTGTGTATAATCTCATAGTCGTATTCTTCTAGTCTTAGTCTCCAGCGTATCAATTTCGAATTAGCGTCTTTTAAATTCATGATCCAAGTTAACGGTTTGTGATCTGTTATTAGTTTGAATTTGCGACCGTATAAGTAAGGCCTGAAATACTTTGTTGCCCAATCGATGGCAAGTAACTCTTTTTCTATAGTGGAATAATTGATTTCCGAAGATGTTAGAGTTCGACTGGCGAAGTATATTGGTTTATCACTTCCGATAGGCCCTTGGGATAAAACAGCGCCCAGTGCAATATTGCTCGCGTCAGTAGTTAGGTTGAAGGGTTTGGAAAAATCAGGATATTGGAGTATCGGGTCATTGGTAAGGATGTCCATACAAGTTTCGAATGTTCGTACAGTTCATTAATTACTATTTTGCGATCTTTTTTTAAACATTCCGTTAATGGTTTAACCAACTTCGCGAAGTCCTTTATGAACTTTCTGTAATACCCGAGCAGTCCCAAGAAAGCTCTTATCTCTTTCTGTGTCTTGGGGAGAGGGTATTGTTTAATCGCGTGGATCTTGTCAGGGTTGGGTTTAACACCATTCGTTGAAACGATATGGCCTAGAAATGCTATTTCCTTCCTAAGAAAATCGGATTTGTCTAATTATATTTTGAGGTTGGATTCTCTTAAATTGGTGAACACTTTGCCTAAATTTTCCAAATGTTCCTGTAAGAAAGTCGAGTAGATGATTATATCATCTAAATATACAAGGCAACACTTTCCTACCAAGTCCTTAAGGACGTTGTCCATCACTCTCTGAAAGGTGGACGGTGCGTTTTTGCGGCCGAAAGGCATACGCAAGTATTCGTAAAGTCCTCCATCGACTGAGAAGGCGGTTTTGCAATATGTCTGGGTTCCATTTCTATTTGATGGAATCCGCTTGCTAGATCCAAGGTAGAAAAATAAAGACATTTGCCCAATTTATCTAATATTTCGTTAATATTAGGAATGGGGTAACGGTCGGACGTGGTTTTTTCATTTAATTTCCTATAGTCTATCACTAAACGCCATTTTTGTTTACCGCTGGCATCCTTTTTTTTTGGAACTATCCAAACAGGTGAACTCCAAGGTGAGTAATTATGACGTATAATGCCTTGTTCCAACATTTTGTCTATTTGTTGGCGAATCTCGTCCTTGTGACAATAGGGATAGCGATATGTTTTTGTATAAATAGGGATGTCATCCACAGTATGGATCGGATGTTTAATTCTATTGGTAAAGGTTAGGTTTTCTCCTTCTTTAAAGAATATGTCTTCAAATGTTTTGCAGAGTTTCAGGAGAACTTTCTTTTCTTCTTGATTAAGGTGTGAAGTACGAATAAGTTGTGAGATGTCAGAATCTATATTGCATGTGTCATTGGCGATATTGTAGTTGTTTACTTCGATAAAGTTTGTAGAAGAGTATGGCTTATCTTTTAATGGGTGTTCTATTAATAAAATTTGGTCAGTTGAAGAACTGTTGTATATTTCTACGGGGCAATACCATTCTTTGTCGGTATATATACCTTCAGAGATCGTGATCGTGGTTTGACGGTAGTACGTTCAATTATTACATCGCCATTGCGAAAGTCAACTGGGATTTTGGCTATTGTTTTTTTTATTAGAAGGTATAGTGAATTTACCGGAATTTAGGTTTGGTTTAAAGAGTAAAGGGATTATAGAGTTCCTTGTAGCTAAAGTTTTGTTTTTCTTAATCAATGTTTGCGTGAAGCTGTGAAAGAATATCGATTCCTATCAATCCATCGAAGTAATTGTGAAATTTGAATATAAGAAAGGTAAGTTCGCCTGCTTCATTGAATTCGTTGAATGTGGGTACTGAGATTTGTTTGTCCAATTGCTGACTATTAAGGATGGTGGAAATTTTTATTGGTGAACATTTCTTAATGTTCAGGTAACAATTGAATTCTGGGTTAATGAACGAAGCTGAAGCGCCTGTATCAACTAGAAATTTTAGAGGTCTACCAAATGGTGATGAAATGTTGATGTAGGGTAGAATAAATCCGTGTTTATTTATATCTAAATATCCGACGGGTTGTTGGAGGCTGGGAACTGAAAATTTTCATTTCCTAGTTCCTAAATTGCTTGAAGGGCTTGTTGATCCAATTCATCGATATCTTGGTTCTCTTGAGGTTGGTCCTGGTTTTCATATGCGTAATGGTAATCTATATCGGGAATGTACGAAGGTGGTTCAAGGTCTTCTGGAATTTCCATGTTGACGTTATGTACTTCTCCAAAAGGGTAAAGAGATGTATTGCTGCGTCGGGATTGGTTTGTCATATTTGACGGTCTGTACATTGTTGTTTGTCTGAGTCGTGATTGTTCTGAGCCTAGTTACATTGGTTCGACAGGTGGCAAGGGTCGAGGCTTGTATTGTGGCATTTGTTGATTTGAGGGGTTTAAACAAATCTATGGTTGTATTGTGCGATTTGTTGATTTGAAAAGTTTGGTCCAAATCGATTGTTCTATTGTGGGATTTGCTGATTTGAAAAATGTGGTCCTAGGGAATTTTGTGTTTGTTGGTATGGAGGGTTGTTACGTAAGCCGAAAGAGTTGAAGGTTGTGGGCCTTCAATTGGGTATATTAAGTACGAATCTGAGATTTTGCATGTTTTGTGGTTGACTGCGATTAATAAACGGTTGAGCAACTAGAGGATATTGTCGATAGGTTTGGTTAGGTATATAATTAGGTCTGTTATTGCGTTGAGTGTTAATTGGAAACCGGGAATATGATGATTTCCTGAGATTGCTGGATTGGTGATCGTATTTCATGTAGAACATGTTCTGTTCTTGAATACAGAATGCCAATGCCATAGCTAGAGTGGTTGGTTTCATTGCTCTAATGCTGGAACCAAGGGGTTCTTTTAGACCGGATAGGAAGGTGTTAAGGCACATTTCTGAAAATAGGTCTGTTTTCGCTCTAACAGCACTAGAATTTGTTTCGTGAATCAACACGTTGTTGTTCATAGTAGCTTGGATTTCTACGACTTCACTGTGGAATTCCTCTACTGTTTTGAAATCTTGTTTAAGTAGGTGAAGATCTCGAATTAGGGATGTCTCATTCCTTTTATCAGAATAGTGAAGTATTAAGTTCGTTTTAATATCGGTCCACACTAATGGGGTACCGTACATGTTCAATACTTCGATAGCTTGTCCTTCTATCTTGTTTCTTATTGCTCTCATTATCGTTATACCGTAAGGGGTACCATCGATGCCTCTAATGTGCATCAAGATTTCCTCCACGTTATTAATGAAATCATAAAGAGGACGTGGGTTTCCTTCGAAACGCGGCAAATCTTTGACAGCATCTGGGATACGAAGAGACTCGAAAATATCTCGATGGCTAACAATATTATTTGGATTGATTATATGTGCAACGTTAGGGTTAACGTTGGGGATAACGTTAGGGTTAGCGTTGGGGACAACGTTAGGGTTGATTATTGGATCCATTTTTTCGAATTCAATTATTTTCGGGTGTTCGATTTGAACAGCAATTGGAATAGAATTAAGACTGCTGGTAAAAGCTTCACTTTGAATCGCTTCTGGGATTGAATTCAAGCTTTTAAATAGTTTTGAAAGTTTGAGGTAGGGTGAGGGTGTTTTTTTTCTGAAGTATCTTATCAGAAGGCATTAAGGGTTGTAGGTTACGGGGTTAACTTAAGTCTTCTTAAATTATAATAAGTAAGTAACAAAATTATTATGCTTACTAAATAATGGATTAACTTGATTTTTTTCAAATTGGTAGATAACAAAATTATTCTATTCACTTGATAATTTGAGGAATTAATTATTCTTACAATTATAGGTAACAAAAATTAAATTCACTTGAGAAAAATTATTTCTTTTCTTAAAATTATAGTAAATAAACGATAATTTGACTTACATCCACCCAAAAGATAAGAGGTAAATTTCCATCGTCTAAGTAACGTTTTCCGGTGTTCTCCCGATGTTCGTTGCTCTCTGATGGTGTGGTCTGTCGGTTATACAGGAACGTTTCTCAATGATGCTGTGGTCCGTAGGTTTATACAGGAACGTTTGTCAATGATGATGTGGTCCTTGGTCACTATGAGTTGGAACTCGCTGGTTGATAAGTCACTCGCGATTGTTTTTATTTCTCGATATTCCGTCGATTATTTAAACTCGCGTTGTTATATTTTTATTTTTATTTTTTTTTTGTTTTTACAGTAAACCACCGTAACTATTAAGTTTTTAACTTATCACCATTCACCAGGCCTAGCCGACTGCGCCAATTATGTTCCCGGAGTTAGAGCTCAATAAAAAAAGCTCAACCTTATCGTTTGACCACTGATTTATTGCTGAACTTTTTACAATTTTTTAATTCTAAGGTAAATGTGCTATTGAACATGATATGTTTTATTTCTGGGAATTTTAGGTGTGAACATAATTATTGCTGACAAAGTGTCAAGTGCGTTACAATTATTTTAGCTTAATAATATTTCCTGGAATTTTGGTGGGTTGACGACTGGAAGACATCCGGTGGGTGTATGGTGACTGTGGGAATATGACTGGGTGTGTGGTGACTGTGGGAACGTAACTCGCGCGCGAATAATTATTTGGGGCTTTGTTTTTAATTCTTTTTGGGTTCCGATATGGGCAATGGGGATAGTTTAACTATCGGTCGTTTACGTGTCGAAGTTTGCGTTTTTATTGTCGCGACGCGCGTGAGATCGTCCAATCCTGGATGTAACTCTAGCACTCTAGCTAGAGCCCATGATGAGGGTGGGAAATTGTCTTCCTTTACAATAACGATGTCTCCGATGTTGGATGTGCTCCATTGCTTCCAGAAATCTTGTAGTAGCCGCTGGATATATCTCCATTTGTCTATGTTGGTAAGATTTTTCTCTCCAACGTTCCTTTCAAGGACTGTGTGCATTGATTCCCCAATCAAAAAAATATCCTGGGGTTAGAACTGCCAGAAGACGTAGGGCATAGTGGCCTCGAATTTTGGCACGCTTCAATTTGTGTGAGTAATGTCGCATACTCTTCAAATGTCAGTTTGGAGTTACCAATGGTACGTTTGGTGTGGTGCTTGATCGATCTGACACCCGCCTCCCAAATGCCCCCGAAGTGTGGTGACGAAGGAGGGTTGAAGTGATATTCAGTATTCATAGATTCGAGTTCTGTGGCAACTTCTTGTGACCATTCGGAAGTTAAAAACTTACAGTCTGTTCTGATGTCTATGTCTGCTCCCTTAAAGTTGGTTCCACAATCGCTAAATATATTAGCGCAAGTGCCTCTTCTCGCGACAAATCTTCTAAATGCGGCAACGAAAGAAGGGGTACTAAGATCGGATACCAGCTCAATATGAATAGCCTTCGTAGCCAGGCATACAAAGACACTATGTATCCTTTTGAAACCCTGTTACATCGGCCCTTCCATAGGTTTATTTCTATGGGACCGGCGTAATCCACTCCCGTATTCAAGAATAGTCTGCAGCATTTTACTCTCTCAGCTGCATTGCTGCATTTTTGCCTTGTGACGATGGCATCTGACGCATTTATGGATTGTTGATTTTAACAATCTTTTGATGTTCGTTATACAGAATGCATTTCGTGTCTCTGCCATCATTAATCGTAGGCCTTCGTAGGGTTCGCTGATGGATGTCGGATTAGTTTGGACACATGATGTGAATCCTTCAGTATTAACGGATGCCGTTGGTTGAACGGAAGTGTCGAATTTGTTAGGCGACCTCCTACCCGCAGTAAACCCTTGGCATCGAGGAAGGGATTTAGGTTAAGTATTTTGCTACCCTTAGACACGGCATTGTTTGATTTTAATGTTGTTTTGTCTTCTTGGAATAGCTCTTCCTGAACTATTTCGATGATTTTATCATGCGCTGCAGTGAGTTCATTTGGGTTTAACGGGTGTTTGTCGATTGCCTTTCTGTTTTTTGCATTTTTCAGATTGAAGAAGCATCTTTGCCATGTCGAAACATTACGAATCAGTCGTCGCAGTGTAGAATAATGTTCAAAGTATATTTTATTGATCATCAAGCAATGTGATACTATGTTCGTGAGCTGTGGCTTCATATGACTTAAGTTAGTTTGGTGAAATCCTTCTTGAATTTCAGATTGATTTGCTATTTTCTTGGATTCGAGATTAGTCTCGATTGGTGTTGCTGCGGGTGACTCAGGCAGTGTAAAATTTTATAGAAATTTGGGCCCGAACCACCACAGCTGATTGTTTATGATTTCTTCCGGTAGACGTCCTCGAGAGCATATATCAACCGGATTCTCCTTCGATATAACGTGCCTCTAAATCGTGGGGCTGGTGAGCGTTTGGATCTCAGAAACTCGATTCGCTACGAATGTTGTTCGTATTGCCGGACTTCCTTTGATCCAAGCGAACGCTGTCATGGAATCACACATGGAATTGCATTGCCCGTGATATGAGCCGAAGTAGTTTTGCTAATAGAAGCACTCCACACAACTCTAACCTTGGAAGTGAGATGCATTTTAATGGTGCTACTCTCGTCTTTGACGCCAGGATGTGTATGTGTTCCTCGTCATTTTTAATGATTCGAGCGTACACTACCGCTGCATAAGCCTTCTCGGAAGCGTCACTGAAGCCATGTAGTTGCACCTGATCGGAGATTTCATAATTTATCCAACGTGGTATTTGAATGTCTTCGAGAGCCATGAATCCATTTCGTAGGTGGGTCCAAACTTCTTCCGTCCCTTTTTTGATGGGGGTGTCGCAGCCCAACTTTTCAAGCCACAATTGTTGCATTACAAGTTCAGCTTTGATGATGCATGGCGAGATCCACCCGAGAAGGTCAAATAACCGGTCTGCTAACACGGTGCATTTGGTAAATGACCATACTTCCGGTAAGTTAATTTCAAATTTGAACACGTCTTGTGCCAGATGCCATCGGATTCCGAGAGTTTTAATAGCATCTGTAGACTCAAAGTTTAGAGGAAGATTTATTTCTCTCTCATTTATTGGTATCTGTTCTAAAACTCTTGAAGAATTACTTACCCACTTTCTGAGCGGAAATCCGGCTGAGTTCAATACCATCAGAATGTCTCCTTGAAGTTTGATTGCCTCAGATTCAGTATTTGATCCATAAATCAGATCATCTACGTAGAAGCCTTCGGTAAGGGCTTTGCTCACCTGAGGATGAGCACACCTAACATCAACAGCTATCTAATGTAATGCACGAACTGCTAAAAACGTGACAGTTTGGAGAGAATATGTCTTTAGGGGGTCTGAATTGTTGGTTCTCCACAATATCAGTTGATACTTAGTATCAGCAGTGGTCATCCAAATCTTTATGTACATCATACTGATGTCAGCAACAAATGTCACCTTATATTGTCTCCATCTTGCAAGCAGCTCTATGATATCTGCTTGTAGGCGTGGACCAACCATTAGTTGTCGTTAAGTGATTCGCCTTTTGATGTTTTACAAGACGCATGAAACACTACCCGAAGTTTTGTAGTGGTACTTGCTTCTTTAAAGACGGCGTGGTGTGGAAGAAAATAGTGTTCACCTGTCGAGATGTGAAAGTCGGTGTTCACTTCTTCCATATGCCCTTGCTTGATGTACTCTTCAATGCATTCGGTGTAACCCCTTTTGAGTTCTTTATTTGATGCTAGCCGATTTTCAATTTGAAAATATCTGGCTAATGCTGGCCTCCTTGGGTCACCAAGATCTGGCCGATTATTGTTTTTATATGGTAGCTGTACTTCGTACCTGCCGTCCTCTCTCCTTTTGCAGGTTCTTCGAAAGTGTTGTTTACACATTTCTTCTTCCTGCGTTAGCCTTCTTTCATCTAAGTCTTCTTCTAACTCCCAGAAGGATTTCAATTGAATATCTAAGGAATTCAAGTGGTTTTGTATTTTAATACCATTTGTATGAACAAGGCTGTTAGTGTTTCCCGTTAGAATCCATCCTAACTCAGTACCAACGTACTGGGAAAAATGGGAGCTCCGGTAGCTCAATAGCTACCGGAGCTCCCATTTTTCCCTTCACCAAACCCTCCAAAATAATACATGCATATCCATCAGCACCTAAAAGCATGTAAATTTTTCCTGGAGTACTATACGAGGGATTAGCCAGTGCAAGGTTATTTAGGTGAGCCCAACCATCTGTGTTCAACTGGTGTGCAGGAAGGATTGAAGTCAGTTGTTTGAATACAAACGCCTAGACAAAGAGAGAAAATGATGGCTTAATCAAGGAAAGAATTGTAAATTCTACTTGATATTTGGATACTCCAGTTGAGGTTTGCCCCAAGCCTGTGACTTGTGCTGAGGTCTTTTGCTTTATTAGCTTAAGCAATTGAGCGACATTTTCTGTGCCAAATGTCGCTTCTGAGCCATGGTCAATTAATGCTCTTAAAACATATTGATTTCCGTGGCTAGCGATAATTTTTACCAGTGCAGTAGCCAACAATGCCCTGTAATGCATTTTGTTGTTTAGCGAACAACTTATAGGAATTGTCTCTGACGAAGCGATTTGTAATTTATTGCTTGTATCTCGGACATTACTATTTTGAATAAGATGGGTGTTGATGTTATGTTGTATGTTCGTATAAGTTTGCACTTGAGGATTGCGCAAGGAGTGCTAACAGTATTTTGAGATGTTGGGGGTTGACAATTCATAACCTGTTTGTTTATCGGAACATAGGAAATCTTGATTTAATTGATTTCCAAGAGATTGTTTCGCTGATGTATTGACGACATTAGCATTATTTGGCCCAATGTATTTGTTGGGAGAAGAATTTTGACTAAAGTGATTTTGCAAGTATTGTTGCTTATTCTGTTGAGCATTCGGGTTGTTGTTTTGTTTAAACCCATCAATATGAAGCAATGTGTGATGTTTCAATTTGCATTGGAAGCAACGATTGTTGCTGTTGCAATTGTTAACTTGATGATCATATCCTAAACAGTTAGAGCACATGCGGTTTTGGTTGGTGACCTCTTTACGCACTGCTATAGTCATCTTTAAAAATGTTTGCAATGGCGTATACTGTGTTCGCCATTGCATAGACGACAACGAAAATGTTTGTTTTCATTTTTTGTTTTTAAGTGATAATTTAATGAAGGTGATTTTCGAAATGTCGATGTTAATGATTGTTTGGAAATTGTATTTGATTCCATGTAGTTTTCGAGTGAACTAAATCTGCCTTCCATAAACGCTAAAAATGTTTTCCATTTCGGAAGACTCCTTGACGTGCCTAACTTTGTCTCCTAATCTTTTTGTGTTATTTTTGGGAGTTTCTGATACTTGATGTATATCAGAATGGGGTCCCAGGATTCAATGTTTATTTCCAGATTACAGAGAGCATGGATACACTTATTGCTTGTGTCGTGCAATGATTTTAAACTGTCAGCAGATTCAAAATTGATTTTTGGCTGCTCTAATAAAATCTTCAGTTGTGTGTTGACTAATTTTCTTTTGTTTTGAAACCTATCATTAATGATTTCCCAGTCGATGCATAACTTTTGCCATCGATTGGAAGATGTGAGATTAAATCTCTAGGTTTTTCACATACAGATGATTTTAGGAACTGGAGTTTTTGAATTTCTGATTTGCACTGTTTTGGTTTTCATGCGAGAATTTATCAATGTCATCGTGAAGCGTGCCACTAAATTGGAGAAATGTACGCTTGATTTTTGGATATATTTTATCAGACAAATATTTATCTTTTAGCGGATCCGCCGCACAACTAATAATTGTTATATGAAGATTCTTAGCAGATTTAAAAGTTTCATCAAGTTCTGTTAAACACGCATTTACATAGCCCCTTGATTAGCGAGCTTCGATTTGGTTTTGATACTCTGCTAAATCCGCGGTCAGTTCTTCAAGAATATGATCTTGTGTTTAGACAGACTTGCACAGTTTCGACATGATTTTATTCTATCACTAGCACTTATTATTAATTTAATTTGAATTTGTGTTAGATTTGGTATGTATGCAGACAGATATAGGTATATTATAAAGGCATTTATTTGCAAAAAAAGGTGTAATAAAATGAAATAAATTCCTAACTTAGATTGCTTTTGCAACTGTAACTTCAGTATCTGTGGTTGACTACTAGTTACAGTTGCAGAAGACTTGGCGTCGCACAGTTCCTTGCAGTGAATGTTGACAGTTATAATTCCACTTGCAGGCCGTTATACAGCTTTCAAATCGTCCTACAGCTTATAGTCGCTGTACGGCTAACAATCCGTTGGATGTGGAACACGTTATACCGCTTTCAGATCGTTCTACTGCTTATGGTCGCTTTACCACTAACAATCCGTTGGATGTGGAAATCGTTGACTCGTTTTATATGAGTATTATGGCATGAAAATGTTTTTTTTTAGTTTTATTTTAGCAAAAGGCAATGGCTAATTAGAGGAAATAATTCCTACCTTGGTTTGCTTTTGCAACTGCAAGTTCAGTGTCGGTGACTATGAGTTACAGTTGCAGAATGCTTAGCGTTGCACAGATCCTAGCTGTGATTGATGACGATATTTCAGTATGTAATCGCTTTCTTACAGATTTACTTGATTTTAGTTGCACCACTTGACTATGGATGTATGACAATGAATCCGTTGGATGCAGGATACGTTCACTCGTTCGGTTTAAGTATATTTTTTTATATTAATTCAGCAAAAAACAAGGGCTTATTATAGGATGGAAATTCCTACCTTGGTTTGCTTTTGCAACTGCAACTTCAGTATCGGAGACTATAAGTTACAGTTGCAGAATGCTTTGCCTTGCACAGATCCTAGCTGTGATTGATGAAAGTATTGTCCTGTGGCCGATAGACTGTCCGTTGTTGATAGGATAGCTTCACCGATTTGTAATTCAACTTGCACTAGAAAGAGTGAGTGCATTGTATTGCTCATTTACATTAAACATTTGACACTTAGTTTTGTATCCCGATGATTAGTTCAATGTGGCGGCATCCAATCAACCACACGAAGTGTCATATCTGTAATGTTTACGTTTTCTGTAATGCAGAATAGTTTTTGTTTTTTGTTGATTATTGTTCTTCCGATGTAAGTTTTGTTCCTTTGGTGGTTTTGTGTTGGGAACCAATAATATTATCATAACCAATGATTTTGCATCAAAAATTCGAAATGTTAAAAATTTTACCGAAAAAAAGGTTTTTTTTTACTGAAAAGGCCTAAAAAAGTGGGGCGTGGCAAAAAACTTTGTAAAGATGAAATATAGATATTAGAATTGTCTAGATATCTTGCTCAGTAACTTTTTCAAATTCTGCAATGGTTTGGCCTAAAACTAAGTTTTTCTAATAAGGGGACTTGGCAGTGGGTGGGTTTCAAAAAGTTTTGCACTTCGTCTACTTCGTCGGATAGAGAGTCCGTGTATTAAATTTCAAATCCCCAGCTCAAAATTTAAATTATTTCACTATGTTAAAAACTGAATGTCACTTGGGGAGGAGTGCTTTGGCGATTGTGATTACTGAAACCGTCAACAGATGTTCGATATAATTCAGTTGATGATTTGAAACACAGGAGTATTTGCTAGAAGTCATTTTTGAATTCCAACGATTGTTTCTAGGAGACGCATATGTATTGCAATCTCGAGTAGACATGTTCATTAACTTTAACTTATATTTAATTTTTTGCTATTTTGTTTTGGGATTAATTTATTCATTAAATAATAAAGAACTTATTTTGCATAACTACGGTTTCGACTAAGGTTGTTTATAATAATTATTGGCTTTAAAATCGAACCCGCTACAATTCTAAATTCACTTAAAAATACTACCCAGAAACTTAAACTGATCCACAAGGAGCGATGCAGAAGTTAAAAAAACTGTTCACAACGTTGAGTTGCACACTGTCAATATCATTTAAAGGCGTTATTTGAAGGCGAACAAGAATGACATTTCACAGGTTGATGGATTGACTAACAGGATTTCTAAAACTTCTCTAAATGCTCTACAACATATTACCCAGAAAGTTAACTTTACGATCAGGCAGCGATGCAAGAAGTTAAAAAAAACTCTGTACAACATTGAGTTGCAGTCGGTCAACATTTCAACGTTTTGCCTAGAAAAAACTTTATATCTTCAAGGACATAATATATTGACGCAATCTGCAGAGCACGCCGAGGATTTTGATACAGTGTCGTAGCGTCATCTGACCTACGCCTACTTCGTCGCCTTCCCACCACCTTCACCAACATCTAACTCGTAGTGTTATGACCACTAGTTGTTGCTTCTTTGTTCGATTTATGTCGTTATAATATTTGATCTATTATATGATTTATATCCTTACCCAGAGCGGTATATTAGTTTTGACATTAAGTTTGTAACATAGTGAAATAATTTCGCTAGATATTCCTCAAAGTATGTGGATCGACTCAGAATCGCAAACTGAGGCGATTTAGCCATGTCTGTCCATCTGTGAGTCACCGATTTTTATGCCTTCAGTTTTGAGCTAGAGTTTTGAAATTTGGTGTACAGACTCTCTATCCAACGAGACAGAACAATTGTAAACATTTTTGAAATCCGCCCACTGCCACGACCCTTTTTTATAAAAACTATGTTTTACGCCAAACCATTAGAGATATTGAAAAACTGTCTGAACAAGATGTCGAGATAAGCTTAATGTCTATATTTCGTAAAGAAACAACGTTTGCAACGCCCACATGTTGGGGAAGTTTTCAGTAAAAAAAAACTTTTCGGTAAAATTTTAAACTTTTCGAAACAAATTTTATTGTAAAGTCATTGGTTCTGTTAATATATACATTTCTTCCATATATTACTTTAACCCACGCCTACTTTTTGGAGGCGTTTTTAGACAAAAACCAGTTCTATACAGTACCTCATAGCATAACCAGTCGAAAATCATTGTTTTTTGACGAACCATGAAAGATTTTGATAAACTGTCTGAACAATATGTACGAACGATCCACACAGTGGTTTGTGCCTTCTCATATGTTTTTTTTTGGTTTTACATTATACAAAATAAGTATATTAATATAACTAAAAAACACCTGTGAGGTACATATATGTATATGACAAGGTATGGTATATAGAGCCAAAGATTACTTTTCTTTTGATTTTTTTTTTGATTTTTTTTTAACCACTTATAGAAATTACTCTTTAAACTTAGCAGGATAATACATAGGCGATCTTCAGTACCAGATGTGCGCACAGCTCGTCTGCAGACATCATTAACAAGAATAACAACATACTATATTATAGATAAGATTATACAAAAGATGAGATCACCAATAAATGTTTATGACTTTAAATTTTGAAACAAACCTCTCTTTAATTATGAAGTAATTTAAATTATTTGGCGATGAAGGGTGGCGCGCATAGACTTGGTTCGATGGTGTGATGTGTGAGTAAAACTATGCGGAATGTTGTAGGGACAATCTATAATAGCTAGGCACAAGCTAGTCAAGGTAATTCAATATCAGTTGATATCATGTGTGGGCTAGCTTATTGGGAGAATGTTTACCTGAGAACATCTTCCACTCACATTTGACAACATCAATAAATATCTCTTTAAATCCTTTTACTTTTTTATCAATGTTTTTTTTGTCTTGTCTCCCCTTAAGCATTGGCAGTCACATAAATGAGCAAAATAAACTTTTAACACCTGGCACGCTAATTATTTTTTGGTTGGTTGTAGCAGAAAGAACCCTCCATGCGAAAAGCTATCGCCGTGCGACCACTAGCGTGCCACCTCTGCTACAGGGTACAATAATAGCTATTCAACCAACTAATCCTTAAATTGGCGCCAAACGTGCTGGCTACGTGTATAAGTAAAGACAATTTAGTTCATTTAGTTTAGAATTTGCATTTATAAACTAACCTAGACAAATCAAGTACATTTTGTCAATTTCGACTACAAAATAGCAGGTTCATAACACCTTAAAATTCTCTTTGCAATTGCATATCAGCTGCAAAATTACAAATTTAATATTTCGTCACATTTCGATAAAAGTTATATTTTCTAATCTTAAATGTAAGTCGTTAATTGTAGAAATGCAATAGGAGTCCTAAGCGAAACATTGCAAGGAATGCTTAGGAAGGAATGCGTAGTAGTTAGTGGCACTAGTAGTATTCAATTTAAGCGTCGACATGTTAGGGAAATAATTTTGTCAGTGTGTCCATAAGTTATCACATAATGATAAACTTATGTAAGTTGTGAGTAAAAGCGATGCATACACTTATAAATTGATTAAATATAAAACTATATGTATTCAAATTATAAAGCTATGCTTAATTTGACACATTTTGAAAGCCAATTAAAAAATCGACACCTGCAAATCGGCAAATTTAATTATGAAATCATCCTTAACAATTTTATTACATTGTTATTCCAGTATAAATTTTTTTATTGTTTAATTAGTATTGAACCTAAACCTATCTGATATTACAAGTATCATTTATTCAAAAAGAATGTAATATCTGGGTTTTAGAACATCCATTTCATTCATAAAAATAACTATATTTTTACAATAACTGCAACATAACATTAAAAATATTATCCACTATTATGGATCAAACGAAAATCAGAAATACTGAAGCTACTCCAAGGCAAAACATAAACAAAGGTTCCAATAAATCTGGAATGAGTATGTTTACACGTGGTAGTCGGAAGACGGAATTAGCTGTTCTAACACTCTCTTTTGTAAATACAGAACCTGTTCGTCATTCTCCTCAATGTGATAATTCATATGTATCAACCAATTTAAATATACTGATTCATGACCAATTAATCTTGAACAGAAGTATCAATGATAGCTATAACCTACCGAGTCTAGTTACCACGTCAACAGCCACCCTAGCAAAGAGTGTCGTGTTTACAACTTCACCCGTTACTTTTGTCACAACCACTAATACTTCAATGTTCTCTTCAAATCCCATTATGACAACATACGAAGGTGCAGCAGCGGCATAAGCGGTGCGCAAAAAATCAAACGTTTTAGGTAGCATGCAGAAATTGTTTAATAAGAATGCTGAACAAAATGCAAACAACCCTTTCGTTAGAAATTCTGAACATGTAAACAAAGTTCAAAATCCCGTTCAGTCAAAAAATATGCCAATTAATTCTGGCATTTTATCTGCCACATTCGACCTAACTCTATCTTTGAAGGTTACCAATCTTCAAACCGACAATTCGAATTAGATCGTTGGGGATTAAGATATGACGACTAATCTAAGCGAATTTCGTTTTTCGAGTTGAAATTCTCAAAAACAATTACAATTGTCAGTGGAATGAGATAGGACGAAACTTTCACCAACTACTCGCTGGTTCAACATTAGATTGGTATTGGCAATATCTTAGGAGCAACCCTAGAAGAGACTGGTCCAGACTCAATCCTGCTCTTCTAAAGCAATTTAAAATTTTCGAAAGCGACTTTAGAGTACTACAGCAAATAATTGATCAACGTCAATTACCGCAAGAGTCGTTTGATGAATTTACGAAGAGCATCGTTCAGTTACGAAGCCAGTTAAGGGAACCAATCTCAGACCACGAAATAGTACGTATTGTAAGAAACAACATTAACACACGACTTATGAATTTTATCTATCCCATGAACTTAGAAACAGTAAAAAAGTTGAGAGATGAGTGCAGGCGTACTGAAAAGATGTTGCAATCTAGATTCGGATTACAGAATAGATATAGCAATGTCAGATTGCATGAAGTAACGACGCAACAGAAGTTTTGGAAGATCCTTTCGATAAAGTTTCTGCAGTTCAGATGAATTATCGTCCTAATAAAGCGAAGCCTTCCAAACAACAACCATAATGTCATCTGTTTTAATTGTAGGAAAACGGGTCATATCCACTATATTAATCGCCGACCCAATTTCTTTCAGAACATATTTACCTTATTTAATGAAGTAAAATTGCATTTTTTTTTACCAAATTGAAGCGTACAGCTCATAGATCGGTCGAAAAGAATTATAATTTCAAAAAAGTTATTGCAAAATTGGTAAAATAATGTTTTTAAATTACCTTGGTTACAACAACAACATTGTAAATATACAAAGAAAAATAGCTTTATAGCTTAGCAATCTGTGCGGCGAGTGTCACGTTTGAATGATGGGAGTTAAGCAAAGAAAGAGAGAAAAGTATATGCGCAGGGGTGGGTTGGGTATGGGTAATTGGATAAGTCACATTTTTCTTTCGCTCAGTCGGAGTCCTGTGACTGTCTCTTTCTATTGTATGAATCAGAAATTAAAAAAAAGAGAATCATACACAGAGAACTTTTCTATATGCGTATGCGTATAACTCTAATGTAGCTTTAACATAGTGTGGGGTGAATGGTGTGCGTTAAGCGAATTAAGAAGAGAAGGGAATATGCGCACGCGTATTGGTGATTGGATTGGATACGTATACCTACTCTGTCTTTTATAAGTTATAGGTAATCATAATGTTGCCCGAATATTGTACAAAATTGTATTTTCTGTGGTTGCGTTGGGCTATTATTATTGACCTTATTTGTATAGTGTAGCACTATACATAGAGCAGCCACTGAGCCACCTCACCGAAACGAAAGTGTTTGGCGTGTGGGGGCGTGGCGGATGAATGTGTGTCGTGTTCGTTTGTGTTAAGCGAATGAGGGAGAGAAGTTATCCGCAGGTGTGGTTGCATTAGTCTGATGAACGGAAGTACATTTGGCTTCCGGTCATTCGAAGTCGGTTGTATCCTACACGAATTATTAGATAGCCATTCTACAATAATTGTGGTTTCACTGTGCTCTGATCCTGGTTTTGGCCAATTATTACCTATTCTTTGTTAAGTCATTTTGATTTCTTTTTTTTCGACGGAATATTAGGTAGATATGCCTCGGCAAAGAACTTTGACGGGTAGGCGTGAGAGGGAAAGAGTTGATTATTTGTTACGTCGCGAAGCCGTACCATACGTACCATTTTAGTGCCAATATCTTTCTCTCTTTCCTTCTCATTGCCTTGCCCAGCAAGTTTATCGTAGAGGTGAACTACGCTGGATAATTTGAAGAAGGGCGGTAACTTCGGACCGTTCCTTGCAATCGTTCGAAATTTCAAATCGGAAAGGGATGGCCTTCGTAGGAATGTTTTAGCAGTGAGCAGTGGCATGAAGATATTTTGTTTTCAAATTTAAAAATTATTTTTTACTCTTTTTGGTCGCAGGTACCTTACCTTTTCTGCCACATCTGGACTGGACTGGAAGAAGAATGCTATTATTTTATAACTCTTCTATTGTGCGCATTTTGTTATCTCATAGCAAAAAAATAAAAATATTATTGAATAAGAAATATAAAAGTACAGCATGAAAAAAAATTTAATGCAATCTGTTTCATTTCAGTGCTATTTTTGTTTTTTCAACGTTATAGAAGTTAAGAACAATATTAGTTAGTTACTATCTATTCCAGAACTGACACGCACGAATACCTACCTACGATCAGTAATTTTTAAGATTTCTTTATTTAAAGACAGACATTCAAATTCGCTTCAAATCAAACAGAGCTACACCAATTTTATTTATCTATATAGTAGATAATGATATAAAAAAAAATGTGTGGTCGATTTTCGAGCACTGGGCGAACCTAGTTTTTATAAATTGTCGACAGCCAATACATATGATTTTCTGCTATCGGTGTTGAACTGATAACTGCACTGTTTTGCATTGTCCCAAGTGTAAGGAAAACCCGAACTCGAACGTGACGTTATCCAGAAAGTCTCATTCGGCTCAAACCAGTCTTTTGGCTGATGCTTCCACAATCACCATTGCAGTCGATAGCTATACAAATCCCGTGCTAGTTCTCAGAATACTGAATATATAACGAAAATTCCACAATATTTAAAAACATAAAAAGAGTACGATGAAATTAGAAAACGAATTTTTAATATGGAAGAATTAAAAATAAATATAGCTTCAAAAATCCACTGTGTGGATCGTTGTATACCCTATCTCAACCCATCCTTAAAATTAATATCCCTTAAATGTGGAAAGATATATTAAAATTGAAGTTGTCGCAACATATTGTTTAGACAGTTTATCAAAATCTTGTATGTTCGACAAAAAACAACGTTATTCATATGTTATGTCGTAGGGAATAAAAATTATTTTTATAAAAAACCCCTCCAAAAAGTGGGCGTGGGTAAAAATGATGAATGGAATAAATGGTTACATTACCAAAAGAAGTTTTTTGCTTCAAAATTTTACTAAAAAAGTGGGTGTGGTAAAAAACGTTATATAGACAAAATATATACATTAGGATTCTCTAGATATGTTTTTTAGACACTTCTTTACGATTTTAAACGGTTTGGCCTAAAACTACGTTTTTCTAAAAAGGGGGCGCGGCAGTGGGTGGATTTCAAAAATGTTTACACTTGTTCTGCTGGGAGCAAAAACAAACGCGTATACCAATTTTCATCATTCTAGCTCAAAATTTAAAGCCAAAAAACTGGTGGCGGAAGGACGGAAAGACTGACGGACAGACATGGCTTAATCGACACAGCTACAGATTCTGAGTCGATCCATACACTTTGAGGTATACCTAGCCAATTATTTTGCTATATTACAAACTATGTACCAAAACTAATATGGCCCTATGGGATATGGAATATAAACTCAAAAATTAAGAAAAAGACACTAAAAGGTAAAAATATATCGAAGGCTTATAAGCTAAACTTCACTTCAAGATTACAAAAGGCACAAGACCATATGCGAAGATTAAGGTACGCGGCAGAAATCTGCTCGGACTCTTAGACAGTAGTGCATCTGCCTTGGAATGGATTGCATGAAACTAGTTAAGGAATTGAACGTTCCAATTAGCAAATTCAGCGCATCAGTAAAATCTGATGCTGGGAAAGAACTGTGCATGTTACACTTGAGTACAGTGGTATTACAGATAATATAGATTTATATCTTGTGCCCAGTTTAGTGCAGCCGTTATATTTGGGTGTGGATTTTCGGTCCAAATTTAAAATAGCTCCAGATATTATAAAAGAAATGTTCCTTGTAACAACTAATAATGATTCGCGCAACTCAATCCACACCATGCAAGGACCACCAATGCATATTTTAACAGAGGAGCAGGACCAAATACTACAGTCTATTATATCCCTCTTTTCATCATGTGATATTCTTGGTTTATGTAAGACTAATCTTGAAACTCATACAATTGACACAAATGATGCCGAGCCCATAAAACAAAGGCATTACCGAGTGTACCCTGCAATATAAAAACTTATTTATGAGGAACTCGACCGAATGCTATCTCTCGTAGTTATCAAAGAAAGCGCCAGTACGTGGAGTTCACCGATTTATATACCTGAGATTCAACAAGCTATGTGCTCATCAACTTATCTGTCGACTGGCATGTCACCATATTTTGTGCTTGAAAGTTAATATAAGATTCTCAGAGAACTTAATGCTTTGAAAACAACGAATTGGATTGTTTACCAGCACCTGACCGACTCGTAATTATAAGAGAAAAAGTAAGCGAAAATCTTCGGTTAGCTTTTAAGCGAGCTGAAAAATATTATAGTTTGCGAAGTTCAGCTCATAAGTTTAAGCCGGGTGATGAAGTTTTCGTGCAGAATTTTATCCTAAGTAAAAGACACACGACACGGACACAACGGTTCCTGTTAGTATATAATTTGTTAAGTAAAGTGTAAACTTTAGTAAAGTGTAAACCGAAACTGTATTGAATTCTTCCAAAAGGGGTCATGGGCCGATTTCAGTATAAACTATCAACTTTTTAAATTCTTCTGTACTCCTTGCCTCTTGGGATAAAGCAGGCAGTCTTCCATTTTTCAAGTTTTGTAGCATTCGACTTTAAAATAAATAATTTATTTTATTATTTTAAAAGCTAAATTTTGGCAATGTTTCACCTTATATCTCAACAATTAACGCCGCTGTACAAATTTTGTGAGAAATTTACACCACAACTTTTGCACTCTTTATACCCTATCCCTTAGGGGTATATTAGTTTTGAAACATAGTTTTTAACACAGTGAAATAATTTATCTAGGTATATATTAAAGTATATGGATCGACTCAGATTCGATAGCTGAGTCGATTAAACCATGTCTGTCTGTCCGTCCGTCCGTACGTCACCAGTTTTTGGGCCTTAAATTTTGAGCTAGAATGATGAATATGCGTTTGTTGTTGCTTCCAGCAGAACAAGTGTAAGCATTTTTTAAATCCGTCCACTACCACGCCCCCTTTTCAGAAAAACGTAGTTATAGGCTAAAACGTGTAAGATTTTAAAAAAGCGTCTAAACAACATATCGTTTTCAGTAAAAAAAAAGTTGATGCAAAATAATTTGTTTTGGTAATATAAACATATCTTCCATACGTAATTTTTACCCATGACCACTTTTTGGAGGCGTTTTCATACAAACCCATTTTTATTCCCTACGCCATACCTTATGTAGGAGAAAAACGTTGTTTTTGGTCGAACATACAAGATTTTGATAAACTGTCTGAACAATATGTTGCGACATTTTTAATTTTCATATATTTTTCCCATAAAATCCACATATAAGGGATATTAATTTTAAGAATGGGATGGGTTAGTGTATAAAACGATCCACACTGTGAATTGTAGACTTCTCATATGTTTTTCGTACAGATCATTACTATATAGGCCGTGTAACACATGCACTAGTTCTTTTTCTTGTTTTTGCTGCCGATCGTGCACAAAGTGCTTCATAGAAAAATTCATTTGTTTTACACTGGCGGAATAGTTTTGTTACATGTTGCAATATAAAATTAGATAAGTACTCACCTTCGGAGCGATTATTCAAATGACCTGAGAAAGTCTCAAGACAATTACACGTGCAAACAGGACATGTGTTAAACTGCACCAAACTTCCAAACATTCAAATCATTAATCATAAGCCAAGAGATATTTCGTTGATTCGATCCACGAGCGATTTACCACCCACTTACAGCAAAACGGAGCTACGCAATGTATCGTTTCGTACAACTGACTCGAGCCGACATGACCTACTTGTGGGACGGACAACGAAGGACCCAATACAAAACATCATTTTGCAAAGCAAAAAAACATTATATCCTCAAGGACATAATGTATTGACGTAATCTACAGAAGCACGCCGAGGATTTGGATACAGTGTCGTAGCGGCATCCGACCTACGCAACTTCGTCCGACCTTCTCATCACCTTCACCAACACCAAACTCGTAGAATTCCGACCACCAGGCGAAAAACGATGTTTTTTGTTCAATTTTTAGCATCATTTATCAAAATAAAAATTATTGTGTCTTTGGCCAAATTGTTAAAAAACTTCAAATTAAATCGCTGAGAACGAGGAAGTTGCGCACGACCCAGTCTTGCAGCCACCACTCGTTTTTCATACAATATCAAATAGGGGTATACTAGTTTTGATACATAGTATGCAACATAGTGAAATAATTGAGCTAGCTAAACCTCAAAGTATATGGATCGACTCAAAATCGATAGCTGAGTCGATTTAGCCTTGTTTGTCTGTTCGTCCGTCTGTCCATATATTACCAGTTTTTGGTTCTAAAATTTCGAGCTCGAATGATGAAATTCTGTACACGTTGCTCCCAGCAGTGCAAGAGTAAACATTTATGAAATCTGCCCACTGCCACGCCCGCATTTCAGAAAAACGTAGTTTTAGGCCAAACACTACCACGCTGCGTTTTGGCGAAAAACGATGTTTTTTTGCCGAACCATAAACGATTTTGATAAACTATCCAAATGTGTTCTGACAATGATATTTTCTATATATCATAGCCAAGAAGCCGACGTTCTGAGAATATTGGTTATAAGTATGGGATAGGATTGGGTATAAAACGATCCACACAGCGAATTGTAGCCTTCTCATATGTTTAACCTAGGTATTAAATTATTTCTAATTATTTCTAAGAAGTAAAAAGGTTAAAAACAGCCTAATTACTTAACTACCTTCTAAATCTAAATCTAGTGTTCCTTATATTATAAAATAATATTCGTGCAAATTTCCTCCCTCATAAAAGTTTCAGTGTATTGATCAGCTGCAGCTTATTACGTAAAACAGTAAAATATGTGTAAGCAAGTTGGAATATTCTACGTATTTTTATTTTGAAACAAAAAATTATAAATCTCTATATATTTTACAAAAGTTTAGACACAATGAGATTTTTTAGAACAAAACAAGAATAAAGTCATAATGCGTTAACTAGTCGGAACTGGCGTAAGCGATAGAGTTATTGAAACCCTTAGTTGACAAAGCTGTCACATATATTTGGTAGATATATATGAAACTCTAAGTAATTTTGTAAATACCTTACTCAAATGGTTTTCATTATATTTGTATTAAAATCGATAAAGAGATTTGTGATATTGTTAAATTTTAATTTTTCGAAAATCCTATTAAAAATGTAATAATTGACACTAATGTATACCTATTGACACCACATAATTGTAAAGTAATATACACTTTTGTACGATTATTGACACAACATGTTTGTACAATTATTTGCATATATTCGAATAGACACTAAACAATATATATTTTCGTTAAGATTGGTTTAAATCATTTTTTTTTAAATGAACAAAACTTTATTATTATTAAAATTTTAAAACAAAACAAAAACCATGAAACATAAAATTTAAAAAAAACGCTCTTATATTCATTTGTATAGGTGACTTGAGTAAAAATAATAATTAAACATTTAAGTAGGTTTCTTATTAAAAGTACAAAACAGAACAAGAAACGCAAAAAAATTAAAAATCACATTTATTCATTTGTGTAGGTAACTTGAGTAAGAAATAATCCTAATATTAATCTTTATTTATGCACTTGCCGCTTTTAAAAAGAGGGAGGTATGGCAAGTTTAGTTTTTCAATGAAATTAAAGTTGGATTTAACTGTTACGCTTGTTACATATTATTCCCGTTTTAGTCCTCAAAAAATTTGTGCGTTCGTAACATATCTTCCCAATTGCAATTTAATTTTCTCATATATTTGCAATGATTTGAAAGAGATTTCGTACATATGGTCTTTAAGGCTCTGTTTCTGAATCACATTTAGTTTCAGTATTTTCATTTAGTTTTGAACTAAAAACTTCAAAAATTTCATCAAATAAGCTAGATTAAAAGTTAGAGAAAATTAAAAGTTCAATACCTAATGACATGATTACCGATGGATTCACTTATTTTGTTCGGTATTATTTTCGTGTTTAAGATTCCGTTTCAACGAAATTTGGGAGAATGCTAAAACAATGCTAAACGACAATGCCAAAGTGTGGATGAAATACTTTCGATATGTATTCATAAACGCCTTCTTTTGTCATCCATCTTCTGGTATTCATTTATATGGATAGATAACTATGGGTGGGACCAAAATACCCGATGCAGAGAAGGAAAACAAGACTGCGTTCCACTTCGTATATGTAACGAGCACCCTTTGCAGCCAACACGGTTTTATTTTTAGGCACAATAAGAAATTGAAGGCGTTTTCAGTAAAAAAAAAAAAACATTTTTCGAAAATGTTAAATTCCCAAAAAGTAGGCGTGGCACAAAATTTCGTATGAACAAAATATACAAAAATATATATAAAATATATGTTGTTGAGACACTTTTTCAGTATCTCTCAAGGTTTGGCCTAAAACTACGTTTTTCTGAAAAAACAGCGTGGCAGTGGGCGGACTTAAATTTTTCTTACACTTGTTCTGCTGGGAGCAATAAAAAGCTTGTGTACCAAATTTCATAACTCTAGCTCAAAATTTACGGTCCAAAAACTGGTGATGTACGACGGACGGACAGACACAGCTAAATCGACTCAGCTATCGATTCTGAGTCGATCCATATACTTTGAGGTATACTTAGCTCAATTATTTCTACAAGTTACAAACTATGTATTAAAACTAATATACCCCTATTGGATAGGGTATAACCATTTGTATATACTACCTCAGAGCGTAACCAGCGAAAAACGATGTTTCTTTGTCGAACCATAAATGATTTTGATAAACTACCTAAACAATATGTTCTGACAATGACTTTTTCTATATTTCATATCCAAAAAGCCTTCATTTTGAGGATATTTGTTTTAGAATTGGACGTTTTCTATATTTCATCGCCAAAAAGCCGACATTTTGAGGATAATTGTTTTAAGGATGGGATGGGATAGGGTATAAAACGATCCACACAGTGGATTATAGTCTTCTCATTTGTTTAAGCTAGGTATTAAATTATTTCTGATTATTTCAAAGAAGTAAAAAAAGTAAAAAAACCAGCCTAATTACTTAGCTACCTTCTTTATTTTTTTTTGGTACACTAACATTCAATCATACAACTAAATGATTTCCCATTGTGTATATGCGGTTATTTATATTATAAAATAATATTCGAGCAAATGTCGTCCTTTATAAAAGTTCCAATGTATTAATCAATTATTTATATTATTATGGAAAACAGTAATATATGTGTAAGCTAGTTGGAATATTCTACGCATTTTTAATTTGAAACAAAGAATTATAAACCTCTATATATTGTACAAGTTTAGACAAAATGAGATTTCTTAGACCAAAACAAGAATATAGTCATAATACGTTAACTGGTTCGAACTGGCGTAAGCGATACAGTTATTGACGCCCTTGAGGAATTTTTTAGTTAACACAGCTGTCAAATATATTTGGTAGATATATATGAAACTCTAAGTACTTTTCTAAATACCTTGCTCGATTGGTTTTCATTACATTTGTATTAAAATCGATAAAGAGATTTGTGTTATTCTTAAATTATGATTTTTCTAAAATCCTATTGAAATATATAATAATTAACACACATGTATATCTATTGACACCACATAATTATTTATTAATATACACTTTTGTACGATTATTGACACCATATATTTGTACAATTACTTTCATATCGTCGAATAGACACTAAACAATAAAAATAGCGATATTTACGTTAAGATTGGTTTAAATAATTTTTTTTAATGTACGAAGCTTTATTATTAAAGTTTTGAAACAAAACAAAAACCATAAAACTTAAAAAAATCGCACTTATATACATTTGTGTAGGTAACTTGAGTAAAAATAATAATTAAACATTTAAGTAGGTTTATTATTAAAAGTATAAAACAGAACAAGAAATGCAATAAAAATAAAAATCTCAGTTTGTTAATTTGTAAAGGTAACTTGGGCAAGAAATAGTCCTAATATTAATTTTTATTTATGCACTTGCCGCATTTAAGAAGAGGGAGGTATGGCAAATTTAGTTTTTCAATGAAATGAAATTTGGATTTAACTGGTACACTTATTCCATATTATTCCCGTTTTAGTCCTCAAAGAATTTGTGAGTTCGTAACATATCTTCCCAATTGCAATTTAATTTTCTCATATATTTGCAATGTTTTGAAAGAGATTTCGTACATGTGGTCTTTAAGGCTCTGTTTCTGAATCACATTGAGTTTCAGTATTTTCATTTAGTTTAGAACTAAAAATTTCAAAAATTTTATCAAATAAGCTAGATTACAAGTTAGAGAAAATTACATGTTCAATACCTAATGACAGGATTACCGATGGATTCATTTATTTTGTTTTCTATGTCTAGATTTACTTCGGTATTATTTTCGTGTTTGAGATTCCGCTTAAACGAAAGTTGGGAGAATGCTAAAACGATAGGTGTAAGCTAGATAAGGGAATAAAATAAAATATAAAAATAATAAATTTGACTGAAAACAGTTGTATTTGCAGTTGTCATAAACTTTCCTATTGATTTTTGGCTACTTTTTATCGGTTATCATTTCTTTGTTGTTTCTTTCTTTCTCTTATTTACAAGCCTTTCAATTTTTCTTTCTTCCTTTTCTAAACTTTCTTTACTTCTTGCTTCCTCTTTTATTTATTCCGTTTTTATCCATAACTTGTCCGTTATTTCGGCTTGACCTCCTTCATAGGCTTGACCTCCTGCCGTTCTGAAGTAGTTGGCCAATCCAAGTAGTTGTCAATACCAATACTGATTATATATCTAAGCATTAGTTCATTATTATGAATTTCATTTGGAACCGTCTCAGTGTCAAATAAAAATTCCTCGATATTATTTACATCTATTCCATCTGTGAATTGTCCTCTAAATTAATATCTACGTTGTTTGTAAATATGGTGTCCGGCTTAAATTTCAAAAACATTTTATACAATAACTTCCACTCCTCCGAATAAAACAAAGTGCTTCCAATTACATTAAAATTCGACTTGTTCCAGCTTGTGAGTACCAACCAATTCCGGTAGAGTGTTATAACAAATATTTATATTATTTGTGGAATTTTGATCTTGTACCTGTAGAAATCGATCGCATTTACATCCCAAGGAAAAAGCTCACACTCTCTAAACCCTTTTTGGATTATATCAAGTGAAATTGATGAGCACATCACTTCGTCAAGAAACGGTGCAAACTTTTGCGTGAGAGGCACACACCGCTGTTTTGTCGGCGCCACTCAGAAACCTGTTTATTAAAACAATTTTCCAGTGGCTTAAATGTCGAAATATCTGCTGGCAGTAAAAAACGTGTGGCATTGGGATATAGCGCATTTAATATGATTCCTAGCTGGACACAGAGTTTGCTGAGCTGTAATATAAGGTGTGTGGCATGATCGTCAAGGAATCATAAATGACTTCTTTTGTCATCCATCTTCTGGTATTCTTCTATATGGATACTTAACCATGGGTGAGACCAAAATTCCCGATGCAGAGAAGGAAAACATAGCAGTAAGGTTGGCTTTCGCAGGACCTCGATCCACTTCGTATAAGTAACGTGTACCCTTTGCTGCCACCACGATTTTTGTTTTTGGGCACATTAAGAAATTGGTCTTATCCCCATTACAAACTCTGGTAGCATCGCTTAAAATGGCCAACATGTACCCTATCCCATAGGGGTATATTAGTTTTGATACATAGTTTTTAACATAGTGAAATAATAATTAGATATACCTCAAAGTATATTGATCGACTCAGAATCGCTAGCTGAGTCGATTACTCCATGTCTGTCTGTCCGTCCGCCGTCCATCCGTCCGTTGTGAAATATGGTATACAGACTCTCTAGTCGACGAAGCAGAACCAGTGTAAACATTTTTGAAATCCGCCCCCTGCCACGCCCCTTTTTAGAAAAACGTAGTTTTAGGCCATACCATTAGATATTTTGAAAAATCGTTTGAACAAGATATCTACACAATTGTAATGTCTATGTTTCGTCTGTCCAAAGTTTTTTGCCACTCCCACTTTTATGGGGCGCTTTCAATAAAAAACGTTTTTCGGTAAAATTTTAAACATTTTGAAACTTTTTTTGATGCAAAATCGTGTGTTTTAATAATATAAATATTGCTTTAGATATCATTTTAACCCACGCCTAATTTTTGGAGAGGTTTAATACAAAAACCATTTTTATACTCTACGCCATACCATATGAAGGACAAAAACGTTTTTTGGTCGAACATATAAGATTTTAATAAACTGTCTGAACAATATGTTGCGACAATTTTAATTGTAATATATCTTACCACTAAAATCCACATTTCAGGGATAGGGTACAAAACGATCCACACAGTGGAGTGTAGCCTTCTTATAGGTTTGTTTATACCTAATTCCATAGGGGTATATTAGTTTTGACATTAAGTTTGTAACAAAGTGAAATAATTTCGCTAGATATGCCTCAAAGTATATCAATGGGCTCAGACTTGCTTGCATAGTCGATCTAGACATGTTTGTCTGTCCGTACGTCCGTCCGCCTGTATGTCAAAATTTCCTGGGCTTTTTGTAAATGGACTCTCTATTGCTAGCTGAGTCGATCTAGCCATGTCTGTCTGTCCGTCCGTCCATCTGTGTGTCAGCGATTTTGGGGCCTTAAAATTGGATGTCTGTTTCTATAATTGGGTATATAAAGGGTTTTTCAATAAGAGTGTTACAAAAGCGCTTATGGATATCAATGAAATTCATTATTCCTGTGAAAGTACGTTCGATGCCATTATGTTTGGAACTCGATTTCTTTTGCATGGCCACCACCGGCACGGTTGCAGAAGTCCAGATGCTGAACCCAATTTTCGACGGTTTTCGAGCATAAATCGGCCGATACTGCTGCAATTTCACGTTCGATATTCGTACAAAGTTCATCAATCGTCGCTGGCTTGTTGGCATAGAACATAGACTTGACGTAGCCCCACAGGAAATAGTCTAAAGGCGTCAAAACTTGGTTTCCAATAAAGTGATTGTGGCATTCGCTTTGTGGCGACGTCGTGTTTGAACCACATGTCCTCAAAGTCTATATCATCCAATTTGGGCAAAAAACACTCGGTTATCATTGAATGGTAGCGATTCCCATTCACACCAACGTGCCGGTCTTGATCATCATGGAAGAAGTACGGCCCAATGACTCCACCGGCCCATAAACCACACCAAACCGTAATTTTTTTCGGGATGCAATGATGACTCATGGAGTACGTGTGGATTGCTGTCTGACCAATACCGCATATTTTGTTTATTGACGAAGCCATTCAGCCAGAAATGAGCCTCACCGCTGAAGATGATTTTTCGATGAAAATCCGAATCATTTTCAAGTTGTTGCTCAGCACAATTCACGAACATACGACGCTTCTGGTGGTCAAGCGGCTTCAGTTCTTGCGTCAATTTAATCTTGTAAGGAAGCAGGCCAACATCTTTTCGCAAAACGTCACAGAGATGCCCAACGCATGAGAACAACGTGTGAGGCACACATTTGGGATTTCTTCAACTGAAGCCTCAGCGGCAGCATATTCTCGACACTACGGGCATTTCTTTATCTCACTGGCACGGGAACATTCTGTACTGTGCCTGTGGATTCAAATTTTTCCACCCGACGCTCAATTGTTGATCTGCTAAGACGATTATGTCGACCTTAAATTGGTCGTAGCGCTCTTAACGTTGATGTCACTGACTCCAAATTTCGGTTGAAAATTTTAATAATTTTGACTCGTTGTTGGATCGTATATCTTTCCATCATGAAATGGCAAACCATACTGAAGAGAAAAGTCAAAAGAGCGGCCAGATATATGGCGTCGTTTGCTGTCGCTGTCGCTCAACTTTTGTAGCGTCCCAGTTGAATCTCTATTCGACAAAGCAGAACACGTGTACAAATTTTTTAAGTCCGCCCTGTCACGCCCACGTTTTTTTTTGTAGTCTGGGACTTTAACTCCATTATTGGAACTAACTATGGCACTTATCTAGCAATTTTTTATCACAAGGCAACTTTCCTGTGAGTTCTTGCTCTCTCCGCAATATATAACTCGAATTGTTAGTATCGGGCCAAATCTTAGGGTTTAGTTCTTTGAAGACGCGGCCATAAATTTGTTTCGTCAAGAATTCGGATGACCGTTGCGTTAACGTGTCCCCATAAATGTTTTTTATGTTTACGTGCAAATTTTTTCGTTTCATCTTTAACCGCGGGAATACCCATTTGTCTGCATAGATTTTCATTCCTTATATACCACGGTGCGTTGAAAAATGATTTTAACAATTTTTTTTTCAATATTTTATAAAATATTAAGATTTGTTTCACTGGTATAATCCCATAGTTGTATTCCGGCTTTAGCACTTGCTTGTATAATAGCAACTTGTTATCAAAGTTAAGACTCGAATATTTTTCGAGTAAACAGTACAGTTCTCTGTACTTATTTTTAAGTTCTTTGCATTTCTTTTTTACATGCGACTTCTATTTTAATTTTCCATCGAGTATCATTCCGAGATATTTCGCTTCATTTGCAAAAGGACTCCAATCGTATTCAGAAATACTGGAAAATTGTTTGTCGGCTTATACGAAAAATCTACATAAATCGATTTGCTCTCGTTAAGTGCAATCCGCTAGGATTTTGCCATTCATTAACCTCGTTAAGAGCGTTTTGTAATTTCGCATTTGTTTCCTCTATTATTTTGGTATAGCTGTATCGTCAGCAAACGTGGGAACTATTATATCGTTTGTTTCCGGGGTGTCATGTGTAAATAGGAGGTACAAGATTGTGCCAAGGACGCTTCCTTGGGGTACTCCTGCCAATTTTTCTGTGTACTCCTCGTATTCGTTTCCAAGTTTCACACGGAAGAGTCTATGCTCAAGATACGACACGAGGGTTTTATATAATTTTTCATGCAGTACTTGTCTTAGTTTGTATTGAAGGCCTCTATTCCAAACTTTGTCAAAAGCTTGCGACACGTCAAAAAAAAAACCGCTAAGCAAATTTTCTTTTCTTCGAAAGCTTTCTCAATTACATCAGTAATTCGATAAACATGGTCCAAAGTCGAATTCTTACTTTTAAACCCAAATTGATGTTCAGGTAAAAGGCGTTTCTGACCAATAATGGGGTGTAAGCGACCGAGCAATATCCTTTCAAAAACTGTTGGAATTATTGGAAGAAGTGAAATAGGTCTGTACGATTTTATTTCATTCGGTGACTTTCCTGGTTTGAGAGCCATAATCACTACCGCGGCCTTCCACTGTCTCGGTATGTATTCTAATTTAATTGCTGCATTAACGATGTACAGGAGTTTAGTTAATGCTTTTCGAGGCAACATTTTAAGAAGTTCTCCTATAATAAGGCCATAACTCTGAGCTTCTTTTGTCTTTAATTTCTGTATTTCCCAGTTAATCTCGGCAATATTAGCATATCTAACTACAATACTATCGACTTTAGTCTCGAATAAAATAATGTTTTCTGAACCATCAAATGGTTTAAATGTTTCCTCAAGATATGCGGCGAAAACGTCTGCTTTTTCATTATCGGTTTTTGCCCAAACATCTTGAGTTACCCTAACATGTCATAGCTTTTTTTGCCGTTTTTTAATTGCTTTCCATAGTTGATAATTCGATTCTTTTCTTCTCAGCGATACAGTCGAATATTATTTTCAATATCGTTTTTGAAGCCCTCCAAGTTGGTTTTTCCGTTTGTTAGTCTGTGTGTGTTTCCATTTTTAATGATAGACACGCTCGTTATTAGAATGACCGGAGAATGATCAGATCAAAACATTCCTCAACTTTTATTCGATTGGGCGGCATAACTTTTACGACAAAAAAATCGATCAAATCCGGTATTTTTGTAACATAAGTTGGCCAGTAAGTTGGTTTTCCTGTAGAAAAAAACGATATTTTACTTTCTACCAACATCGTACAGCATCCTACCTTTCTCTGATATGCATCTAGATCCCCACATTGTACGTTTTGCATTAAGGTCCTCTCCGATGACAAAACGCTGTCCACCGCTAGCCTTGTTTGATAGATGTAGAGCAAGACAACCAAAATATCCATTAATTTAATTATCTTCTCATGAGTTTCGGATATTAAACACACGTCGATATCTTTTTCCTGCATAAACAATTCAAGTTATTCCAGTTCCTGCCAAAGGTCATTGGCATTCCACGTAAGAATTTTAAAAAATGCTTTCATGTTGAAGGTGGATTACGTCTGTTTCGAATACTAGCCTGTCGAAAATAAGTTTATTCGTTTCGCTTTGTACCTCAAGAATAATCGAAAAAAACGTTGGAAACGTGGTCTGGTGAAATAATTTTATCCGATACTGTAACTTGGGCATAAATTTGTACATTTGGTTTTGGAGCTACAAGATCCGATCATATTTCTGTTGGCCAATGTATTTGTTTTGGCTTTGAGATAAGCCGTGGTGAAGTGTTAGGCTTTTTCTTAGTTAAATTTAATTTCTGTGAAAGTTTATTATTAAGTGTTCATGATAAACATCAATACCCACCCGTGAGGTCAGCAAAGCAAATTCACTTGTTGACCACTGTACAGAGTACTAAAATCAACAACGCTATTGTTTACATTGGGGTACATACCACTATATATAAAAATTCAATTGTTGTCAGAATAATAGATGAAATAAATACTTTTTTTTTATAACGTTGAGAAGAGCGGGTCTTTAATTTACTGCATTAAATAAAACCGTTCAACTTGAAACAAAGAACTTTAACCCTTTCAGTCAATTTTCCTTTGTTCAACGCCCGAACATTGGTCCTTCGAGCCGGATAATTTTGTTTGTTGTTTCTTGTGTTGCTCAACAATTAATGATTTAAGTCAATCGTTTAATTTGATTTTGCGGAAATTGAAAACAAAAAATAAAATTTAATCCTCAAATGTAAGTTTCGAATTCCCGATCGTTCGCTTTATGTGGTGTTTGATAGACTTTACTCCCGCCTCCCATAGCCCCCCAAAGTGTGGTGACTCCTTTGTCAAGGAGTTAAAGTGGTTTTGAAATATTCTGATACTACCTTCATCAGAGTTGTTGGTGTTTCCCGTAAGAATCCGCCCTAATTCGGTGCATTGAGCTACTGGAGCTCCCTTTTCTCCCTTTACAAGACCATCTAAAATGATAGATGCATAAGCATCTGCCCCCAGCAGCATGTCGATATTTCCCGGTGTGCTGAACGAGGGATCGGCTAATTCGAAGTTCATCAGATGGGTCCAACCATTAGTTTTCAATTGGTGTGTGGGTAGGATGGACGCTAAGTGTTTAAATACAAATGCCTTGACACAGAGAGAAAATGATGGCTTTACTAAAGAGCAAATTGTGACTTCAACTTGGTATTTTGATACGCCTGTTGAAGTCTGTCCTAAGCCTGTGACTTGTGCTGAAGTCTTTTGCCTCTTCAGGTTAAGCAACTGAGAGACATTTTCAGTGACAAATGTCGCCATGTGACAGGGTCAATCAATGCCCGTAAGATGTAAGAACTGCCATTCTGAGCCATGACCTTGAGCAGTGCAGTAGCTAACAATGCTTTCGATTGTATTTTATTAAAGTGGGTGTTAATGTTGTATTGTGGGTTCGGAATCGGATTCAGTTGGTTTTGTGTTTGCACATAGGGAGTGCACATAAGATTTTGCGATGCTGAAGGTTGCTGGAGATCTTGTTTCATTGGTGCATAGGGAATCGCATTTCGATTCAATTGATTACCAATGACTTGATTTGGATTCGCAGATGTATTGATGACATTAGCATTATTCGTCCCAATATAGTTGTTGGGAAAAGAGTGGAGAGATTGTTGGCAATAATGATTTTGCACATTTTGATGTTACTGATGTTGAACATATTGTGGCGTATTTTGTGGAGTATTTTGTGGATTATTTTGTGGAGTATTTTGTGGTGACCCATCAATGTGGAGCAGCGTGTGATGCTCTGATTTGCATTTAAAACATCGATTGATGCTAGCGCAATTGTTCACTTGATGAGCGTACCCCAAACAATTGAAACACATGGAATTTTGTGTAATTAACCCTTTTCGCAATTTGATGCTTAAGTTTAAAAATTGTTTGCAATGACGTATGCTATGTGCGCCATTGCAGATTCGACAGCGAAATTGTTTGTTTTCGCTTTTTTCCTTAATGTGGTAACTGCTAGATGTTGCTTTTCGAAAGGATGTCGTTGGAAATTGTTGTTTCGAAACTGTGTTCGATTCCATATAGTTTTCGAGAGAGCTGAATCTTCCCTCAATGAACGCTAAAAAGGTTTTCCAGTCTGGAAGAGTCTTTGAAGTGACTAACTTCGTCTCCCAATCTCTTTGCGTTATTTTTGGGAGTTTCTGATATGTGATGAATATCAGTATGGGATCCCACGACTCTATATTTATTTCCAAATTGGAAAGAGCATGGATGCATTGGTTGCTTATATCATGCAAAGATTTTAAGCTTTCAGCAGATTCAAATTGAATCTGTTGCTGTTCTAATAATATTTTTAGTTGGGTGTTCACTAATTTCCTTTTATTTTGGAACCTATCAGTGATAATTTTCCAAGCCGATGCATAACTTTTACCATCGCCTGGAAGGTGTGATATTAAATCACCGGGTTTTTCACTCAAAGATGATTTAAGAAATTTTAGTTTTTGAATGTCCGATAGATCGACGTTTTGATCTACCAAGTTTTCAAAAACGTTATGGAATTCGATCCAGTCTTCGGGTTTGCCAGAAAATGGTTTAATGTGGATTCGTGGAAGACGAATCTCCGACACCGCAGATTTTGTGGTATTTAGACGAGAAATATCCAAATTAGCACTGTTCGCATTGGAAAATTGTTCAATGTAATCGTTTATCATACCGCTAAACTAAAAAATATACGCTTAATTTTAGCATATATTTCATCCACGAAATATTTGTCTTTAAGCGGATCCGCCGCGTTACTAACAATTGCGCTATGTAAACTCTTAACACATTTAAATGTTTCATCAACGTCTGTTGAACACGCGTTCACATAACCCCTTGATTTACGCGATTCGGTCTGATTTTGGTATTCTGCAAAATCCGCGGATAATTCTTCGAGAATACGTTCTTGTCTTTCTATGGACTTGACCAGTTTCGACATGATTATTCTTTTAAATCACTCTTTTTTTTTAAATATTAGGATGTATGTATTAGGTTTAAGTATATTAGGTTTAAATATATTAGGTTTAAGTATTTAGTTAATATACGTAGATATTAAAATGTATTTAATTTGCAAAAAAGGTTTGATAAAAGGAAATAACTTCCTACCTTAAAATGCTTTTGCAATCGTAACTTTAGTATCGGTAACTCTCAGTTACAGTTGCAGAAGGCTTGGCGTTGCACAGTTTTCCTTACTGTGATTGTTGACCGTTGTAATTTAACTTGCAGGCGTTGTACCGCTTTCAGGCTGTTGGCTGGTTGTACTGCTTTCAGTTTTACCGCTTTTAGTTATACCGCTTGATGACAGTTGTACCGCTTTAAGAAATTTGTACAGCTTGTAGATCACTGTACCACTATGATTTCTTTTGGCAGAAATCGTTGACTCGTTGTTATTGAGTATTTACAACATGAAACAAATTGCTTTCAGATTGCTGTACTGCTTTCAGACTGCTTTAAGACCGTTGTACCATTTGTGGATTGATGTACCACTATGAATCCGTTGTATACAGGATCGGTGTACCAGTATGAATCCGTTGGATGACTCGTTGTATTCTTACTCACTGCGATTGATGAACGTTGAATAATCCTTTGTATCGTCCTCCGTTTGGCACTCAGTTGATGATCGGTTTGCTTCACTTCACTCAAATGTTCTTTTTATATGAAATATACTTTTCCACTTTCACTTTCTATAGCACAATTAAAATTGCTATTTGGCCGCGGTTATATTAAAAAAAAAAGCTCGAAGGACCATGTTCTAAGCTAAGATGAACTTAGAAATATTTGTTACAAGATAGTTGTCTTGTGACAAAGCTCTAAGCTAAGATGAACTTAGAAATATTTGTTACAAGATAGTTGTCTTGCAACAAAGCTCGAAGGACCATGTTCTAAGCTAAGATGAACTTAGAAATATTTGTTACAAGATAGTTGTCTTGTAACAAAGCGTTAACGAAAGATGCGCGATTGAAAAACTCGAAACTCAATTTCTTGTTATAATTTTATTATGATGTTGATCGGTTGACTATGAGATGACAAGTGTTTGTAATTTGTTTACACTAGTTCCCATGAAGCATCGCCGTTGATCGCTACTGTACATGAAACATTGTTTCATTTCCAAAATGATTCGGTCAGTGCACTTTAGCCTTGAGCTTGGATTTTGATTTATTTATTTCCTAAATGTTATTTTTTGCTTCAGAACTATGTATGATTACATGTGTGTGTGACCTATTCTAAACATTAATGCCCCCTATGTAATGTGAGGGTTAGAGGTGGTGCATTATATTATACAATGCATTCTCTCCTTATCTCCTTATATTAACTTGGTTGTTGATGTTAATTGTCCGACAACCAGTGTGACGTTTTTTAGATTTACTTATGAGAGTGAGAGAGTGCATAGTTCCTTTAATTAATTTCCCGTGTTTACTTCGTTCGTTTCGGTTTCTACGAGTTTTGCGTGAATAAAATTCGTGAACGCACGCGCGCGAGTTAATCTTTTTTTTTGTCAATCGGTCATATTTAAACTAGTCATCTGAGATATTCGTTATAATTTTTGATAGCTATCTCGATGACTAGTTCAATCTGCCGATTTGTCGTGCCTCAATGTCAAATGTGTTTAGTGTTTACATTTTGTTACAATTTTACAATTTTCAATTTTGTGTTTTTCTGTTCTGGTGTTGATTAGCGTTGTTATATTTATGGGATTTGTTGGGAACCAACATTGTGAAACAACCGAAGACACCGCTTGTGAAGAACATTTTATCAAAAATGTTAGGCGTATGGCAGATGGAAGCTGCCAAGTAGCACTGCCCTTCAAGGAAAATCTTCACCCGGTAGTAGGTAGGTCACGTGAAGGGGCTCTTCAACGTTTCAAGTCCTTGGAGAGGCGTCTTGAAGCGGATCAACAACTGCAGGACCAATACACTTCATGCATCGAAGATTATCTGCTCCAAGGTCACATGAGTGAAGTCGATGAAGAAGACGTATCCTGCATAAGTCACTATTTTCTTCCACATCATGCCGTCTTAAAGGAAACCAGTTCTACAACAAAACTGAGGGTGGTGTTTGATGCTTCATATAGGATATCCAACGGATCTTCCTTAAATGATCACCTTATGACTGGCCCTTCTTTGCAACACAATGCCACTGATGTTACGCTTCGTTGGAGGCTATACCGGTTTTCTTTTTCAGCGGACATCGAAAAAATGTACCGGCAAATATGGGTAACGGAGTTGGACTTGAACTACCAACTCATCTTTTGGCGCAAACATCCATCGGATAAATTGAAGATTTTCAGGCTCAAAGCGGTGACGTTCGGAACGGCTTCGGCTCCATACTTAGCTATTCGGACACTAATGGAAACAGCAAAAGCGGCAGAAACACAACATCCAAGAGCTGCAAAGATGATCCGTACGGAAATGTACGTCGACGACCTGTTTTCCGGTTCCGACAACATTGAAGAAGCTCAAAGCAAAAGAATGGAGGTTAAGGGGGTCTTAGAAAGGGCAGGTTTTAACTTACGCAAATGGACGTCAAATGCGGAAGAGCTCCTCAAGGAAATTCCAGTCCAGGATCGAGAGACATCGGTTGCAGTGCCATCGGAAGGTTCAGACCGAATAAAAACCTTGGGAATTCATTGGCTGCCAAACACTGACAACTTTTGTTTTCGATTCACGCTACTAGATAGACTCCAGCCAACAAAACGTTTCGTGTTGTCAACGATAGCGCGGCTGTTTGACCCCATGGGCTGGATATCACCGTGTATCTTAAAAGCAAAACTCGTCATGCAGCTTCTATGGATTCGGAAATTCTCTTGGGACGAGCCAATCGAGAAAAAGGTGCTTGATGTATGGATCAGCCTGTATGACGATTTGCCAGCCATTAACAATATTCGGATTCCAAGGTTGGTTCAAACAGTCGGCACTAGAGTTCGTTTGGAACTACACGGCTTCAGCGACGCGTCAGAGAAAGCATACGATGCAACGGTCTATCTTCGGGCAGAAGACAGCCAGGGTAGAGTGCATATGCATCTCTTAATGTCCAAGTCAAAGGTCGCACCTGTACAACCGATAAGTCTTCCTCGACTGGAACTCTGCGGAGCAGTTACGCTAGCTAAACTGCTACGCTACACTACGTTTCGATCACTCTCCAGCTAAAAGATAGCACGATTCATGCATGGACGGACTCTACCAACACACTTACAAGGATTCAGCACCGGCTTCGCGTTGGGAAACATTCATCAGAAATCGCGTAGGGGAGATCCAACGACTGACGGACGCTCATATCTGGAAACATGTCCCAACACAACTCAACCCTACAGATCTAGCATCCAGAGGTATGCTACCATCGAAGTTAGTTAGTGAGACACTGTTCGATTTGCCAGCGCACCCAACAATCTTTCTACAGACGTAGAAAATGTACTCACCCAATTGCTTCAGCGATCGTCGAATTTGACTCGACTTATCCGAGTAGTAGCCAGGTGCAAGCGCTTTGTCAGCAACGCAAGGACTAATCCATCTCACCGTCACTTCGGATGTCTCTCACCCAGCGAACTGGACAACGCCACAAAATTAATTGCGCACTCTGCCCAGCAGGAGATGTTTGCCGAGATGGAATTCTTCGTGTAGGCGGAAGGTTAAGCCATGCTAACATTCCGTACAACCAGCAGCACCCCATAATTTTGGAACCCAGAAACCACTTCGCAAACCTTATCATTCGCGGTGCTCATGAAAGGTAATTGCACGGAGGAATCCAGCTAATGATGGTGCATATACGACGTAAATATTGGATATTCCAAATTAAAAGAGCTGTAAAGAAACACATTAACAGTTGTACGACATGCTACAGGTTCCGAGCTAAAACAGCACAACAGTTGATGGGAGAATTACCCGCACCCCGAGTAACGGTATCAAGACCCTTTTCACACACAGGGATTGATTATGCAGGACCTATCAACATCCGAGCATGGAAAGGTCGAGGATCAAAATGTCAAAAAGGGTATATAGCGGTTTTTGTTTGCTTGGCTACCAAAGCTATCCACTTAGAAGCAGTAAGTGATCTTACGACCCAAGTATTCATAGCAGCATTCAAGAGATTTTCAGCACGACGAGGTGTCTGCGGGGAAATATATAGCCTATATACGCCTGCACACTTCCTTATAGGAACGACCTTATTTACCGTACCTGAGCCAGACACGTCCATAGGCAATCAAGGACACATAGACAGATGGAAGGCAGTTCAGGCCCATCTTCAAACGTTCTGGAAACAATGGCAAGGTGAATATTTAGCCCGGCTGCAACAATGCCCAAAATGGTTGAAACCACAAACTCAGCTGAAGGTCGGAGACCTAGTTCTTGTGAAGCACGAACGACTTCCCCCCGCGAAATGGAATTTAGGCCGCATACAAGAAACGTACCCAGGAACAGACAATATCACACGCGTCGTAAAATTAAAAACCCAACAAGGAATTTTCAAGCGACCAATAACAAAACTTTGCCCGCTACCAACAAACATCGAAACAACCCAAGAACAAAAATAAGGAATCGAAAGATCGTTACACAAACACAAAATAGAAAACCAAATGAATTAATAAATAATAACAATAACAATAAGAATAATAATAAGGAAATTCTTATTCGTTTCGTTTAACAGCTAAAACAAGAAAATTATGAAAATAATAAAACACAACACTGAAAATATTTAAAGTCCACGGACGAAAAACCTACACGCCACTGTAATCATACAAAACACAACTCAAACACACTCAAATTTACCTTGCAAATCACTCAACCCTATTGCACTTCCAATATTTCATTCAACCCAATCAACACACACATAGAATACAGTCCACTCACTCGCAATTATTCATTTACACATTCACAAAAGAAACAATATTTAAATCATTCTCACAACACCACACACTCATGCACACAATTTTTCTAAGCACAAAAAACAAAAAAATATGTATTCCATTGATCCATTCATCATTAACCTAAACCCACACACACATGGAGGGACGCGAAGAATAAAATTAATCGAATTCTAATTTAAATGTAATACAACTCACCTGAATATACTGGACTTCAACAATTGTCAAACACTAAAACACATTAAATTACATAATTAAATTTCACACGAATTATTTCCCGCACCACCGAAATCAAATGAACCGACCGAGTACCTACGTTACGATTGCACAAGCCACCAACAATAACTGCAATAAAAGCACTTACAATTACAACAAGAGAGTAGCTTATCAGCGTGGGCACCCAACATTCGAGTCGCAGCGATGAACATTGCTGCACCTTTTAACATGCACAACAACACACACTGCAAGCTAAACTTTTGATAGCACAAAAACGGTATTATGTGTGATGTTAGGTGTACGATTGTAGAATTGTCCAACTGTTTCTCTTGCCACTGTCCGTACATTATTATCAAATACAATAATCTCTTGTTTATTTTCATGTATAGCCCGTCCCAAAGTACCTGAAAATATCTTGCGCAGGTCTCTTCAGATTAAGGGATTTTATTCTCTTAGAGAAAGCAAAATTACTTTTCCAACAAAAACTACAGCTAACTACCTGCTTGCGAAAACATCTCTCTCGATCGACGATCGAGGAATGACTGATTGTCCACACAGAACCGTCGTTGGCGCATGCAATAGATACACTTTACCCACCCCAAAGAAAAGGGAAATTTGCTGGGTGTTGCACTTCTCAAATAGGTATTAATAAAAGCCAGAGCTTTGAGTAACAACTATTAAAGAGGGTTAAAATGGAATTTCCATTATACTTTGTGAATGGGCACGAATGCAGGTAGAAAAGATGGGTTTTTTTACTCACTTAATAGACCCGTCTTGCCGGATACAACTTTGGAAAACCCATGTTTTCAAGTGAATAAAAGGTATATTTTTACGCGTTTTTGCATGATTTTATAATTTTTTTCTTTTCTTTTATGACTTGTTTGACCTTTACCACACTATACCTATTATAACTTAAAAAAAAACCCATATTAAATTTTACAAATGCCAGGAAACATGCAAAAATTATAATTTTTATTTTCTTTTACGACTCGTATGATCTTTACCACACTATACCTAGTTTAACTTAAGAAAAAACGTCATAGGTATGAAAGTTTTCGAATGCCAGGAAACATGCCAAACTTATATAAAAAGGCAAGTATTAGCTTTTTTAGCAGGCATTAATTTTTTGTCAGTAAACCAAAATACATCTTAAAACACCATTATGGATTCTATTGGCAAAGGAAAATCAATAAGCAAGCAAACACGAGCGGTTATCATCAACGTTATAAAACATGAGATGGAGAAGGCCGAAACACATTTGAGAGTTCAGAGCTGGAAATTTATTGATGAAGCATCCAAAATAACAGGAGTATCCAGAAGCTCAATATGGAGGATTTTTAAAGAGTATGAAAGAAGCGGTACAGTCAGAAGTCCAAAAAAAAGGACCTCACAACCATTATGTCACCGGACTGGACAACTTTGACATCAGCGTAATGAAAAGAATAATTCAAAATTTTCATAAAGAAGAAAAAATGATAATTACACTAAATGCACTGAATCAACGAATAGCTTCGGATTTGCAGATCAACATGAGCCGATCATCTTTACACAGGGTTTTACAATACAATGGATACAGATTTAAAAAAACAGAGAACAACCGAAGAATTTTATGCGAACGAACGGATATAAAACTTAAACGCTACGAGTATATTGCCCAAGTACGAGAATTCCGAGAGAAAGGCTACGCAATTTTTTATATAGATGAAAGTTATATTCATAGCACACATACTCGACCCAATACTTGGACAGATGGCAGCTTGGACGGCTTAAAGTCAAATATTTCCAAAGGATCACGGTTGATTATAGCTCATGCTGGTGGAAAAGGAGGATTTGTTAGAAATGGACTACTGCTTTTTAAATCTGGAAGCAAGACTGGTGACTACCATAATGAGATGAACTACGAAAACTTTTCAAAATGGTTAAGGGAACAAGTTCTTTGTAACTTAGAAGAACCGTCAGTTATTGTTATGGACAATGCAACATATCACAATAAAATTGATGGTACTGTCCCCAACTCGTCATCATTAAAGGCTGATAGGATTAAATGGCTATCCGAAAACAAAATACCTCACCAACCAGCTAGCTGAAAAGTACAGCTATATGGATTAATAAAACAAAACATCATTAGGAGTGCAGGCCATGAAGTCTTACGATTACCCCCTTATCATCCGGACCTAAATCCTATAGAAAATATATGGGGAATAGTAAAATGCAGAGTAGCAGCAAGAAATACAACTTTTAAACTGGACGATGTCAAAAATATTGCGGAAGAAGAATTCAACAAAATAACTCCGGAAAATTGGAACTCTGTTTGTGAAAAAGCAATACGTACAGAAGATGAATATCATCGCGCAGAAATTGCATGGGATAGAATAACTGAAAGAATTGTTATACACCCAGCAGATGATTCATCTGATGGAGATGATTTTGAAACCGACACAACGGATTCCGATTAATATTATCCACTATTTATAAAACAAATAACTTTTTATGAAAAAAAACACTCTTTATAACTCCAAATAAAATCTCAACTATTTATTTTTTCAAGCAATATCTTTTTTTGATACGTATTCATTTTCTTTGCTTTACATTATTTTATGTCAATTTTGATATTTCTCATTATTTCTTTATTTTCTTGAATATAATGTTCTACTTCGTACATGAAACTTTTTTCATGAGTTACTACAATAATTTATTGGTGAAACTCAATGACAGTTAAAACACGTATCAATAATAAAACAATTACGTTTTCCAATATCGCTGCAAAAAAGATAAAGTACAGAAAAGCATTAACAATTTCATGCGATCAAAAAACCTTAAAAGAGAAAATTTTCCTTAAATAAATTGCTACTGCGCATGTTGGGATCTTTCTTCTTTATGGGACGGACTATACAACAAAATGCATGCATTGTTTACGACCAGAGTAGAGCAGATCACCGGTATGATGGGAAGATAGCTGAACTTGAAGACGAAATGAGTGTAGCTAAGAACATAGTTCATCGTTGGGGGATACTCTCATATCTGGAAACATGTCCCAACACAACTCAACCCTGCAGATCTAGCATCCAGAGGTATGCTACCATCGAAGCTAGTTAGTGAGACACTGTGGTGGAACGGCCCCGAATTTCTGCGATCAACTTGGATCTTCGATTTGCCAGCGCAGCCAACAAGTCTTTCTACAGAGGTAGAAAATGTACTCACCCAACTGCTTCAGCGATCGTCGAATTTGACTCGACTTATCCGAGTAGTAGCCAGGTGCAAGCGCTTTGTCAGCAACGCAAGGACTAATCCATCTCACTGTCACTTCGGATGTCTCTCACCCAGCGAACTGGACAACGCCACAAAATTAATTGCGCACTCTGCCCAGCAGGAGATGTTTGCCGCAGGTACAAAGTCCAAGGGTATGGGATCTTTAAACCCATTCGTAGACAGAGATGGAATTCTTCGTGTAGGCGGAAGGTTAAGCCATGCTAACATTCCGTACAACCAGCAGCACCCCATAATTTTGGAACCCAGACACCACTTCGCAAACCTTATCATTCGCGGTGCTCATGAAAGGTCATTGCACGGAGGAATCCAGCTAATGATGGTGCATATACGACGTAAATATTGGATATTCCAAATTAAAAGAGCTGTAAAGAAACACATTAACAGTTGTACGACATGCTACAGGTTCCGAGCTAAAACAGCACAACAGTTGATGGGAGAATTACCCGCACCCCGAGTAACGGTATCAAGACCCTTTTCACACACAGGGATTGATTATGCAGGACCTATCAACATCCGAGCATGGAAAGGTCGAGGATTAAAATGTCTAAAAGGGTATATAGCGGTTTTTGTTTGCTTGGCCACCAAAGCTATCCACGTAGAAGCGGTAAGTGATCTAACGACACAAGCATTCACAGCAGCATTCAGGAGATTTTCAGCACGACGAGGTGTCTGCGGGGAAATATATAGCGACTGCGGAACCAACTTCGTGGGAGCCGATGCAGAACTACGTCGTCTAATGAAAGGCGCGAACCAGGACTGGAAGGAGATTGCACTTAAAACGGATCGTCGTTAATGGCAGACTCACCTTTGAGGAACTCACCACGTTTTTGACACAGACCGAAGTGTGTTTAAATTCGAGGCCTCTGTGCCCATTGACTGAGAACCCCGATGACTTCGAACCACTTACGCCTGCACACTTCCTTATAGGAACGACCTAATTTACCGTACCTGAGCCAGACACGTCCATAGGCAATCAAGGACACATAGACAGATGGAAGGCAGTTCAGGCCTATCTTCAAACGTTCTGGAAACAATGGCAAGGTGAATATTTAGCCCGGCTGCAACAATGCCCAAAATGGTTGAAACCACAAACTCAGCTGAAGGTCGGAGACCTAGTTCTTGTGAAGCACGAACGACTTCGCCCCGCGAAATGGAATTTAGGCCGCATACAAGAAACGTACCCAGGAACAGACAATAAAATTAAAAACCCAACAAGGAATTTTCAAGCGACCAATAACAAAACTTTTCTCGCTACCAACAAACATCGAAACAACCCAAGAACAAAAATAAGGAATCGAAAGTTCGTTACACAAACACAAAATAGAAAACCAAATGAATTAATAAATAATAACAATAACAATAAGAATAATAATAAGGAAATTCTTATTCGTCTCTTTTAACAGCTAAAACAAGAAAATTATGAAAATAATAAAACACAACACTGAAAACATTTAAAGTCCACGGACGAAAAACATACACGCCACTGTAATCATACAAAACACAACTCAAACACACTCAAATTTACCTTGCAAATCACTCAACCCTATTGCACTTCCAATATTTCATTCAACCCAATCAACACACATAGAATACAGTCCACTCACTCGCAATTATTCATTTACACATTCACAAAAGAAACAATATTTAAATCATTCTCACAACACCACACACTCATGCACACAATTTTTCTAAGCACCAAAAATAAAAAATAATGTATTCCATTGATCCATTCATCATTAACCTAAACCCACACACACATGGAGGGACGCGAAGAATAAAATTTATCGAATTCTAATTTAAATGTAATACAACTCACCTGAATATACTGGACTTCAACAATTGTCAAACACTAAAACACATTAAATTAATTAAATTTCACACGAATTATTTCCCGCACCACCGAAATCAAATGAACCGACCGAGTACCTACGTTACGATTGCACAAGCCACCAACAACAACTGCAATAAAAGCACTTACAATTACAACAAGAGAGTAGCTTATCAGCGTGGGCACCCAACATTCGAGTCGCAGCGATGAACATTGCTGCACCTTTTAACATGCACAACAACACACACTGCAAGCTATACTTTTGATAGCACAAAAACGGTATTATGTGTGATGTTAGGTGTACGATTGTAGAATTGTCCAACTGTTTCTCTTGCCACTGTCCGTACATTATTATCAAATACAATAATCTCTTGATTATTTTCATGTACAACAAAATGCATGCATTGTTTATGACCAGAGTAGAGCAGATCACCGGTATGATGGGAAGATAGCTGAACTTGAAGACGAAAGGAGTGTAGCTAAGAGCATAGTTCATCGTTGGGGGAGAATGTTCATGATAAACATCAATACCCACCCGTGAGGTCAGCAAAGCAAATTCACTTGTTGACCACTGTACAGAGTACTAAAATCAACAACGCTATTGTTTACATTGGTGTACATACCACTATATATAAAAATTCAATTGTTGTCAGAATAATAGATGAAATAAATACTTTTTTTTTTATAACGTTGAGAAGAGCGGGTCTTTAATTTAATGCATTAAATAAAACCGTGCAACTTGAAACAAAGAACTTTAACCCTTTCAGTCAATTTTGCTTTGTTCAACGCCCGAACAGTAAGTTTCATCCGTCTTTTTGCATCTCTGTAGCTACTTCGCAGCCGCGGAAAGTTGCGGGATGATCGACTTTAATAAAACACAACACTGAAAACATTTAAAGTCCACGGACGAAAAACATACACGCCACTGTAATCATACAAAACACAACTCAAACACACTCAAATTTACCTTGCAAATCACTCAACCCTATTGCACTTCCAATATTTCATTCAACCCAATCAACACACATAGAATACAGTCCACTCACTCGCAATTATTCATTTACACATTCACAAAAGAAACAATATTTAAATCATTCTCACAACACCACACACTCATGCACACAATTTTTCTAAGCACCAAAAATAAAAAATAATGTATTCCATTGATCCATTCATCATTAACCTAAACCCACACACACATGGAGGGACGCGAAGAATAAAATTAATCGAATTCTAATTTAAATGTAATACAACTCACCTGAATATACTGGACTTCAACAATTGTCAAACACTAAAACACATTAAATTAATTAAATTTCACACGAATTATTTCCCGCACCACCGAAATCAAATGAACCGACCGAGTACCTACGTTACGATTGCACAAGCCACCAACAACAACTGCAATAAAAGCACTTACAATTACAACAAGAGAGTAGCTTATCAGCGTGGGCACCCAACATTCGAGTCGCAGCGATGAACATTGCTGCACCTTTTAACATGCACAACAACACACACTGCAAGCTATACTTTTGATAGCACAAAAACGGTATTATGTGTGATGTTAGGTGTACGATTGTAGAATTGTCCAACTGTTTCTCTTGCCACTGTCCGTACATTATTATCAAATACAATAATCTCTTGATTATTTTCATGTACAACAAAATGCATGCATTGTTTATGACCAGAGTAGAGCAGATCACCGGTATGATGGGAAGATAGCTGAACTTGAAGACGAAAGGAGTGTAGCTAAGAGCATTGTTCATCGTTGGGGGAGAATGTTCATGATAAACATCAATACCCACCCGTGAGGTCAGCAAAGCAAATTCACTTGTTGACCACTGTACAGAGTACTAAAATCAACAACGCTATTGTTTACATTGGTGTACATACCACTATATATAAAAATTCAATTGTTGTCAGAATAATAGATGAAATAAATACTTTTTTTTTTATAACGTTGAGAAGAGCGGGTCTTTAATTTAATGCATTAAATAAAACCGTGCAACTTGAAACAAAGAACTTTAACCCTTTCAGTCAATTTTGCTTTGTTCAACGCCCGAACAGTAAGTTTCATCCGTCTTTTTGCATCTCTGTAGCTACTTCGCAGCCGCGGAAAGTTGCGGGATGATCGACTTTGCAATTTATGCAAATAGCACGAGTTTTCTTATCTGACCCGCAATCTACCGTCAGACGATATCCGGCAAATTTTACACACCGCGGCTCTTTCTGACAATAAGTTTGCGTATGATTATATCCTTCGCAGCGCTTGCACTGAGGAACTAATTTTGAATCCTTACACATGGGTTCGTTTAGTACAACAATATTAAGTATTGTTTTTATTCCATAAATTTTTTTTTACATTCAGACTTTTTGTTTTACCGAAAGTGAGTATAAAAAAAGGCATAGCTGGTTTTATAGAATTGTCTTCACCCTCTTTTTACTGTTTATTTCGCTTGACAATGTTTGCGGTATCTATAACTTTATATTGCCAGTTTTTCAGATCGCTAGCTATGTCATCATTTAGGCAGGACGCATGTAGCACTCTGGCTACGATGCATAAAGGCCTTTTAGATTCTCAAATAAATACCATTCAATTTTATCTTTATTTAGCTTTCGAGACAACAGACGGTAACTTTCTGGATCTTTTACGCAGGCTTTCCATGTATTTTTTTTAATGAAGTTACTTGGATATTGGTAACGTTTTAATCAAGGTATGCAACTTGTTATAGTCGTCTATGCCGATCACATTATTTGGCGCTTTATTAGTATTCGCCTTATCGTAGTTTATTAATTCAGATGAGGATATAGCATTCTATTTTTAATCGGTCTTTTCTTTAGCATCCAGTCGGTTTCGTCACTGAATTATTCTTCGTTGGTATGGTATTCTGATACGGATATGGTAATCACTACTTAATTTTAATAAACTCTTTATGGTCAGTTTTAATCCTTAAGGTGGAGAATTTCTTTCCGAAGGTCTTCGCAGAGCAGTTCGACTTTGTTTACCCTAGTTCGAAGAACGTCGTTTTCATCCTCAAGGCTTTTTATTTTCTCTGAGTCTCGTTTTCGTGAGCCGACACTTCTGAAGTTGTCGTACTCCTGGAGACGCAAATAAGTTTTTGAGTTCCAGCTGCATGTGACCTCGTTACTCTTGAACTTTTTCGAATAGGTTACAATATTGCAATAATTGGCGCTCCCCAGAATCCGTAGAGCCAACCTTCGAAGAGTGTGGATTTTACACACTTTATACTCGGTATACGGGAGTAGTTTCTAATCACCTTCTAACCTTCTAACCCTAACCCCTAACCCGAACTGGGTTAGGCACACTTCTGAAAAATATTTTTTTTTTGGTAAAATTGTAAGGAAGTTTTAAGAAGATTTTAAAAAAGATATTTAGAAAATCCTAATACCTATTATTTGTCCATGCACAGTTTATGAACTACCAACTTTTTGGGTATGTTTTAGTAAAAACATATGAGAAGGCTACAATCCACTGTGTGGATCGTTTCGTACCCTATCCCATCCCATCCTTAAAATTAGTATCCCTTAAATGTGGATTTTATGGGAATGATATATTAAAAATGAAATTTTCGCAACATATTGTTGAGACAGTTTTTAAAATCTTGTATGTTCGTTCGCCCTGCACATTGTATGGTGTAAGTTATAAAAATGGTTTTTAAATGAAAACCTGTCCAAAGCGTGGTCGCTGTTAAAAATGATAAATGGAAGAAATGTATGTATTACCAAAGTTAATTAACTTGCATCAAATTTTTTTTTGGACAATTTTAAAATGTTTACTAAAAACGCCCCAAAAAAGTTCGGGTGGCAAAAAACTTTGTATGAACTAAATATAGACATTATGATTATCTAGATGTGTTGTAAAGACCTAGCTAAATCGACTCAGTTATAGATTCTGGATCGACCCATACACCTTGAGGAATACGTATCTCAATTATTTCACTATGTTACAATCTGTCAAAACTTATATTTCCCTATGGGATAGACTATAAACATATGATAAGGCTACATTCCACTGTGTGGATCGTTTTGTACCCTATCCCATCCCATCCTTAAAACAAATATACTCAGAATGTCGGTTTTTTGGTGATGAAATAAAGAAAATGTCATTGTCAGAATATATTGTTTAGACAGTTTATCAAAATTATTTATGGTTCGACAAAAAACAACGTTTTTCGCCTGCTTATGTTGCAAGGTAGTGTATTGAAATGGTTTTTGTATGAAAACGCCTACGAAAAGTGGGCGTGGGTTGAATTGATATATGGAGGAAATTTTTATATTCACGATTCGGACACAGTATTGAAGCTTTCTGTAGATTTGCTTGTTAAAGTTGTTTTGCAAAAGTTATTTAATTTTTGGAATAACAATTGAAACTCGTTATTTTAACATACTTACTTACTTAAGTGGCGCTAAAGTCCGGAATGAAAATGGACCACCAGGTGCGCACTTCCGTAGATGTCGGATCCTACTTGTGCGCTCCACTCATGGCGAGGTCCTCCTCTACTGCGTCAGACGTCTGGCTGGGAATCGAAGACTCTGCGAGCCGGAGTATTAGTGTCAATTCGTTCTACACGTCCAATGCGGATTTTTTCACCAGAGGCATGTCGCTGTACGGCTCATATAGTTCTTGCTTGAATCTTCGTCTTCATAGACCGTCAACGAAAACGGGACCGAAGATTTTTCTCAAGGATTTCTTCACCCACTTTTGTGATGACAAGGGTCTTATACCAGATCTCCTTAGTAGTTCGAGTGAGGGCTTTACTACTGAATTGCCTTCTTAGCCCGAAGAAACAGCAGTTGGCAAGAGTAATTCTTCGTTTAATTTCTGACGAAATGTTGTTGTCAACGTTAATAGCGGAGCCGAGATAGATAAAGTCTCGTACTATCTCAAAAGTTATATATGCCAATGGTGACGTTCTGCACAATTCGCTGATGTTGTATGTCCTTTCGTGTTGAGAGCATATACTTTGATATCAAACTACTTTGATTTGGGCGGTATATCAAAACTAGACATGGCTTAGTATAGTTCGTCTCGTATGCGGCTATGAAATCAATGAATATGTGGTGGGTATCGATTTGGCATTCTTGGATTTTTTCTTGATATTTTAAAATACATTTATTAGTTATGATTTGAGACATTAGCAGATAAGCCAACGTGGGAAGACAAATTTTGTCCTTAACCTTACTTTCTAAACAATTAACGCATTATGACTATATTCTTGTTTTTGTTTAAGAAATAAAAATTTTTACTATATTTTCGGGAAAATTTTTTGACATTTTGTCCTTAAATTTACTTTCTGAACAGTTAACGTATTGTGACTATATTCTTGTTTTGGTTAAAAAATATAATTTTTTCTAAACTTTGTAAAATATATAGAGATTTATAAATCTTGTTTTCAAAATACAAATGCGTGGAATATTCCAACTTGTTGAGGCATATAATAAAGTTTTCCATAATAAACTGCAGCTATTCAAAAACTAAAGATAATTGATGAATACACTGGAACTTTTATACGAGACGAAATTTGCTCGAATATTATTTTATAATATAATTAACCGAATATATACACTAAAAATCATTTAAATGTATGATAGAATAGTTAGCTAGTGTACCAAATAATAAAGAGAAACAAGAGGATTCAGGTAGTAAAGTAACAATGCTGTATATACCTTATCCCATGGGGGTATATTCGTTTTGACATTAAGTTTGTAACGTAAGTAAATAACTTGGACACATATGGCTCGAATTGTACGGATCAACTCAGAAACGCTGGCATAATCGATCTTGTTATGAATGTCTGTCCGTACGTCCGTCGGCTTGTATATAAGAAATTATTGGCATTTTAATATATTGACTCTCTATCGCTGGCTGAGTCGATCTAGTCATGTCAGTCTGTCCGTCTATGTGTCGCCAATTTCGGGGCTTTAAATTTTTATGTGTATTTTTAAAATTTGGCATATACACTCTCTAGCCGACGAAGCAGAACAAGTGTACACATTTTTAAAATCATCCCACTGTCACGCCCATTTTAAAGAAAAACGTTTTTTTTGTTTAGCGAAATTTTATAGAATTTTTAAAAAGTTTGTAAGCAAGCCCTTTTTAGGGGCTTTTATATTAAAAAAAAACTTTTTTCGGTCAAATTGTAAAATATTCGAAAAAATTGTTGATGCAAAATCATTGATTTTCATGATAACAACATATTGTCTATACAATATTTAAACCAAGCCCTCTTTCTTTAGGTGTTTTCATACAAAAACGATTTGTATACTCTACCCCATTACACAAGCAAACAAAAAATATTGTACCTCTCTCAGAAGCTGATTTATAGTTAGCATCCGTTATATTTAGATGTTGAAGTAGCTGACTGGCTTCTCTTTGCAAAATCTTTTACATGTCTGAGTTATGTGTTGAACCGCGAAATAGCTTAGCATATTTTGCGTACCCTATCGTATATGTATCATATCAGTGTTGATACATAGTTTGTGCCATATGGAAACAATTGAATCCGCTCAGCGAATCGTTGAATACCTTAACACATTCCAAACTTAAATTGAACATCCAATCACATTAGACATATCTGATATACAGTTTTGAGATTGTCTGAATATCTGTACTTTACTGACTCCGGGAACAAACTAATGGGTCGTACGCAATTTTCTCTTCACAGCAATTTAATTTGACGTTTTTCTATTAATTCGGCCAAAATACACAATAACTAATATTTGTTTTGCTTAATGATGCTAAAAATGTCGAAATGGTGTCTTACTTACTTACTCACTTACTTAAGTAGCGCTACAGTCCGGAATAAACCTGGGCCTCAACCAACATGCCTCTCCAATTAGCCAGGTCCTTAGATAAATGCCTCCAGTTGCGCACCCCAAGTTGGTCGACTCTGCGAGCCGACTTATTAGTGTCCATTCGTTCTACATCTTTTTTCACCAGGGGCATGTCGCTGTACAGCTCCTAAAGTTCTTGGTTGAATCTTCGTCTCCACAGCCCGTCAACGCACACGGGACCGAAGATTTTTCGAAGAACTTCCCTCTCAAACCGACCAAGGATTTCTTCACCCGCTTTTGAGATGGTCCATGCTTCAGTGCCTTGCCTAAATCATTTTTTGGTATCGGACGTGCCGGTGAGGTCATTTCCGACCCTGATATAGAAGCGAGATTTCTCCATCGTCATCCTACACAAACGGACGAATTCGGGCGGTATACCAAAACTCTACATGGCACTGTATATGCAGCTTTGATATCGATGAACAGGCGGTGGGTATCGATTTGGACTTCTTTGGTTTTTTACAGGATCTGCCAAAGTGTGAAGATTTGATCGGTTGTGGACTATGCTGGCCTGAAACTGCGCTGATAACACTGCTAATAACCGATCAGGTTGTTGGTAAACGTTTTCAGGTGTTCACATATTACGGTAGATATTATCTTGTAGGCGATGTTGAAGAGACTTATGCCTCTGTAGTTTGCGCAGCTTATAGGGTCTCCTTTTTTTGTGGATCGATGATGCTGAGGTTCCAATCTTCAGGCATACTTTGTTCCGACCAGATTCGGCTTATGTCATCTCCGCCGGCCTTATTAAGCTCGGCGGGAAGGCCGCTATTTCCGGCAGCCATTTTAAGCTTCAGTTAACATATTGCTTTCCTCACTTCACTCAGGTCAGATGGTTTGCAGTTTTCGCTGTCGTTGGCAATATTGAATGGTTTGTTCTGTGACAATGGAATGTTGTTGGTCATCGCCGTCTGCAGAAGTGGTTCTTCCATATCATCACCATCGACTGTGTCTCAACCACGATATTTTCTTATTCATCTCGACAGGATTCTGTACTTTGGTAAAACAATCATAATGAATATATTTGGTTTATACAAAGTTTTTTGTATTTTTTTTGTTTTTATATTATATTCCGTTAAATGTAAAATATTAAAAAAAAACCATTGGTTCTGTGAATATAAACATTTCTTTCATATATCATTTTAACCCACCCCCACTTTTTGGAAGCGTTTACATATAAAAACCATTTTTAAACACTTCCTCACAGCACTACATCAAAGGCGAAAAACAATGTTTTTTTCTCGAACAATAAATGATAACTTTGATAAACTGTCTAAACAATATGTTCTGACAATGACATTTTCTATATATATATTTGTTTTAAGGATGGGATGGAAAAAACCGAAAAACCGTTGTTCTTCCCTTCTTCCCTGCCTATAGAGCTCAACGGCAGCTCTCGTCTTCACCTGCAGCTTAGCCTTGAAGGCCTCGTCCTTGGCTGTGAGTATCTGTCGGCAATCCTTATCAAACCAGGGGTTTCTCTCTGGTGGGCGCGAGAAACCTAGCACATCAGTTGCGGCTTGTTAGCATCGTTGCCATTGTTCTTCGACATTCGATGCTGGTGGTGTGGTGTAAATCGAGAGGTTTAGGGATACCTGTTGCGCGAATGTATTGTCTCTTGCGATTCCAGTTTTTCGACGGCGTGGTGAATATCCGCATTCCAACCTTGGCTGCAACAAGGTAGTGGTCCGAGTCGATGTTAGCTCCTCACAATGTTCGGAGACCGAAAATATTGGATGCGTGCCTCCTGCCTATCGCTATGTGATCAATTTGGTTGACCGTTCGTTGATCTGATGACCGCATTTCATTCCGTAGCGAAGTCAATTACCCTAAGTCCATTACCAGACGTGTTGTCATGTAGGCTATGTTTTCCGACAATACTGCTAAAGATGCGTTCCTTTCCTACCTTTGCGCTGAAATCTCACAGCTCGATTTTAACAACGCACTTCGGTAGTCGTTCATAGGTTTTGTCAAGGACCTCAGAGATGCACCCCTTAGCTGCATTATCTTTTTCCTCCTTTCGCCTTGATGCGGATTGTTACAATGAGTTCGCTATGTCTTAAAAACATAAAACTTATTGCCTAAGTCTGGCACTTATAGCAAATCCGCATAGCGGATATTTTTGCTCACTATAATACGGTCCATTGTAGATGTCACAGTCTTTCATCCTCATTTTTCCCGGCCCATCCCAATGTGTTTCCTTTCAATTTGGCGAAATAGTTTGGGAGAAATTGACAATTTTCTTTAAATGACCTAAATGCAAAAAGGGTCATAAGGGTCAGTGTGCAATATAATGAAAAACATATAAGAAGGCTACAATCCACTGTGGTGTTCGTTTTATGCCCTATCCCAGACCATCCTTTAACTTAACTCTTTAATGTGGGTTTTATGGCAAAGAAATATTAAAATTGAAATTGTAGCAACATATTCTTCAGATAGTTTATCAAAAACTTGTATAGTTCGACCAAAAACAACGTTTTGCTCCTGCATGTGGTATGGCGTAGGGTATGCAAATGTTTTTTTTTATGAAAACGCCCCCAAAAAGTGATCTTGGCAAAAAAACTTTGAGTAAACAAAATATAGACATAAGGATTGTCTAGACATCTTGTTCGGTTTGACCAAAAATTAGGTTTTACTAAGAAGAGGGCGTGGCAGTGGGCAGATTTCAAAATTTTGTACACTTGTTCGAACAGCACGTACAGGGATCACACGTACCAAATTTTTATACTGCACCCCTATTCGATAGTGTATAATAAAATTGTGTGAACAATAAAAATTTCTCGCACATGTCAAAACAGAAAATGTTGGGGCTACAGCAACATTTATCTTTCTACACGCATCGCAATATTGGGGATACGCACTTTCGGAGTTGTAGACAAATTTTCCCTTTTTTAACAGGAGAATTTTCAGATTACGAAGTAGTTACCCCAACTACATGATACACATATTTGGAACGGGAGTATCACTGGATACACTCAAATTGCATTTTGATTATAGCGTCATGACAGCGAATAGTGACTTCTTCAATGCAACGATAAAAAGTCAAATTATTTTTTGAGTGGCAAGATTAAGGATTGGAATGCAGCTACAACTTTTAAATTACACCAAATGAACAGTCGAGTCTACTAAAACTAAAATATAAAGACGTATTAGGGGAAACAGGCCGATGAATTTAAGATACATTTGCAAAACAAGCTCGGACATTGCAATACAGAGCTTACTATAGTCGATTGGATTATCAGATACAGACCAGGATATACTTTTTAATCAGTAATTCTACTGATAAGATAAGCACTTTTTCTTTTTTTAAAAAAGAGGAAAACGACTTAATCTAAATTTCATACCGCACTACCCTGAACAACCAATTTAATGCAACCTGTGCAACCTCAGGGATGTTTTTCGTTTCATCGCGTGAAGGTCCGTTCTAAGAGAATTCCGCTACAATTTCTTCGACATACATATGAAAGTGGTTGGGAACTTCTATTCAACTACACAGTGAATGTAATTCGGTACAGAAATTGTATAATAGAGGAATGTTCAAGTGCAAGTAAAATTTTGTTTTGTTAATAATATTCATGCTAAATTGTTATTTCTTCGTTTACAAATATTGTTAGTGATGTAAAACCTAAGAGCTTGCATGTTCTGTTATCGTACCAACAAATGCATGATGAGCCTGATCTCTGCTCATAGTTGCTGCTTGTATTAAGCCCGCTACGACGCAGATCTGATATTTTAGTTTAAGAAAAAAGCATAGAGACTAAGGTTGTATAAATTATGTAATTTTAAAGAAATAAAATAGTCGAATAACCCATACAAAAACGAGTGGTGGGTGCACGACTGGGTCGTACGCAACTTTCTCACTCACATTGTCGTTTTTAACAATTTTGCCAAAACACGTATTAGACTTTTTTTGATTAATGATCCAAAAAATGCTATAAATAATGTTGAAATATGATTATACGAACGTTTATTCCAACATTAAAACTAATCGGTGTCCATGTGAATAATAAAGGTTTTTCGTTATTGGCCAAAACTGAAAATTCCGTTTTGAGATAATTGGGTCAAAACCAATTACGTGTAACTAATAAAAACTGTAACTGTTATGTATAAATTAAATTTCAATGAATTTGGATAAATAGTTTGCGAGAATTTGAAAAAATTTTTTTATATGGCCTATGTATATGCAAAAATCCGTTATATGGATTTTCTCTAAAAAAAACTGATTATGTAGTTTTGGTGGAACTACTATGCTGCTAGGATATATGAAGTTTAATCAAAATCCTTAGAGCCATTTTCGAGAAAATTGAGGTTATGTAAGATTTTTATATTGCAGGTACCGGTAATAACATGGCTAAAACAAAAAAATGCCCTAGAATTATGACCAAACAAACGCTGGATACGAAGTTTGAAGAAAATCGGTCAAGTAGCTTAGGCTGGATAGGACCGACGAACCGACGGACGGAATTTCAAAAACCTAGCTGAAAAATTAGGTATTGAAGAGAAACCAGAGGATTCAGGTAGTGAAGTAACAAGGCTATTGATACCATATCCCGTTTGGGTATATTCGTTTTGACATACATTTTTTAACGTATAGAAATAATTTCGTCACATATGGCTCAATGTATATGGATCGACTCAGAACGGCTAACGTAGTCGATCTAGCCATGTCTGTCTGTCAGTCTATCAATCTGTGTTTCACCCACTTTGATCTTTATTTTTAAAACTTGTAAATACACTATCTGTCCAACGAGGTAGAACAGGCGTACAAATTTTGAAAATCAGACTAACGTCACCCCCATTTTTAACAAAAAGTTTTTTGTGGCGAAATTTTAAGGAATTTTTTAAAAAGCTTGTAAACAAGATACTTATACAATCCTAATATCGATTATTCATCCGCAGAAAGTTTTTTTGCCACGCCCACTATTCGAGGCTTCTATAGTCAAAATAAACGTTTTGGGGTCAAATTTTTGAAATATTTGAAAAACACTTTTCATGATAAATCATTGGTTTTGATAATATTAACAATTTTGCTATTTTTATTTGAAAAGTTGGGCACTTTTTTGAGCCACTTTTATACAAAAAACTACCCGATAGCATAACCAAGCGAATACATTGTACTTTCCTTTCAGAAAATTTACTGCTGATATATAATTAACATCCGTTATTTTTAAATGTTGAAGTAGATGACTGGCTTCTCTTTTCAAAATCTTTTCCATATGTGAGCTGTGTGGTGAACCGTAAAATAGGTTACCATTTTTTGTATACCCTATCCCATATGTATCATATCAATTTTGATATATATTTGTACCATTTGGAAACACCTGAATCCGATTAGCGAAACGTGGAATATTCTAATCAATTGCAAACTTAAATTAATCATCCAATAAAAATAGTAATATTCAATTTTGAGATTGTCTGAATATCTTGATCGCACATTTTATCAAAATTCAGTACAATGTGCATGTACTATATCAAGGAACAAAAAAATGTATATACCAAATTTTCTTATCTTCGCTCAACGTATTCGGGGCTATGGTATATCTTACATAAATCGTTTTTATAAGCCAACGACAGCAAATAATAGGCATGGGTTAAAATGGTGTCTCAACTAGGTCATAAGGGTGTTATAGTCCATCATGATATTTTGAACTAGGATTCATAAAAATAATTAAACTTTTGAAAAGCCCCAGTATTAAGGTATGTTTACTGTAACGATAGACTTTGGAAGGCTTCTAAACGTTTGGGAGACCGTACTGTAGCTTTCTCGTTTATTTGCTTCTTAACGTTATATTGCAAATAAGTAGTGGACATTATTTGTTCTTATTATTTTATTTTATAATACATTTATTATTTATGATTTGAGACTTTAGCAGACAGGCTTACGTGGAAAGAAAACATCTGCCATTCTTTATGGTTCCGTGAAAACTTTTTGGCATTTTGTGCTTAACCTTACTTTCTCAACGGGTAAAGCATTATGACAATATCCTTGCTTTTGTTTAAAAAATATAATTTTGTCTGAACTTTGTAAAACATATAGAGTTTATTATTCTTAGTTTTAAAATAAAATCGGGAAAATATGAGAAGGCTACGATTCGCTGTGCGGATCGTTTTGTACCCTATCCCATCCCATCCTTAATACAAACATCACTTAAATAACTGGTTTATGGTGATGAAATAAAGAAAATGTCATTGTCAAAACATAATGTTTAGACTGCTTACCAAAATCATTTATGGTTCGACAATAAACAGTGTTTTTCGCCTGGTAATGCTATGCGGTAGTGTATAGAAATGGTTTTTGTATGAAAACGCCTGAAAAAACTGGGCGCGGCAAAAATCTTTATATAATTATGACTATGTTATGGGATAGGATATAAAAACAATATCTTTCTCATTACAAGAGATGGTAAAAACTGGCCCAGAATTATGACCAAACAAAAGCTGGATACGAAGTTTGAAGGAAATCTGTAAAGTCGTTTAGGCTGGATAGGCCTGTATGGGCATACGGACCGACAAACAGACGGACGGAATTTTAAAAAAATTTTTTTTTAGTTTTGCTATCATCACGATGTTAGAATCAAACAATATCTCGAGGTCAAAAATTTTCACGAAACAATAACTTTCTCTTTATAAAAGAAAGTTAAAATTATGACCAAACAAGCGCTGGATACGAAGTTTGAAGAAAATTGGTAAAGTCGTTTAGGCTGGTGAGGCTTGTATGGACAGATGGACCGACGAACCGACGACCGGAATTCCAAAAACCACTTTTTTGAGTTCCGCTGTCATCGTAATGAATCAATCAAAATCTCGAGATCGAAAATTTTCACGAAACCGCATATATACACTGAGAAATCATTAAGATATATGATAGAATGGTTAGCTAGTGTACAAAAAAAGAAAAGAAGGTGGTTTGGTAATTAGGCTGGTTTTTACCATTTTTACATCTCAGAAATAATCGGAAATAATTTAATACCTGGCTTAAAAATTAGGTATTAAAGAGAAATAAGAGGATTGAGGTAGTGAAGTAAAAAGTCTGTTTATACCCTATCCTATTTGGGTATATTCGTTTTGACATTAATTTTTTAACATAAAAAAAATAATTTCGACACATATGTCTCAATGAATATGGATCGACTCAGAACCGCTAGCAGAGTCGATCTAGCCATGTCTGTCCTTCCGTCTGTCACCAATTCTAGGGCCTTAAATTTTGATCTTTATTTTTAAAATTTGTATATACACTCTCTATCCGATAAAGCAGAACAAGTGTACAAATGTTACTCCCATTTTTAAGAAAAAGAGTTTTTTTTTGTGAAATTTTAAGGAATTTTTAAATAGCTTGTAAACAAGACATTTAAACAATCCTAATATCGATTATTCATCCACACAAAGTTTTTGGCAACGCCAACTTTTCGGGCGTTTTATAGTAAAAAAAAAGGTTTGGGGTGAAGTTTTTGCTAATATTATTTTATTCCTAGGCCACTTTTTAGAGACGATTTCATACAAAAAACAACTCAATAGCATAACCAAGCGAAGAACATTGTACATCCATTTCAGAAAACTTATTGCTGATTTATAATTAAAATCCTTTATTTTTAGATTTTGAAGTAGCTGAATGGCTTCACTTTGCAAAATCTTGTCCATGTATGAGTTATGTGGTCTGACTGAGGTCTTATTTTGAAATAGGATTCATAAAAATAAGTAAACTTTTGAAAAGCCCCAGTAATAAGGTATATAAACGATTCTAAACGATTCGGAAACCGTGTTGTAGCTTTCTCGTACATTTGCTTCTATACGTTATTTTGCAAATAAGTATTTTGTACTCAAATTATTTCATATTTATTGTTTATTTATAGTTCCGGGAAAGCTCTTTGACGTTTTGTTCCTAACTTTACTTTCTGAACATTTAACGCATTATGCATATATTAATGTTTTGGTTTACAAAATATTATTTTGTTTAAACTTTGTAAAATATATAGAGATTTATAATTCTTAATTTCAAAATAAAAATGCGTAAAATATTCCAAATTGTTCACACTTATAATATGTTTTCCAGTATAAACTGCAGCTATTAAAAAACTGAAGATAATTGATTGATACTCTGGAACCTTTATATATTTTCTTGTATACTATTTTATAATGTAAATAACCGCATATATACACTGACCAATCAATTAATGCATGATAGAATGGTTAGCTAGTGTACCAAAAAAAGAAGGTATTGAAGTAATTGGGCTGTTTTTTACCTTTTTACTTCTTAGGAATAACCACAAATAATTCAATACCCAGCTTAAAAATTAAGTATTAAAGGGAAACAAGAGGATTCACGTAGTGAAGTAACAAGGCTGTGTATCCCTTACCCCATGGGAGTATATTCGTTTTGACATTAAGTTTGTAACATACAGAAATAATGTGGACACATATGGTTCAAATTATATGGGTCAAACAGAATCGCTGGCGTAGTCGACCTAGCCATGAGTGTGTCTGTCAGTACGTCCGTCGGCCTGTATGTTAAAAATTATTGGCTCGTTTGTCTGTCCGTCTGTGTGTCACCAATTTTGGGGCTGTTGGGTCACACTGTAACCCAAGTCACTCAACATAACTGCCAAATTTTAAATCTTTGTAAACTCACTCAAAAAGAGTAATATAAAAGGGCGTTAAATATTTGAAATAAATTATTGTTGAATTTTGATCATTGAAACTAGTCGTGTTTTATTTCGTTGAAGACAGTTTCGCAAAAATTCATTCGTTGTTGAAAACCGTAAAAAAGCTTACGAAACATTTTGGTGCCGAAACCCGGGAATTAATTAACAATTAAACATTCTTAAGTCTCAATAATTAAAAGTCCCTTGGACTGACTTACAAATTTCGTTGAGTGGTTAGCGGTTGGTCGCGAGAGTGCATTCAAGAGTGTAATTGACCTGGAACACATACGTAACATTGGAAATCATCTACGGTGATGGTGAGCACTTGGACAGCTGTTTAACGGACGATTGCAGTTGGGGAACGAACATTTGAAGAGAACCAGTCGAATAGTCGATAGTCGAATAGTAGAATTTTAAATCAAATATTAAATAAATAACAATCGTTACGATATGGTGGATTATGCAAAACCAAAGGAGATGGCGGGGCCGTCAGTTGGCGAATTAAAAGCTTTGCGCTCGAACACAAAGCGAAGTCTAACTCGAATCAAAGAATTGATTCACAGCAAAGGTGAACATTTATCGTTGACTGAATTAGAATGTAGATTAGGTATTCTTGAATCATATTTCAAGCAGATTTTGAGTACCCAAATACAAATCGAAAGGCTTAGCACAGATGAGGACGTTAATTTTAAAACTCGCAATGAGATTGAAGATGTGTACATTGAAACCAAGTCGAGTATAATGTCGCTAATTAATAAAGTAAAGGCAAATGTTTCAGTCGATACTTTAAATGCATCATTGGCTGTTCCGTCTCTGACGAAGGCCAATTTGCAGTGTCAGAAGATACCTAAATTCGCAGGAAAATATTCTGAATATCCCGATTTTATAGGAATATATAAAAAATTAGTTCATAATAATCTTTCACTGGATAACGTGGAACGATTTAACTACTTGTTGGATAGTCTGACAGGAACGGCTCTTGCCGCAGTAAAAGAATTTGAAATTACTGAGGCAAATTACACGAAGGCATTTAACAGACTAAAGGATCGGTTTGATAACAAAACATTAATGGTAGAGGAACATATTAAGTCGATATTTATGTTGCCAAAGATGTCTCGAGGTGTCGCGTCCCAGCTTAGAACATTAGTTGATTCAGTTTCAAACCATTTTAGTGCAATGCAATCAATCGTTTCAATGGAGGACATCGCAAATGCGTTTCTATTGCATGTGGTGAGCGAAAAGCTCGATGCAGATTCATTGCTGAAATTGGAAGAGTCGATTGATTTTTCTAAAAGACTATTGTGGAAGGATTGCGAGGAAGTTCTTTCGCGTAGATGTCAGAATTTGGAAGTAAGGCAAACTAAGTTGTGTCATCAACCAACATTCGGGTAGGAATCGGTCGAAAAATGACGGCAAACATAAAACCACGCTAGTCGTAGCAAACGGCGGTAATTGCAATTTTTGCACGAAAATTGGACACACAATTGATATGTGTTCTGCGTTCAAGAATATTAGCGTCGCGGATAGATTTCTGGTGGTAAAAAAGAGGGTACTTTGTATTAATTGCTTAGGTGGTGGACACTCTGTTCGCAAGTGCACAAAGGCAAAGTGCTCAGTATGTGGTTGGCCCCATCATATGCTTCTACATCGATACGAAGAAAATACGGCGGATTGGGTTGATTCAGGTGCACAACAAGCAGAAGCAGAAAGCATCACGGGTAACTCAGCCCTGCATTCGGCGGTTGCTCGAGTTAATGCATCAGGTCAGGTAATATTGGCAACAGCATTAGTGGAGCTTCTAGATTGCAGTGGGGAAAGACATGAGTTTAGGGCGTTGTTAGATTCTGCTTCTCAACTTAATTTTGTTACGGAAGCAGTGGTGCAGCAGCTACGTCTTCGAAAAATACGTGTCAACTCAACAATAGCCGGAGTAGCTTCATTGCCAATGCAGGTCAAGCAGAGCACTACAATTTCAATAAACTCGAGGTCGTCGGCGTTTAGTACATCAACGGATGCCTTAATTTTGCCAAAAATAACCAGCTTCCAGCCGGAGCAAAAAGTCGAGTTTGGAGAGTGGAACATTCCTGCAAATCTCTCACTCGCAGATCCAAACTTCTACTTGCCTTCATCAGTAGACCTGTTGTTAGGGGCAGATTTTTTTTATAGTTTGTTGATGGTGGGGCAAATTAAGTTAGGTGTAGATAGGCCTATTTTACAAAAAACTGTCTTTGGGTGGATCGTGTCGGGAAAGATCAGGACGACGAAGTTGACCAAAGCGCGTTGTCATATAGCAACAGCTACGGAATTGGACAGAGGTGATCCAGAGCTAAAATCATTAGTTGAAAAGTTCTGGGCGATCGAAACATTGCAACCAGAGAATCCAATATTAACGGAAGAGGAAAGAAGCTGCGAATCCCATTTTGAATCGACGATGAGGAGGAGTGCCGATGGGAGATTTGTTGTTCGGCTACCATTCAAATCTAGGAAAGAGTTGTTAGGTGATTCATTTCGGAATGCGGAGCAACGTTTCTACGGATTGGAGAGAAGGTTTAGCCGGAATCCAGAATTGGCGGAAGAATATGGCAGATTCATTCGGGAATATGTCGATATGAGACATATGACAAAAGTGCCACGATGCCATCGCAGTCTGGTTAAATATATTGCACTACATCAGTGTGTAATCAACCCGGATTCGACGACAACAAAATTAAGAGTTGTCTATGATTGTAGTGCGAGATCATCAGGTAATCTCTAGTTGAATGAAATTTTGTTGAAAGGCCCAGTTGTGCAGGATGATCTGTTTTCAATTATATTGAGGCTTAGAGCTTACAAATATGCACCCACAGCGGATATATCAAAAATGTACAGACAGGTTAACGTGGATGATCGGGATACATATTTTCAATGCATATTATGGAGAGATGACCCTAAGAGCGAGTTGGATATCTACAGGCTGTTAACTGTCACATTCGGCTCCATATTTAGCCACAAGATACCTCACGCAGCTGGCAGCGGAGTGTCAAAACGATTACCCAATTGGAGCAGGAAAAGTTAGAAAAGACTTCTACGTGGACGACTTAATTACTGGTGGTAATACGCGTGATGATATTGAGAGCATTTAAGATGAAGTAAAAGCGGTACTAGAAAAAGGAAAATTTGAGATTCGTAAGTGGTTTTCCAACGAGCCATCATTCTTGGCATCCATTCCAGATGACGATAAGGAGAAACCATTGCGAATAAATGATGCAGACATCATTAAAGCGTTAGGGATTAGTTGGGATCCTACGGCAGACCAGCTTTGCTATTTGACTCCAAAGTTAGCGTCATCCAATCGTATCACGATGCGGATAGTGCTGTCAGAGATGGCTCAATTATTTGACCCATTAGGATTAATAAATCCAATAATCGTGAGGGCGAAAATCTTTATGCAAGATCTATGGATATCCAAGGTGAAGTGGGATGAATCGTTATCACAGGAATTACACACTCAATTGGCAAAGTTCAAGGACGAACTAGAAGAGCTGCAGAGGATACGGGTTGCAAGAAGTGTGTTACCATGTGAGGAGTCCGATTCCAATGTGCAGATCCATGGGTTTGCAGATGCATCGGGAAGAGCCTATAGGTGTTGCATTTATGTGCGCTCTGTCACAAGAGGACAGGTATTGGTGAGCCTATACTGTGCCAAATCACGGGTGGCTCCGAAGAAAGTCCAACCAATCCCTCGGCTAGAACTCTGTGCGGCGGAATTATTGGTACAACTTTTAGAAAGAAACTTTCCGCAAGAAATCGAGTTGGTCAATCTGTGGACAGACTCGGAAATTGTCTTGGACTGGCTAGCAAAACACCCATCGACGTGGGAAACTTTTGTGGCAAATCGCGTATCCAGGATTCAACAAGGATCCCACCAAGCTCCTTGGAGACACGTGGGAACCAAGGCGAATCCGGCGGATATCGTGTCGAGAGGTGCGACAGTAGCAGAGTTGATGAACTCGATCTGGTTTACAGGGCCGACATTCTTGTATAAGGACGAAAGGGAGTGGCCAATAACGAAACCAACTCTTAATATATCAGCAGTTCCAGGAAAAAAAAGTGTGCGAACAACGTTGATGGCAACAAGAATCACAGATGATTTTCCAGGAATATATACCAAATTTCGCAGCGTCCAAAAAACAATTCGTATTGTGGCATATGTTTGTAGATTTATAAAGAAGTGTCGTAAAACGGGTATGCCTAAAGAAGAGATTCTATCGGTAGACGAGCTGGAAGAGGCGTTGTTGAAAATAATGTGGCATATCCAAAACTCATCGTTCCAAGAGGAAGCACAGTTGTTGAAGCGCAACAAGGAGTTACCAACTCATAGCAAGGTGAAACCGCTAGCTCCGTACATAGGAGCACAATCAGGAGTGGAGTTGTTGAGAGTTGGGGGAAGATTGAAAAATGCAACGCTTCCGTATGATATGAAACATCTAATAATTTTACCCAACGATAACCAGTTTGTGTGGAACTATGTAATGCATTTGCACATTAAAAACATGCATGCAGGTCCACAAGCATTAGTGGCGTTGGTAAGGCATCGGTTTTGGATCATAAACTGCAGAACATTGGTGCGCAGGGTAATAAAAAGTTGTCTACGATGCTTTAAATTTCGACCTCAGCTTCAGGTGGAAATAATGGGAAATCTTCCGAAAAATCGAGTTAGTTTAAGAAGGCCATTTCTAACTACAGGCGTCGATTTTTGTGGACCCTATGGGGTTACAGAAGGAGTAAGAGGACGTTCGCCAAAGAAGTATTATGTTGCAGTTTTTGTGTGCTTTGGATGTAAAGCAGTTCATCTTGAGGCAGTAAGCGAGTTGACGACCAAAGCGTTTATCATGGCATTAAAGATTTGTGGCAAGAAAAGGACTGCCCCGGCGCATTTACTCTGATAACGCAACGAACTTCGTAGGTGCTAGGAGAGAACTTGCGTCTTTGAAGCACATGCTTTTTAACCAGCAAGCGGAGAAAGACATAGGTAGTTGGTGTGCAGGGGAGGGGATCGAATTTAAACATATCCCACCTAGATCACCGCATTTTGGGGGGCTGTGGGAAGCTGCGGTTAAATCGTTTAAATACCATTTTCATCGTGTGATGTCTCAAACATTGTTGAATGTTGAAGAATTTAATACCATTGTCATTGATATTGAATCTATTTTAAATTCTAGACCTATTTCGCCGATGTCATCCGATCCCAATGATTGTGAGGTCCTTACGCCTGGCCATTTCCTAATTGGAGACGCACAACGAGCCATTCCGGAGCCGGTACTCGATCAACCAAAGACCATGTCTTCAATAGAGCGCTGGAAGCGGGTATCACTTCTAAGGCAATATTTTTGGGAGCGACGGCGACGAGATTATTTGCTAGAACTTCAAAGCAAAGCAAAGTGGAGAGCAGCAGCCGTCAAAGAAATGAAGTCAGGGACTTTGGTGTTGATTGCAGATGACAACATTCCATCAAACCAGTGGCGAATGGGACGTGTAATATCCACGATAAAGGGCTACGACGGCAAAATACGAGTGGTCGAGGTTAATACTAAGGCAGGCATAACGAAGCGAGCGGTGCAAAGATTGGCGATACTTCCCTTTGAGTGTTGAACTAGCTGCAATCCTGCAGTTCCTTCAACAGGGACCGGAATGTTGGGTCACCCTGTAACCCAAGTCACTCAACATAACTGCCAAATTTTAAATCTTTGTAAACTCACTCAAAAAGAGTAATATAAAAGGGCGTTACATATTTGAAATAAATTATTGTTGAATTTTGATCATTGAAACTACTCGTGTTTTATTTCGTTGAAGACAGTTTCGCAGAAATTCATTCGTTGTTGAAAACCGTAAAAAAGCCTACGAAACAGGGGCCTTAAATTTTGATCTATATTTTTAAAATTTGGTATATACACTCTCATGTCTGAGTTATGTGGTGAACTGTGAAATATTTTAACATCTTTTGTATTCCTATCGCATATGTATCATATTAGCATTGATACATAGTTTGTACCATATGGAAATACCTGAATCCGCTTAGCGAACCTTTGAATATTTTAACCGATTTAGAACTCAAAGCGAACATCCAACAATATTATACATGTCTAATATACAATTTTGAGATTGTCTGAATATCTTGGTCGCACGTTTTATCAGAATTCATTACAATGTTCATATACTGACTCAAGGAACAAAAAAGTTATACCAAATTTTCTTATCCTAGCTCAACGTATTCGGAGGTATACTATATCATAAAGATATAGTTTTTATAAGCAAACGACACAAAATAATAGGAATGGGTTAAAATGATTTCTGACTTAGGTCATAGGGGAGTTATAGTCCATCAATATATTTTAAACTAGGAATCATATAAATAAGTAAATTTTTGAAAAGCTCCAGTATTAAGGTATGTTTTTTTGTAACGTTAGACTTTGCAAGGCTTCTAAACAATTCGGACACCGTATTGTAGCTTTCTCGTATATTGGTTTCTTAACGTTATCTTGCAAATAAGTAGTATTTATTATTTTATTTTTCCAGTAACAATTGAAACTCGTTATTTTAAAGTACGTGGCCAACGTGGAAAGAAAACATCTTCCATTCATTATAGTTCCGGGAAAACGTTTTGACATTTTGTCCTTAACCTTACTTTCTGAACAGTTAATGCATTATGACTATGTTCTTGTTTTGGTTTAGAAAATATAATATTGTCTTAATTTTGTAAAATATATAGAGTTTATAATTCTTTGTTTCAAAATAAAACAAGAAAACAATATCTTTCTCTTTATAAGAGAAAGTAAAAAAATTCCCAGAATTATGACCAAGCAAACGCTGGATATGACGTTTGAAGAAAATCGATAAAGTCGTTTAAGGCTTAGGAAGCTTAGAAATTAAGTATTAAGGAGAAGCAAGAGGATACGGGTAGTAAAGTAACAGGGCTGTGTATATAGTGCGTACCAAAACAGTTGGCCATTCTACTGCGCAGGTCTCTTAAAATGTGTTTTACAATCTCTTAAAATTGCAAAAACAAGCATAAAGAGACGAAAATGGGTGGAGCCATAATAAAAAACGACGTATACCCTGCCTTGTGTTCAAGATCGCTGTCGCGATCTCACTGAGGGTGGTTTCTTCATTTTCCTTTTTTTATACTGAAATTAGGAGCGGAGGAAAAATATAGACCATTATATGTCAACTGTACTTGGAGGAAAATATATTGTTTCGTTTTTCGTCTTGTCGGTTCTTTGTAGGAGTATGATGTGATCACGGTCGGATAGATTAAGCAAAACATTGCACATGAATTGAGAGTGTGACTGTGTCTGTATGAAGGTGTACGGCTTTAGATTTAAGCCCTATTTGCTCATTATGCTTTCGTTGATCATTATTAATTGTGTCGTGCATATTGATCATGTAGGTACTGATATTGGCACGCAAAGTAAATTGCAGTGTCACACCAATTTTTTTTTTTGTTTATATCATTGAATTTGGGCGAGGTAGGTAAATTTAATAAAAAAATTACAATTTGGGAATTTTTTGGAAACATTAACGATTTTATACCCAATAACAATAGGCACGATTTTCTGTCACAAAAAAGAGGATGGGGTATTAAACGGTTCGGTAAAGACAAAATGGTGAACGTTCTTGATTCTTCAATAATTTTTTTTTAAGAAATGCAGTTTTTAAAACTTATTGAACTACCCACCACTTTTAAATTTGTAACCTTGATTAAAAGTGTAAATTATAGCGAGATAAAATTGACGATGAACTGCAAATATAAAACAGATTTACAGCGAGCAGCAAAACAAATCACCAGTATACCAAATGGGTGGTTCGGTTTGGTTTGAATTAAGAAGTAAAAACATACACGATTTAGTACTAAGATAAAAATATTTATTGATTTTGCTACCTATATATGAAATAGTTAATATTAATGTATATTAAATTGAATTCGAAGAACTGTCAGTTTCATAATCGGTTGAAGAATCATCTCCTGGATTGATGATCATTGCATCCGACATTGTGTCCCACATCTGCTCGTGTGAAAAGTATTCCTCCTCTGTCCTTATAATTTTTTCACAAACTTTGCGCCAATCTTCAACTGTTATTTTTGAAAATTCTTCTTCAGCTAGTTTCTGAACATCCGATAATCTAAACGTTGTATTTCGGCTTCCGACTCTTCCCTTGACTGTTGCCCAGATCTTTTCTATAGGGTTGAGATCTGGATGATAGGGTGGCAATCGTAGTACTTCGTGTCCCGCGCCGAAATTCCCGTAAACTCCTCTGTCTGTGAATTTGCGTATGTGATGGGATTATCTATACATAAATTCCTAGCTTCTTAAATTTTTTTGTAATATATCCTAACAACGATCTTACGTCCTAGACTTCCTATTGGTTTTCCTTTTCTTGAAAGATCCATGACAATTTATTTTATTTTAATAAACTTATGTCCTAGCAACGCTTTTGTTTTCGTGAAAGTGAATTCCAAATAGGAAATCCATAATATATGTGCGTTATCTTAAAATAAAAAACTATAAAAAAAAATCTAAAAAAAACTATAAAAACCAGGCAACAAATTTATTCCTTGCCCCTACAGGTAACCAAATGCAAACACTAATCATGTCGCAAAACTTTTAAACTTAAGTCAAACAGGTAAAATCAAACATCATAAAATTAATGCTAACCAAGCACACCACCCATACAGGTACCTAGCGCTAAACCACGAAATGTTCAACCATAAAAAGGGTTGGGAACCCTTTCAAATACAATCGGACTTCTAGGTAGAAATGTATAAAAGTCGACCTCATAATAAAAAATTAAGTTTATTTAGATATTCAACAGCATTTTAGTTCTAAGCACTGTAAAGTTGGGTTACGCATTGTAAATTACAGGCAAAAACGCTTAGTGATTAAATCTCTTTCGCATCGTCTTTGTTCTCTTAAATCCTCTCTCTGCGCAATCGACCGTTGGCCAACTGTTTTGGTACGGACTATACCTTATCCTATGCAGGGTATATTCGTTTTGACATTAAGTTTGTAACATAAAGAAGTAATTTGGCCACATGTGGCTCAAATGTGATTTATAATTAGCAACCGGTTTTTCTAGATGTTGAAGTAGCTGACTGGCTTCTCTTTGCCAAATCTTTTCCATATCTGATTTATGTGGTGCACCGTAAAATGGGTTAACATTTTTTATACCCTAGCCCATATGTATTATATAAGTTTTGATACATATTTTGTACAATTTGAAAAAAACTGAATCAGCTTATCGAAGCGTTGAATATTCTATCCCATTCCAAACTTAAATTAATCATCCAATAAAAATAGACTTGGGTAATATACAATTTTGAGATTGCCTGATTCAGTACAATGTTCATGTACTGACTCAGGGAAGAAAAAAGTTATACCAAATTTTCTTATCCTAGCTCAACGAATTCGGAGCTATGGTATTTCATAAAAAATCGTTTTTATAAGCCAACGACACCAAATAACAGGCATGAGTTAAAATGCTGTCTCATCTAGGTCATAGGGGTGTTATAGTCCATAATGATATTTTGAACTAGGTTTCATAAAATAATCAAACTTTTGAAAAGCCCCAGTATTAAGGTATGTTTACTGTAACGATAGACTTTGGATGGCACTGTTGTATATAATGCACATGCACGTGTTTAACATGTGTCAAACTATCAATTAGTAGTATATAACGGGTGATCCAAGTAGAGATACTTTTTCAATAGCCTTTTTTGACAGATCACGTGTGAGTCGTGTCATGCTGTCATGTTATTTTTGTTTAGTATTTTTTGGCATTTCATAATGGAAAGACTTACGCGTGAACAACGTTTACAAATGGTTCAACTTTATTATGAAAATTCACGTTCTGTGAGGAATGTATTTCGTGCACTTCGCTGAACTTATGGTCAACATAATCGGCCTACTGAGCGTACTATTCGCAACACCATCACCCGTTTTGAGACCCAGCATTCATTATTGGATAATATTCGACCGAATAGACCACGTCTAGGACGATGTGAAGAAAATATAGCGGCCGTAGCTGAGAGTGTACACGAAGACCGTAGAGAGTCGATTCGGCGCCGTTCGCAGCAACTCTGACTGACGTATGGAACGACTTGGCGCATTTTACGCCAAGATCTTAAATTGAAAGCGTACAAAATACAGCTTGTGCAACAACTGAAGCCGCTTGAACTTCCCAAGCGACATCGCTTCGCTCTATGGGCTCTTGAAAAGTTCCAAGAAGATCCGACGTTTTCGAGGCAAATTTTGTTTAGCGGTGAGGCCCATTTCTGGCTCAATGGGTATGTAAAAAAACAAAATTGCCGCACTTGGGACGAAGAGCAACCTGAAAAGATTGAAGAACTGCCACTTCATCCAGAAAAAACAACGGTTTGGTGTGGTTTGTGGGCCGTTGGAATCATCGGTCCATATTTCTTTAAAAATTATGCCGGTGCGAACGTAACCGTCAATGGCGACCGTTTTCGTGCCATGATAACCGACTATTTGATGCCTGAAATTGAAGCTGAGTGATCGAAAGTTAGACTCAACGGATGGACCATCTGCGACGTAGCAACGGCCAACATTTGATAGACGTAATCTTCAAAAAATAAATGCCAAAGGATGTTCTTTCAAATGATAATAAACATTCTCCATTAAATTTGAATTTTCTGTGTTCTTTTCTTTAAAAAAGTAGGGAACCTCGAAATGGATCACCCTTTTTGTGTGTGTGTCAATAACACAAAGTCAGGAAGCAGGGGATTCTCAGGGGCAGTCAATAAACTAACTTGAACCAAGAAGGTTGTCTTTTATTATTGAGCAATAACAACACATCATGGCGCAGTCGGTTTAAGAAAAACGTGCAAAAAGACATTGGATAAATTATTAAAATAAAATTTGAAATTTTGAGTATATAAAATTATTGAAATGTGTTTTAAAAAGCCGGGTCCTCTTGTGCTACAGGGAAATTTAAAAGAAATTTTGCAAAATTCAAGCAAATGTATATTGTCTATGGTACAGCGACGAAAACAAATAAAGAGGATGAAGTGGTGCTAGTGGCAAAATTTTTGAGTTGTGCTGCAGATTCAGCAATTGAACTTTTCAAAAACTTTCAAATGACACCTCAACAAGAAAAATCTATTGAGACAGTTATATCAAAATAGGAAGGCTATTGCAATCCACTCGCAAACGAGGTTTACGAACGGTATTTATTTTACAAGAGATCGCAAAGAGAAGGAGAGCCGTTCGATCACTTCATGGCTGATATCACTATACTAGCGGAAAGCTGTAATTTTGGAGATCAGAAAAATTCAGTCATCAGAGATCGAATCGTCATTCATACAGCAGACTCTAGTTTGCAGGCGAAACTTTTGAGGATTGATGGATTGACACTGAAGAAAGCAAAGAAGTATTGCCGGATCGCTGAAATTACAACATCCCAGGCCAGGACGATGCAGGAGAGCGGGGTGCAGAAATCGGTGGATGAAGTGTCTAAGCATAAATACAAAAAATGTAAAAAGTTTGATAAATTTGATGGTAAAAAGCAAAATGCATATAATTCCAGATTTGAGAGTAAAACACGACAAGAGAACAAATCATGTAAGCAATGCCGATATTGTAACCGAGAGCATGTCTTTGGTAAATGCCCAGCTTACGGGAAAAAATGTAACCTCTGTGGTCAAACTCATTACGCTGTTGTGTGTGAAAATAGAAAAAAGGTAAGTGACATAACGTGTTCAAATAATTTGGGATCTAGTTTTGAGAATTTATATATTGATTCGGTTAATATGAAAAATGAAAAAAGAATTAATAGAGATCAGGCATTAGAATTCGAAGAAAGTTGGTGTGAAACAATATTGGTAAATGAAACAAAAATTTATTTTAAACTAGACACTGGTGCAGAAGTTAACATAATTCCAATAAGAACATATAATTTGATAAAAGAAAAGCCTACGTTAAGTAAATCAGCAGTGAATCTTGAAGCTTATGGTGTTAACACAGTCTGAGATCAATAGGAAGGGTGGTTCTTACAGTAAACCATAGAGGAGTATTGAAGAAATCGAATTTTGTTGTTGCTGATGTAAAAGCAAAGCCAATACTTGCTTACGCACGTGTGAGGAATTAGGTCTCATTAAAAGACTACATGCCATTAATTCAATTACGAAGGAAGAGTTTGCTGCTCAAAATAAGGATGTATTTAGTGAATTAGGTAAATTCCCAGAAACATGCACTATTGAATTGAAGGCAACTGCTAAACCAACACACAATCCTCTTCGTCGTGTTCCAATTATCCTGATGAAAGAGCTCAAAGCTAAGCTTGACGAAATGGAGGCATGGAAAATTATCAAAAAAAAAATGGGCCATCAAAATGGGCACATAATTTAGTTGTCGTTGAAAAAGCAGATGGTTCTCTACGAATATGTCTAGACCCAAAAAAACTTGAAAGACAATATTATTCATAAACCGGTTTTATTACCAAAACAAGATGATTTTAGGTATAAAATGAGAAACATGAGAAATGAATGAAAAGTACTTCGGGGACCTAGAGGGATGTTCTATTTATATTGATTATTTTATTATAGGAGGTAGAACTGAAGAAGAGCATGAAATTAATTTAAATAGGTTTTTAGAAAGAGCTAGAGTAGTAAATGTCGAATTTAATCCTAATAAACTTCAATACAAAGTCAAAAAAAATAAAATATTTAGGGCATGAATTCTCAATCGATTGTATGTCGCCAGATCCTGAGAGAATCAAGGCTATTCAAGCCATTTCAGATCCCGAAAATAAAATGGAATAGTGTATAGATATGGTATGAAAACGCCTGAAAAAATTGGGCGCGGCTTTAAATGATATATGGAAGTAATGTTTAGATTAACAGGACCAATGATTTTGCATCACCATTTTTTCGAATTGTTTATAATTTTTCCGAAAAACATTTTTAATAAAAACGCCCCCGAAAAGTGGTCGTGGCAAAAATCTTTGTATAAACAAAATATAGACATTATGATTTTCTAGATATGTTGCTCTGACTCCTTTCCAGTATATCTAACGGTTTGGACTAACGCTTTGTTTTGTTGAAAAGGGGGGGGGGGGGGGGGGGGGCAGAGGCCGGATTTCAAAAATATTTACACCTGTTCTGCTGGGAGCATCAACAACAGCATGCACGTGTACCAAATTTCATCATTCTTGCTTAAAATTTAAGGCCCAATAACTGGTGACGTACAGACATGGCTAAATCGACTCAGCTCTCGATTCTAAGTCGAATCATATACTTTGAGGTATAGCAAGCTCTATTATTTCTCTATGTTACAATCTATGTATCAAAACTTATATACCCCTATAGGATAGGGTATAAAAACAATATCTTTCTCTTTACAAGAGAAGGTTAAAAATGGCCCAGAATTATGACCAAATAAACGCTGGATACGAAGTTTGAAGAAAATCGGCCAAGTCGCTTAGGCTGGAGATGCTTGTACGGACAGACGAACCGACGACGGACGGAGTTCCAAAAACCACTATTTTGAGCTCCGCTAAAAATGTTCGTCGAAAATTTTCACGAAAACAATATCTTTCTGTTCATAAGAGAAAGTTAATAACCGCATATACACACTGAGAAATCATTAAGATGTATGATAGAATAGCTAGCTAGTGTACCAAAAAGAAAAGAAGGTAGTTAGGTAATTAAGCCGATTTTTACCTTTTTTACTTCTTAGAAATAATCAGAAATAATTCGATACCTAGCGTGAAAATTAAGTATTAAAAAGACACAAGATGATTCAGGTAGTGAAGTAACAAGGCTGTGTATACCTCATCCCATCATATTTCCTTGATGGCAGTAATGGCAGCTTTGAAGCAGTTTAGGGCTTCCCCTAGTTGTTCGCTTGCACCCATTCTGTTTAATGTTCTCACATTGGAGTTCCAGATTCGAACGTCGTTGTCCTTTTTTCGTTTAGCCGTGTCGTCAACAATAAAATCAGTCTTTTCCGAGGGTGGTGGTTGCTTCGTAACATACATTTTTTCCATGTTTGGGTAGTTTTACCAAAGCACAACCCCCAACCTGTAGGCCTGTTCCAATTTATAAGATACCCTAGGACTGGGTCGTACGAAACTTTCTCTCTCACACCGAGTTAATTTGACGTTTTTAACAATTTGGCCCAAATACGCAATTATATTTATTTTGATTAATGATGCCAAAAATGCTATAAGTAATGTTGAAATTTGATTATACGAACGTTTATTCCGTCATTAAAAGTAATCAGTGTCCATGTAAAAAAAAAAAATTCCGTTTAGAGATAATTAATTACGTGTAATCTATTGTTGGTGATTGACATTATCACCAAGAAAAAATACTTATTCAGCACAAATAAAGGTGCTATAAAATGATGAATGCGTCCATTGCAAAATGACAGCTGAATATAAACAAGAAATGTAACCTTTTTGACAGTTCGCCGATATAGGATACAAATTAGAATCTAACTTATAACGTAAGACAAAGGTTGTGTTTTATTTTACATATTCTTTAACTTTTACACAAAGACGGAAAAACACTGTATATATTAAAAAAAGTTGTTAAAAGTGTATGTGACCGATGTTAGCCTTAATGCGTTGACCGATTTTAATTTTTTTTTTTGAAAGGTTGAATCAATGCGGTGGTTCTTATATATATCCGACATTTGTATCTCTTTTGGTTTGTTAGTTATGTGCGTTTGAATGTACGTACCTGCTTATGTGCGTATACGTGTATTTTTTTTTAAACTCATTTTTATTTTACTTTTCTTAAAACTAACTTAACAATGCTAGACAAAAATTCATGAAAAAACTAGCCTACTTATCAACTACTTAACTAACTTACTTGCTCTATGCGGGCGCCTTCAATTACTCGATAACTTAATTCTATTGCCTTTCGGCCTATTATCTAAGATATAAATATAAAAGTAACAACATTTTTTTTACCAAGAAAACTTTGAAAAACTTGGTTCCTTGTCTTTTTTTTATTTTATGTAAACTTACATGCTAATTAAAACTACTAATCAACGAACTTAAACTAATTAAAAAGTAATTAAAACTACCTAAAATAACTTAAAAACTAGAACAGCAACCTTTTTTTTTTTTTGTGCCACCATGACTGCTTTGCACCTAAACCTAAGACTAAAACTATGTAAGTCGGCCATAAAATAACAATTTTAAGTCAACTATCTTTAATACTCATTCAACCACCACAACAGGTTCTCCTGTTGTGACCTACTCCGACGGTCCCAATCGGACACACTGCTGCTGAACCGCAGGCGCTCTTCTCCGCCCTGAGCGACTACGTCTCGGTCGTATAGGAGCCGCCTATCCACAGTTCGTCGGAAGACGTGGAAGATTAGCGGAACCGCCGATCTATCCTGTATTAGCCCTCGACTATCCAAATATAGGAAAGCTTCGGGCGGAATAAAGCCACTTAATCGCGCACTCTCAAAGTATTCATCATTGGGATAGAAGGCCCCAAAGATGATACTATTGTTCGAAGCCATCGCTCTTGCCGCGTGAAACCGAATGAGTTTAACCAGAAAATTGCCTATTCGGTTTATGTTGGCCCCGTTGTATAGGACCTGGTTGGAATAGTATTTTGTGTAGTCAGATACTGTTGTTCTGTGAAGTCCAAGGCAGCTCCTCAGACACTGCCTCTCAAACACCCGTATCTTTTCCATTTGAGATAGGGCAAGGTTGAACCACACCGGGCACCCATAGGCAATCATCGGCCTAATGAGGGCCATGTAGCAAATCACCTTCACCCTGCTGTCAAGACGACTGCTATAAAACAATCGTCTTGTCAGGGCAAATGCTCCCCTAGCTCTAGCCAGAGCAGCATCTACATGTCTTCCGAAATATAGATACTGATCTAACCAGATGCCAAGGTACTTGACTACACTTTTACTCGCCAGTGGCTGTCCGTTTGGTGCAACGATCACCAGCTTTCGCCAGTTCTTTCTCGTATCCCTAGAGGCCCTAGACAACGGTGTCCTAAACACTATAGTTTCTGATTTCTTGAAGTTGATTTTCAACTTCCAGTCATCACAATATCTCTGGATCTTGTCGAAGTCCCGCTGCAAAAGAGCTCGAATGACTTCGACAGTAGAGGCTGTTCTGTACGCGATAAGATCGTCCGCATACGCAATTGCCTGAGTAAGACTACCTATCATATCACTGGTGTAATTGCTGAAGAGAATCGGCGAGTTTACCGCTCCCTATTGCGTATACGTGTATACGTATACACAAATGGTGGTAGAATCGCTTCACTACTGTTTGACTAATCCCTGTTTGACTAATATAAAGTTGCAACTCTGTAATATGAATTGTTTGAACCGCAAATACAAGTTTAAAGTTAAACGTCAAATAACTTTACAGCCGACTTCACTGCGAATGACAACAAAACAGAATTGCTTATGTGCGTACATATATCTCAGTGTTTCTTGTAACGTCACATTTCAACTTCACTCCGTGTGATACACAGGTGAACACAGCCGGTTAAATTATTTTCATTTTCATAAATACAAGGGAAAAACAACAAGAACAATAACATTGATATTCTCGTGTGACTTAAATTCAGTGTAATATGGTACGGCCACATAGTAATTTGGGACGTCGTACTCGAAGAACGAGTGCAATTGCTTTATTAAGGGGTTCTCAAAGCGATGAGCAGCGTGCGGCTATGAATTCTGCTTTTGCTACTTTTGCTAATCGTCGTCGCGTAGCTATTCGAATGCAACAAAATCCTATTCGTCATGTGGTGCTTGAAAGAGCAGCATTTGCGTATGACTCCAGTATTGATTATGCTTCCCATCGAAGTGTTTCGATTGGTGGAATGGATATTGTATGCAAGCATTGTAAAGCATTGAAATTCAAATCTGAAACACCTGGAGTATGTTGTGCAAATGGGCAAATAAAGTTACTTGATTTGATGGCACCGCCAGAACCGTTGCTGTCTTTGATATTTGGTGGCGCACAGAATTCAAGTCATTTCTTGAAGAATATTCAAAAGTATAATTCATGCTTTCAAATGACGTCATTCGGTGCAAAGAACATTATTCGCGATAACTTTGTGCCAACGTTTAAGGTAATTTTACATATATTAAAAAATAACTATTTTTTTGGTATTAACGCAATGGTCGACTTTGATTTTGATTTTCAACAGATTCAAGGCCAAGTATACCATCGACTTGGTTCTTTGTTACCCTTCCCTGATCAAAGTTATCAATTCTTGCTATTATACTTTGTGGCTGACGCATCTGTTGAAGCAAATCAACGTTGCAATATTTCATCACATTTGAAAAGATACATTGTTCAAAACTTGCAAACCATGTTGCATGAAGAAAATGAATTGGTCCGTTTATTTCAAATGGCTCTTGATCGAAGGCCGTCTGATAGCTATTCCATTGTCATTCATGCTGATAAAACACCACCAGGTCAGCATATTAGAAGATTCAATGCACCGACAATTGTTGAAGTAGCCATTGTAATTGTTGGAGATGAATTTAATTCACGTGATATTGTGTTACATCGACGAAATACGGGGCTTCAGCGAGTTTCTGAAACTCATCGTTGTTACGATGGATTACAGTATCCATTGCTGTTTGCACGTGGTGAAGATGGATATCACTTTAACATTAAAATGATCAATACTTCTACCGGTTGGTATTTTAAATTTCTATTTTGTTATGGTAATTTTTTAAATAGTTTCGTTTCAATTCATTATTTTAGGAATGGAATTGAATAAAAAGGTCAGCGCAATGAACTATTATTCATACCGGCTCATGATTCGTCAAAATCAAATCAATCACATTTTTTATTGTCGTCGGCTTTTCCATCAGTATGTGGTTGACATGAGTATGCCAAAATTGAAACTGAACGGTTGAATTTTATTCGCTTCAACCAAAAAAAGTTGAGATCGGAAGAATATAACCATTTGCGTGATGCAATCAACAGTGATGGTAATGTTCAGGATCTTGGTAAAATGATCATATTGCCTTCATCGTACACAGAAAGTCGACGTCATATGCACGAGTACGCACAGGATGCAATGACGTATCTGCGTAACTATGATCGGCCGGATCTATTTATAACGTTTACCTGCAATCCGCAATGGAGCCATATTACAGATAATCTGTTTGCTGGCCAAAATTCAACTGATCGTCATGATATCACGGCACGTGTATTCAAACTAAAACTGAAACCGCTTATGGATTTCATCATTAAATCATCATTAAATCAAATCAAGTGTTGGGTGTATTCTGTTGAGTGGCAGAAGCGTGGTTTGCCACACGCACACATCTTAATTTGGTTGGTTGAAAAAAATAATGTCAGAACAAGTGGACGATGTGATTTCTGCTGAGATTCCAGATATCACTGTTGATCCAGATTTGTATGATGTCGTGCTTACAAATATGATTCATGGCCCATGTGGTGAATTAAATATTCACTCACCTTGCATGATTGATCGTAAATGCAGCAAACGATACCCGAGAACTTTAGTTTCGGATACAGTGACAGGAAATGATGGATATCCTTTGTATCGACGCCGTTCGACTGAAGACAATGGCAGATCAGTTACGATTAAAGTAAGAAATACTGATGTGGAAGTCGACAATCGTTGGGTTGTTCCATAATCACCATTGCTTTCTAAGACATTTAAGGCACACATTAATGTCGAGTATTGTAATAGAGTGAAATCGATAAACTACATATGCAAATACGTAAATAAAGAAGTGATATGGCTGTTTTTGGTGCATCTGATCCAAAACGAAACGATGAAATAAACCAATATCAAATCGGACGCTATATTTGTTCAAACGAAGCAATTTGGCGCATTTTCTCATTTTCAATTCATGAGAGACATCCTACTGTTGTTCACTTAGCCGCTCATCTCTAGAATGGGTAACGTGTTTATTTCACTGCTCAAAATGCAGCGAAAGTAGCTCAGGCACCACCTAATACATCTTTGACTGGATTTTCCAAATTGTGTGCATCGGATGTATTTGCTACAACTTTATTGTATGCAGAAGTGACAAAATATTTCACATGGAATGCATCGAAAAAAGAATTTCAGCGACGCAAGCAAGGAAATCGAGTTGAAGGTCATTCAAATCTCTTTTCAAGTGATGCATTGGGACGTGTCTATACTGTTCATCCAAATAATGCCGAATGTTATTACTTGCGATTGCTTTTAGTAAATGTTCGTGGTCCGAAATCGTTTCAATCATTGAAAACAGTAGATGGAGTAGTGTGTGTTGGAAAGTGATACGCATTGGGATCAAACTCTATCTGATGCAGCTGTTTCGGCCCATCAACATTAAACACGTGTTTTATTTGCAATCATTTTGTCCCGAATTGTGGATTGAATATCAGAATTATTTATCTGAAGATGTTTTGTATCGAGTTCATCAAATACGTGGTAATCTAGATATGGAATATACACCGGAAATTTACAATGAAGCTTTAATTCAAATTGAGGATTTCTGTTTAGCAATTGCAAATAAGGCAATGATACAATTAGGGATGCCATCTCCAAATTGATCAAAGCACGATGTACGCGAGTTACAATTTCGACATGAGCAGCAGTACGATCGGAACGATTTGAATGCATTTGTTCAAGCAAATCTAACGAAATTGAATGCTGAACAGAAAACGGCTTATGATCATGCAAGTTGTTAGCAATGGTGTTGTTGGATTTTATTTTCTGGATGCTCCGGGTGGAACTGGAAAAACTTTTTTAATTTCATTGTTACTGGCAACAATAAGCGCCCAAAGTAAAATTGGATTGGCTTTAGCTTCTTCCGGTATTGCTGCTACTTTGTTAGATGGTGGTCGAACGGCTCATTCGGCTTTGAAACTACCATTGAATTACAAAGTGAACGAAACTCCAACGTGTAATATATCAAACGGATCTGGCACAGCTAAAGTGTTACAGCAATGCTCCATTATTATTTGGTATGAATGTACGATGGCACACAAGAAATCAGTCGAAGCTTTGGATAGAACTCTGAAAGATCTTCGAGGTAATTCGGAGTTATTTGTTGGCGCAATGATTCTCTTGGCTGGTGATTTTCGTCAAACATTGCCTGTCATTCCAAAGCCAACACCTGCTGATGAAATTGATGCTTGCTTAAAATCATCACATTTATGGAGACACGTTGAAACAATGAAGTTAACCACCAACGTTCGTGTTCAGTTGCAGAATGATCCATCTGCTGATACATTTTCCAAGCAATTGTTGAAAATTGGAAATGCCAGTCGATGAAAATGGATTAATAACGTTCCCTAATGATTTTTGCCGTTTTGCTCAAACCAAGGAAGAATTGATTGTGTTTTTCCAAACATAGGACAACAGTATAAATGTCATATTTGGTTAAGTGAAAGGGCAATTTTAGTGGCGAAAAACAAAGACGTCAGTGAATTGAACATGGTTATACAGTCTAAGATTCCTGGCGAATTGATTTCGTACAAGTCATTGGATACGGTTGTTGAGGAAGAAAATGTGGTTTACTATCCAACAGAATTCTTGAATTCTTTGGAATTACCTGGATTACCACCACATAATCTACAATTGAAAGTTGGTGTGACCATTATTATGTTGCGTAATATCAACCAGCCTTGTTTATGTAATGGTACGAGACTCGCAGTGAAAAATTTAATGGCAAATGTGATTGAAGCGACCATTTTAACTGGAAAATTCAAAGGGGAAGATGTATTGATACCACGAATACCAACTAAACCATCTGATATGCCATTCGAGTTCAGGCGATTGCAGTTTCCAGTGCGTCTCGCGTTTGCAATGACTATCAATAAATCACAAGGCCAGTCGTTTGGAGTTTGCGGTGTGAATTTAAAATATGAAGTATTTTCACATGGACAACTTTATGTTGCATGCATTGGAAAGCCATCTGTTCTCTATGTATTCACGAACAATACAGATTCGAAAACGAAGAAGGTTGTTTATCATAGAGCACTTCAATAAAATAAGTAATGTGTTTAATTTTTAGCATTGTTTCAATTAATTTTATTTCAATACACTAGGAAGTGTGCACAAAGTACGCTAGTTGTACTATACAAATTAAATTTCCATGAATTTGGCCAAATAGTTTGCGAGGATTTGACAATTTTTTTTATATATCCCATATGCAAAAATCCGTTATATGGATTTTATCTAAAAAAAAACTGATAACGCAGTTTTGGTGGAATTAATATGCTTATAGCATACGTGAAGTTTAATTAAAATCGTTAAAGCCATTTTCGAGAAAATTGATGTTATAATAACGTGTAATAACATGGCTAAAACAAAAATAAAATTTCCTAAAATTATGACCAAAACAAATGCTGGATACGGAGTTTGAAGAAAATCGGTCAAGTCGTTTAGGCTGGAGAGGCTTGTATGGACAGACGGACCGAGAACCGACGGACGGAATTCCAAAAAAACATTTTTTTAAGTTTCACTAGCATTGTAATGCTAGAATCAAACAAAATCTAGCTAGTGTAAAAAAAATGGAGTTAAGTAATTGGCTGATTTATACATTTTTTACTTCTTAGATATAATCAGAAATACTTTTTTACCTAGGGTTCAGGTAGTGAAGTAAAAAGGCTGTTTATTCCCCTTTGTCATTTGGGTATATTAGGATAGAGTTTATTATACTTAATTTCAAAATACAACAAAAAAATAATATCTTTCTCTTTCTATGAGAAAGTTAAAAATGGCCCATAGCTATGACCAAACAAACTCTGGATACGAAGTTTGAAGAAAATCGGTTTTTACCTATTTTACTTCTTAGAAATAATCAGAAATAATTCAATGGCTAGCTTAGAAATTAAGTATTAAAGAGAAACAAAAGGATTCAGGTAGTGAAGTAATAGGGCTGTGTATGACTTATCCCATGCAGGGTATATTCGTTTTGACATTAAGTTTGTAACATAAAGAAGTGATTTGGCCACATATGGCTCAAATTATATGGATCAACTCAAATTTTTAAAATCAGCCTAACGTCACCAAGATACTTTTGCAATCCTAATATCGATTATTCATCCACACAAAGTTTTTTGCCACGCCCACTATTCGAGGCTTCTATAGTCAAAATAAACGTTTTCGGGTCAAACTTTTAAATATTTGAAAAACAGTTTTCATGCTAAATCATTGGTTTTGGTAATATTAACTATTCTGCTAATTTTATTTAAAACCTAGGGCATTTTTTTGAGGCGTTTTCATACAAAAAACTACCCGATAGCATAACCAAGCGAATACATTGTACTTTCCTTTCAGAAACTTTACTGCTGATTTATAGTTAACATCCGTTATTTTTAAATTTTGAAGTAAATGACTGGCTTCTCTTTTCAAAATCTTTTCCATATCTGAGCTGTGTGGTGAACCGTAAAATGGGTTACCATTTTTTGTATACCCTATCCCATATGTATCATATCAATTTTGATATATAGTTTGTACCATTTAAAAACACCTGAAACCGCTTAGCGAAACGTTGAATATTCTAATCCATTCCAAACTTAAATTAATCATCCAATCAAAATAGACTTGGGTAATATACAATTTTGAGATTGTCTGAATATCTTGATCGCACATTTTATCAAAATTTCAGTACAATGTGCATGTACTGCATGTATTCGGAGCTATGGTATAAGAAGTTTAATCAAAATCGTTAGAGCCATTTTCAAGAAAATTGAGGTTATGTATGATTTTTATATACCAAAAAAGAAAAGAAGGTAACGGGTGATCCAAGTAGTGAAACTTTTTCAATAGCCTTTTTTGACAGATCACGTGTGAGTCGTGTCATGCTGTCCTGTTATTTTTGTTTAGTATTATTTGGCATTTCATAATGGAAAGACTTACTTAGAATTTTTTCTCCATTTATTATTATTCTCGATCTCGTTGCTCTTGTGCGCTATCTCTTTTTGTATTTCCCACAGAGCCAACTGCCGAAAGCTACACACAAGATGGCATGAAAAGATAATTTTTGTTTTGTTTTGACTTTCGTGTGATGTGGGCTATGGGTTTCTTTTGCTAGGTATTTTCACGATAGGAATCGGTATGTGCACACAACAAAAGACACATAGCTAGTAGCAGAGCAAATATACGAACGATACGTAGGTCAACTTTTTTATTAAATTCATGAGAGGTAGGGAAACACTACTTTGGATGCAAATTCGATTTCTTGGGTGACGCTGCCGCTGATTAGATTGCATATTATTCAAATTATATAATAGGACGGTAGACGTTAGTGTTCCCGTCTTTCGTCGCAATTATAGTAGGTATATAAGTTACATAAACTAAAACTAATTCGTTTAAAAAAAAAACTTTATTTAATAAACTGGCAGCGATTCTGCCTATCTTAGAACTGAATTACATTTTCTTAAAATCTGCGGCTTAAATACTATTCTTAACCTAACGGCGGCGATGTGTTCCCACAGGTACTCTTGTATTACACAGTGTCGTACGTGCAGGAATTTGGTTATTGTGCAGTTTCGGATGTTGGATGTTGCGCGGTTTCGGGTGTCGGCATCTGGTCTGCTGGATGGGGTATGGGAATGTTGCCGGCGAACGTAAATTGTGTTAACTCTTCCCTTCTTAAATCAAACGTCCTCGTTTTGTTTAAATAACGGAATTTGGTTTATAGATGAAATACTTTGAGATATTGCTGGCTTTGAGTTTTTCTTCTGAATAGATATTTCTGGCATGTCTGTAGCTTTATCTGTGGGATTGTTAACAATGGTTACTTTTGGTGATTGCTGCTTAATTTTCCGACAGTATTTTAAGCTTGATATGTTTAACATTACTTCCTGATTCTAGTAATTTAATGACATTTGTTGTGTTGACGTGAAGTTCTCTTATCATTTCGAGTGATAGGACTTCCTCAACCTTGGTTTGATTATCCGAAGGCTGTAGTAATGCTGGTAGTGGTTTTTCTTTTGGTGCTTCTCTGGATGTGTAGTTCTTTCCCTCAGCTTGTATTGTGACATTATGATACTGTATTATGAATGAACCGGTGAGATTTACGTCTTTGTTATTGATACTTATGGTGCCATTGTATTGGTTGAGGAGCAACATTCCGCTTGATATTTCTTCTATTGACGGTATGTGTTGATTGTTGATTCTTTTACATGTTGACGGTTGGCTCTTCAGCAGCATCGGTATGCAAGATGAACTACTTATATCTATTAAATCTTTTTGTAAGCAAATTGACAATTTGTTAAAAGTCTTACAGTCATTTTTAATTCCAAATATATTACTCTTACAGTTAAGTACTGATTTAAAATTAATTTCGTTAGAGAAAATGCCTGTTTTTATTGGTTTTATTAATAGTCTAATACATTTTTCCATACTAGTGAGTGGAATGCTAATTATGTATATTATGTTTGTTCTGTTAGTGCTATCTTTACTTCACTAAATTCTAACAATTCTTCTATACTAAGAAAGGGCACATTATCTTGTTTTAAAATTTTTTCTACGATATTTATTTCTAGGTTTGACAAAATAAATGAGTTAATAACGTTGGCTTTTGCCCACTGTATTGCATCCTTGTCTCTAGAGTTTTCCTTTGATTTAACTAATTTTATTATTGTGTTGGTAACGTTTGTTAGTTCATTAACTTTTTCAATTACTGCTCTATTAATTATAAGTTGTTTGTTGTTGTTTTTTAGTGATTTGTTTATTTTGTTTGATATTATCTCGAAATCGCTGTGATCTGGAGTGCCAGCTATCCACTTCCAGGCACTACCAATGAAGTCAAGGGAACGCTTTTTTTTGTCCATCGGCTTAATGCGGTTAATATGACTCTGTACTATATCAAGATCGTGAATGAGGAAAGGGTATAATGGTTCTTGTGTGCTTATATTTCTAGTTACAAGTTGTTGTAATTTGTCTATGCATCTTTGGAAGATGTCTAAATCTATTTCATGGATAATCTTAAAGGTTCCGTCTTGTATTTGAGCTGTTCCTGTCCTTATTGTTAATAATTGTGCGTTTGAATAATCCATAATTTGTACGTTAGCTGTACAAATGGTCAAAATGGACCTAGAATAGAGGGGTTAATTTTTAATATGGGATCTATGCACAACTCTACCGGATTCTGTTACTATAGTTGTTTGTCTATTTTCTTTTACTCTTTCTTCCTTAAATCTGTTTGAAAGCTTAGTTCCTAATCTTTTATTGACCTTAACATAGATAATTTGTCCTGGTAAATATTGTTTTATATTATGTTTCTTCTTATTATGGTAATTGATATCATTTTTTTTTTTTTGTTTCTGAATAAGTTTTTCGAGATTATTTTCCCTGGTTTTCTCATAGTCATCCGGGGTGGAATGGACATTACGTCCGAAGAAGAGGTCCACTGGCCTTTTATTTGTAGTGGAGTGGATGCTATGATTGTATTCGTTAACGGCACGTTCGATCAATTCTTCGAAATTACGTTCGGATCCGTCTTCTTTGATGCACCTCATTATCTCCGTTAAGGTTGAATGAAAGCGCTCAATTTGCCCGTTTACTTCGCTTTTGTACGGGGGTGTCGTAAAGACATTTATACCGAGTTCGTCTCTCATCATAAATAATATGGAGGCTGAATTCAGTGAAGGTTCATTGTCGATGACAATCGATCTTGGTATTCCAAAGAAGAATATTAGTTCTCGTAAGGGTCGTCTTATGTCCTCAACAGATCTTGTTTTTAGTATTTCAATTTGTGCATATTTGGTAAATTTGTCTAAGGAAGTCAATATAATTTTCTTTTCTGTCATGAAAATGTCGAAGTGGACGGTGTGTCCTGGATAGGTTGGAATGGGTGTTTCTCCAAGTTTTGGTTGATTTGGGTGTCTCTCATATTTACTACGTTCACAAGTGGAACAAATTTGGGTAATTCTTTTTATTTTTTTAGACATGGAAGGAAAATAATAATTTTCCAATATCTGGGAGCGGTTTTCCTGTGCGTTCCGGTGAGCGCGATTATGTGTCTCTATTATAATTTCTTCTTGCTCATCTGGGTTAAAAGCAGCAGTCTTCAACTTGAATTTGTGTAAATCTGATTTTGAAGGTTTTGAAATGAAGTGGATGCAGTTCCTGTATCATGCCCATCACTCTTTCATGGGTTTTAATACAATTAACTAATGACGGGTTTAGAATTTTTTTTAAGAATTTATAACAGGTTTTCGTTATTATAATCTGTTTCGGTAATAATGTGTCGATGATATCTGGGGAAAACTATCTTGAATTCCTTGTTTGGTATTTGACCTAGGTTAAGTAAAATTTGGTTTTTGAAGGCATTGATGGGTACCTCGACACTTGGGATAAGTTCATCGGAGGAACTTTCGTCGCTGTGTATTGTAGGGGTCAGGGAACTAATAAAACTATCTTGCGGGGGTCTGGAGAGTGCGTCTGCTACTACGTTGGATTTACCGGGTTTATAATGAAGTTCGCAATTGTACTCTTCTAATATCGCCTTCCAACGTTTCATCTTTGCGTTATTGTTTTTATTGCTTAACGCATAGGTTAGGGGCTGATGATCAGTGTATATTTTGACTTCGGCTCTGCCGTATAGATAATTTCGTAGTGATTGTAAAGACCATATTATAGCCAGCATCTCCTTTTCATTTGCGGCGTAATGTTCTTCGGATTTATTTAATGTTCTGGATATGAATGTTATGGGTCTGTCATTTTGGGAGAGTACTGCGCCAATCGCATGATTAGACGCGTCTGTAGTTAATTGAAAATCTTTGGTGAAATCAGGGTATGTAAGAATTATTTCCTTTGAAACGAGAGCGTTTTTTATTTTGCTTAGTGATTCTACTGCTTCCTCATTGAGAGTTTTAAGCTGCTTGCTGGAAGCGTTTTTGGATATTCTTCCCTTTTCTCCTCTTAGGAGAGTTGTAAGGGGTTTTGCTATTTTTGCATAATCTTTTATGAACCGGCGGTAATAGCCAGATAATCCTAGAAAAGTTCGAAGATCTTTTAGAGTTTTAGGACTCGGGAAATTAACAATAGCCTCAACTTTGGCTGGATTTGTTTTTATGTTATTTGAAGATATGACGAACCCCAGGAATTCAACTTCTCGCTTGAAGAATTCGCATTTGTCGAGTTGGACCTTCATATTGGCTTCTTCCAATGTTTTGAAGATCTTTATAAGTTTCTTCGTCTCGACTGAATATTATGATATCGTCTATATAGACGTAACATATCTTTCCGATGTGTTCCCGAAGGATATCATCGAGGGCTCTTTGAAATATGTCAGGGGCATTTTTCAGCCCAAACGGGAGTCTAGTAAATTCATATTTTCCATTGTTTACTGAGAAAGCGGTTTTCTCTATATCTGACTCTTTTAAGAGAATTTGGTGGAAGCCACTTTTTAAGTCTAGGACTGTGAAGAAGTTATTGCTTCCAAGATGAGATAAAACTCCGTTGATTTCATTCGGCTCATCGAAAAGTAAGGGACAGTTTTTTACTAGGGATTGTATTGCTTTACGCTGATTCGTAGACATATGGTTCGTTCTAATGCTGATAGAGTTAACGTCTTGTGATATTTGGTATCTGATGCAGATCTTAATTTGATCTCGAATTTTCATACAGTCTTGGCTGGTATGGATTACAGCTGATAGTTCTTTCAAACTATCGTGTCCAAGAATACCGTGAAATGATGTAAGAGAGGGTAACAAAAAGAATTTTATTTTTGTGTCACGCAGACCGAAAAGGCTAATATATGTATGATGTGTTACCTCAATGCTTCCTGCTACTGACCTAGCATGAAAACATTGTTCGTTTTCTATTGGAGTTTCTATAAGGGAAGGTTGTATATAATTTTTATTAGATCCCGTGTCGATAAGGAATCTAGGAATTCTGCGGCTCTTCGTGCGAGATTCAAAGTATGGCAACGAAGAGCCTGTTAATCTAAACAATTAGTGTCCATAAAATCTGTTGACTGTTCATATGTATCGTCGAATAACGCTGCTGCTTCGTTATAAACGCTCAATTCATTTTGAGCAGGCTGCTCATCAACATTTTGTTGAGAGATCTCAGGAGTTTCTGCGTTTAAATTACCATTTTGATTTAGATCATCGAATGGTTGAACATAAGGTTCCATATGAAATTTTTGTTGATTATAGTTTTGTGGGTGGCTTCTTGCTATATTAGTATCTGGCCGAAATTGGTTTCTATTCTGTTGGTGTATTTGTCTAAGTTGTACAGAAGGTCCTTGAGTTAAAGGTTCTGCCTTTATTTGAGGCCTTTGGGGATATTGGTTTTGGAACTGATTGTTATATTGGTATGGACTTCTATTGTTATTGCACATATACTGGTTGTTTGGATAATTGTTTGGCATGGGCCTAGGATTATACGGGGCCTTGCCTGTACTGGTGGTAAGTAATTTGTTTGATACATAGGTCTAGGATTGTTTGTTTGATACATAGGTCTAGGATTGTATGGGGGTCTTTGTTGAATCGGTGGCATTGGATTTCGAATCTGTTTGTGGAATGATTGGTGAGTACTTTGAGTTTGGTGAGAGCGGACATTTTGGTTTTCTAATTTTAGACACAAATGTAATGCCTGAGGCAAATCTACTGGTTCTCTTATACCCAGTAATCGGGGTAGATCACCTTTAAGGCCTCTGACGATTGTATCGAGAGCCTTGTCTCTGTATGTCTGAGTTAATAAATGCATGGACTCAGAGCTTATGTCCATGCAAGAAAGTTTATTTAGTATCAAAGATAAATGGGAGTATACGACATGATAGAACCCTTTATAGTGTTATTGCCTTGAACGATCGATTGCATCTGGTAGTCTAGTGTACTTAGATCGCGTTTGTCAGCATAGTGCATGACAAGGCACTTGGACATACATGTCCAATCTATAGGCGTATTATAAGACTCTAGAGCGATGTCGGCACTTCCGATTATTTTATTGCGTATAACGCTTAAAATTCCAAAATACTTGGGCGTTCCTTTGAGGGGTTCATATATTTGCAATATCCTATCCACACTTTTCTTCCAGGAGCTGAATTCTCCTGGGTCTCCTGCAAAATCTTTCAAACATCGGACTACATCCGGTATGCTATCTAATTCGTTTAACCTATCTCGGTGCTCTGGAGCAATAGCCTGGTCTGTACCAGCGAATTGGTTTGCATTGGGGTTAATTCTGTTCTGAATAATTTCACGTCCTTGACTTTCTAGGACGCGGTGGATAATCGAAGATATTAAAGAATCGAAATCTGGTGTGGTCTGAATGTTTTGGCGGGTATTGGATGGATTAGCGTTGGTCCGTTGAGGATTGCTATTGGACGCGCTTGACTGGAATGAGTTATTGGCACTGTCACTTATTTGAATAGGCTGAACTTCTTCTTGCGGATTGTTAGCCATTACTGTAGGGTCATTACCCGATCTTAATAGAGGCATTTTTCTTTCACAAAATTGATATTACTCTTAATATAAAGGTTGAAGATTAATAAGATTGCTTAATATACTAGTTTTCTTTTCCAATAAACTGATTCACTTCTTATACTACTATACTATATTAGTACTATATAACTAGTTTTCTTTTTCAATAAATTGTTTCACTTCTTATACTATATTAATGCAATTCTTACGCTATAAACCACTGGAGATACATCGATATCCTGGTTTTGATCTGCTGATGCGGCTAGCGTTTGTCGCTTCCCGTTCCTCCGCTCCGAGTTTCCAGCTGCAGCGGCTACTAGGGGGCCCTTTAGTTTTTTTTCACCAACAACTTGATCACACACTGTTGACCACAGAGAGTCTTCGTTCGCGCCACTTTCTGTCTTTTGCCGAATTATCACTACTTTGGGGAATTCTTTTACGGACTAGACTTTGCACGCACTATGTCACTACTTAAGGGACCTTTTAGTTTTTACACGAACCGACACTTGTGGTCCCTGCTCGTTGGCATCTGGTCTGCTGGATGGGGTATGGGAATGTTGCCGGCGAACGTAAATTGTGTTAACTTATATATAGATATTTGTTATCCTATTCTAACTTCCACAGCAATTCAAAAGTATCGGGTAAGTTTTCAGATAATGATGGCAATCCTTCGGTATTTACTCCCAATGCATCGACAATTTCTACATCGGTCACTACCGCTTTATCGACAATTTTTTTGCATTTTCTTTAATTTAAAATAAAATAATATAAGTTAGTAAAACTCTGCACAATAACTTTAAAAAAATATTTTCAGAGCAGGTTGCTATGACCTTTATTGTTCAACGAATTGATAAAAACTAAATTATTACATGTTCAACTTAATTACCAAAGCTTGCATTTTAATTCTGAATTCCTTGCAATATCAATTTCCCATAGCTTGCATTTCGATTTACCATATGAATTTTCCTGAAAATTTGTTTCATTGCCCCAGACGTTTGGTCAGCATTTCCTTTGTACGTGCAAGCAATCTGTCGTTGTTAAGTCTTCCCCTCTTACGTGCGATTGTCATCAATCGTTAAAAATATGGTATGTTGTTGATTCTTTGGTGTGGCATCTCAAGATCTTGAAGCGCATTGGGTGATGCGATTGTTCCTGGATTGGGACGTTCTTCCTGGACCTTTTCCTGCAGAATTTGGATAGTGACATCAGTACTGTTTCGTTTAGGTAAAAGCTTGAGGATCGTGGCTATTATGGCAAGTGTTCCAAGACAGGCGATCAGTGAGTAGGTCGTTATCTGATGAATTTTTTTCTCAGACGGATTTCATTGGTGTTGTTGATGTACAGATCTTTCATCATTTCTAGAGATTGGATTTCTCTGTACTTTTTTTCTATTGGATTGGTTTGCAGTATTGCTGGTAGTGCTTTGACCATTGATATTTCCTTCGAAGTAAATGACCGTCCATTGATATTTATAGATGTATTGTTGAATTTTATTAGAAATATTCCATTCAGGCTGTGGGTAGTGTTTTCTACTTGTAGTGTTCTGGTAAATTAGTTAAGCAATACATTGCCTGTTGAGATCTCGTCTATTTTTGGGATATGCTGACTATTGACGGTGTTGCAGACAGCTGAGAGACTGTTGAGTAAGCTAGGGATACATGTATCGTTTCTAATATTGACAATGTCTTTTGAATTACAAATTTTTAAGGAGTTATATTTTTTAAATTTTTTTATAGTTCCAAACATTTTTTCGTTATTCCTAAGAATTACTTCATATTAAATTTCTGTTACAATATTATTTTCTTCACTGCTTTTATTACAAGGCTTTCATAGGTTTCATTTGTTGTTAGCGGAATATTTATAATATAGAGCATTATTGAACTATTGCTTTTAACTTTTATTTCTGAGAAACCTAAAGCTTCTTCTATTGTGTTATATGGTAGCTGCTGTTTACTTAAGATATTTGTAGCAAGTTCTATTTCTCTTTTTGATAAAAGAAATGAATTGATCATGCCTAATCTAGCCCAATGTTATAGTTAATATTTTCTATTTCCTCTTTTACAAGTTTAATTTTATATTGCACATTTGCTATTACCTCGAAGTTTAATTTATTGTCTTCTTTTAACAATTTCTGTATTTCATTTTGAAGTTTATTGATATTATTAATCCTCTCATTGTATAATTGATTTATGACAACTTGCTTGTTATTATTTTTTAATACTTCTGTGACTTTTTCTTTGATGGTGACAAAGTCGTCATGGTCTGGATTGCCGGCAATCCATTTCCATGCGCTACCAATGAAATCTAAAGATCGTTTTGTTATTCGCGGTTTCAAGTTATGCAAAAGATTTTTTAATTAGTTGCAACTCGTGTGATAGCCAAGGGAATATGGTATGGTTTTGGGATGCTTCAAGATTAAGGATAGGGGTTATTGCGGATATGAAGTGGTCGTATTGGTCTAAGTCGAGAACATGTATTAGTTTAAAGTTTCCGTCTTGTATCTTCGACTGTCCAAAGTGAAAAGTTACTATTTGTGCGTTTGAAAAGGCCAATATTTGCATGGTTGCCTGGCAACTGCAGAGCGCACATCTGGAAAGATAAAGTTTAATTTCTGATGTTACTTTTATGAACTACTTTGCCGGATTCGGTTATGACAGTAGAGTACTTATTTTCCTTAACTATTTCTTGCCGGTATCTGCCTTGTACTTTCGAACCTAGCCGTTTATTATTTTTAACATAAATAGTTTGTAATATTTGATAATCTTTGATCGGTTTCCTTTTCTTGTTGTGGTATTTAGTATCATTCTCTTGTTTAATTCTATGTCTTTCCATATTAGTCAACCGTGTTTTTTCAAACTGTTCGGGATTAAGTCTAGGTATTCGTCCGTAAAATAGTTCTATTGGTTTCTTACCTGTCGTTGAGTGAATGGTGAAATTGTATTCGTTCACAGCACGTTCCAAGAGTTCTTCAAAATACCGTGCAGGTCCGTCTGATTTTAGACATCTGATGACCGATAAAATCCCATAATAATTATTAGGGGTACCATTTAGATGTTCATAGATGTTGAGTATCCTATCGACGCTCTTTCTCCATGTGTTAAATTCATGTGATTGGCCGGAAAATTCTATTAGGCTTTTCACTACGTCGGGTATTATGTCCATTTCGGACAAATTCCAATCGTTAGCCAGATTTATGCTGGTCTATATCATTATTAATGTCGGACGCATGTTTCATGATGGAATTAAAAAGTATTTGAGTTACTAATTGTGAGATAATCTGATTCATGTCGTCGTTAATTGTATTAGGAATAAAGTGAGGAATGGGAGCAGGAGCTTGAGGAGCTGCAGCATTATCTGCAGGGACTTCTAGTCGAGCCGGTCGTGTTAGGGTTCATTATTATTATTATTAGGGTTTGACATCTTTCGAAATATATATTTTTTTAATTAAATGAGAGAATGAACTATATCACGAGTTCGAGTAAATAAAACAGATGTTTTAATCAACGCAATAATTTAGTAAAACCAATTAATTTTATAATTAATTCTTTAAGAAATATTGAACAACTATTAGTAAAACAAATGCTGGATACGAAGTTTGGAGAAATTCGGTAGAGTCGTTTAGGCCGGAGAGGCTTGTACGGACAAGGCTGTCCGTACAAGCTGCTTTGTAGCAGCTAGTTGTTCGGTTGCACCCATCCTGTTTAATGTTCTCACATTGCAGGTACAGATACGAACTTAGTTGTCCTTTTTTCGTTTAGCCGTGTCGTCAACAATAAAATCAGTCCTTTCCGAGGCTATTGGTTGCGTCGAAACAACCCCCAACCTGGAGGGCCTGTCCCAATTTTGAGATACCTCTAGGACACGGGGTCATCAGTATCCACTACAGCAGGGACAGCAGGCACTTGATGTGTTGTCAGAGTTACAACCACTGGGCATTGCAAACTTAAAGCCAATCAGAGTCTACCCCCATTCTACAACACCCAACCATCATGGTGTCTATGTGAAAATTGCGTTTTGGGATAATAAGGCAAAAATCAATTATGACAAACTCATGAAAACAGTAACAGTAGTATACAAATTAAATTTCATTCAATTTGACGGAATACTTTGCGAGAAGTTGACAATCGTCTTTATAAGGCCTAAATGGAAAAATCCTTTATATGAATTTTCTCGAAAAACTGATAATGCAGTTTTCGTTGAACTAAGATGTTTATAGAAAATATGAAGTTTCATCAAAAATATATATGATTTTTATATGGCAGGTACCGGTAATAACGCGGCTAAATAAAAAAAATGGCCTAGAATTATGACCAAGCAAAAGATGGGTACGAAGTTTGAGGAAAGTCGGTCAAGTCACTTAGGACGGACGTTGAAAACTTTCAGGAATCCAATATCCTCTTTATAAGAGAAAGATAATAACCGCATATACACTGAGAAATCGTTAAGATGTATGGGGGAATGGTTACCTAATGCACCAAAAAAAAAGAAGGTTGTTAAGTAGTTAGGCTGGTTTTTACCTGTTTTGCTTCTTAGAAATAATCGAAAATACTTTAATACCTAGCTTAAAACTAAGTATTAAAGTGAAACAAGAGGATTAAGGTAGTGAAGTAACAAGGATGTTTATTTATCCACGAAAACTTTTTTGCCACGCTCACTATTCGGGACTTTTATAGTAAAACGATTTGGGGTCAAATTTTTAAATATTTAATAAAATGTTTGCATGCAAAATCATTGGTTTTGATAATATTAACAATTTTGTCATTTGAGGCGCTTTCATACAAATAACTATCTGATACCATAAACAAGTGAAAAACTTTGTAAATCCCCTTCAGAATCTCCACAGCTGATTTATAATTAAAATCCGTTATTTTTATGTGTTGAAGTAGCCGACTGTCTTCTCTTCGCAAAATCTTTTCAATATCTGAGTTATGTGGTGAACCGTAATATGGGTTAACATTTTTGTATACCCTAGCCCATATGTATTATATTAGTTTTGATACATATTTTGTACAATTTGAAAACACCTGAATCAGCTTATCGAAGCGTTGAATATTCTATCCCATTCCAAACTTAAATTAATCATCCAATAAAAATTGACTTGGGTAATATACAATTTTGAGATTGTCTGATTCAGTACAATGTTCATGTACTGACTCAGGGAAGAAAAAAGTTATACCAAATTTTCTTATCCCAGCTCAACGAATTCGGAGCTATGGTATTTCATAAAAAAATCGTTTTTATAAGTCAACGACACCAAATAACAGGCATGAGTTAAAATGTTGTCTCATTTAGGTCATAGGGGTGTTATAGTCCATAATGATATTTTGAACTAGGTTTCATAAAATAATCAAACTTTTGAAAAGCCCCAGTATTAAGGTATGTTTACTGTAACGATATACTTTGGATGGCACTGTTGTATATAATGCACATGCACGTATTTAACATGTGTCAAACTATCAATTAGTAGTATATAACGGGTGATCCAAGTAGAGATACTTTTTCAATAGCCTTTTTTGACAGATCACGTGTGAGTCGTGTCATGCTGTCATGTTATTTTTATTTAGTATTTTTTGGCATTTCATAATGGAAAGACTTACGCGTGAACAACGTTTACAAATGGTTCAACTTTATTATGAAAATTCACCTTCTGTGAGGAATGTATTTCGTGCACTTCGCTGAACTTATGGTCAACATAATCGGCCTACTGAGCGTACTATTCGCAACACCATCACCCGTTTTGAGACCCAGCATTCATCATTGGATAATATTCGACCGAATAGACCACGTCTAGGACGATGTGAAGAAAATATAGCGGCCGTAGCTGAGAGTGTACACGAAGACCGTAGAGAGTCGAGAGTGGGTATGTAAACAAACAAAATTGCCGCATTTGGGACGAAGAGCAACCTGAAGAGATTGAAGAACTGCCACTTCGTCCAGAAAAAAACAACGGTTTGGTGTGGATTGTCGGCCGGTGGAATCATCGGTCCATATTTCTTTAAAAATTATGCCGTTGCGAACGTAACCGACAATGGCGACCGTTATCGTGCCATGATAACCGACTATTTGATGCCTGAAATTGAAGCTCGTGTTCTCGGCGACATATGGTTTCAGCAAGACGGCGCCACTTCCCAGACATCGCATCAACCAATGGACTTATTGAGAGAACATTTCGGTGAGGACATCATTTTACGTTTTGGGCCGGTTGATTTGCCAAAAAGATCGTGTGATATCACACCGTTAGACTTTTACCTCTGGGGATATGTGAAGTCAAAAGCTTATGCCGACAAACCCGCTTCGATTCAGGCCTTGTTACCAGTCGAAATGCTCGAACGAGTGATCGAAAATTCGACTCAACGGATGGATCATCTGCGACGTAGCAACGGCCAACATTTGATAGACATAATCTTCAAAAAATAAATGCCAAAGAATTTTCTTTAAAATGATAATAAACATTCTCCATTAGATTTGAATTTTCTGTGTTTTTTTCTTTAAAAAAGTAGGGAACCTCGAAATGGATCACCCTTTATGTATGAATTTTATATGGCAGGTACCGGTATAATGCGGCTAAACAAAAATGGCCTAGATTTATGACCAAACAAAGGCTGGGTACGAAGTTTGAACAAAATCGGTAAAGTCGTTTAGGTTGGAGAGGCTTGTACCGACAGACGGACAGAATTCCAAAAAGCGCTTTTTTGGAGTTTCGCTAGCATCGTAATATTAGAATCAAACAAAATCTCGAAGTCGAAATTTTTCACGAAAACAATATCTTTCTCTTTATAATGGAAATTTAAAAAAGGCCTAGAATTATGATCAAACAAACGCTGGATACGAAGTTTGAAGAAAATCGGTCAAGTCGTTTAGGCTGTAGGTCGAAAATTTTCAGGAATAGGAGAAAGTTAATAACCGCATATATACACTAAGAAATCATTAAGATGTATATGGGAATGGTTAGCTAATGCACCAAAAGAGAAAAGAAGGTGGTTAAGTAATTAAGCTGGTTTTTACCTTTTTAGCTCTTAGCAATAATCAGAAATAATTTAATACCTAGCTTAAAAATTAGGTATTAAAGAGAAAAAAGAGGATTCAGGTAATGAAGTAACAAGGCAAACATTTTTTTTTGCGAAATTTTAAAGAATTTTTAAAAAGCTTGTAAACAAGATACTTATACAATCCTAATATCGATTATTTATCCACACAAAGTTTTTTTGCCGCGCCCACTATTCGAGGCTTCTATATTAAAAAAAACGTTTTGGGGTCAAATTTTTAAATATTTAAAAAAAAATGTTCATGCAAAATTAATGGCTTTGATAATATTAACAATATTGCTATTATTATTTGAAACCTAGGTCACTTTCTTGAGGCGTTTTCATACAAAAAACTAAACGATGCATAACCAAGCGAAAACATTGTATATCCCTTGCAGAAATTTTACTGCTGATTGATAATTTACATCCGTTATTTCTAGATGTTGAAGTAGCTGACTGGCTTATGTGGTGAACCGTAAAATAGGTTAACATTTTTTGAATAATATGTATCATATTAGTTTTGATACATAGTTTTTACCATTTGAAAACACCTGAATCCGCTTGGCGAACCGTTGAATATTCTAACCCATTCCTAACTTTAATTTATCATACAATAAAAATAGGCTTAAGTAATACACAATTTTGAGATTCAGTACAATGTTCATGTACTGACTCAAGGAACAAAAAAGTTATATACCAAATTTTCTTATCCTAACTCAACGTATTGGGAGCTAAGGTATATCATAAAAAATCGTTTTTATAACCAATTTTTTTTTATTTTTAAAATAGCATCTGAAACTTGTTATGTTGACATACATTTATTATTTAGGATTTGAGACCTTAGCAGATAGCCCCACGTGGAAAGAAAACATCTTCCATTCTTTATAGTTCTGGGATAACTTTTTGTTCTTAACCTTACTTTCTGAACAGTTAACGCAGTATGTTTTGGTTTAAAAAATATAATTTTGTCTGAACTTTGTAAAATGTTATTATTCTTAGTTTCAAAATAAAACAAAAAACAATATCTTTCTCTTTATAAGGGAAAGTTAAAAATGGACCAGAATTATGACCAAACAAACGCTGGATACGAAGTTTTGAAGAAAATCGGTCAAGTCGTTTAGGCTGGAGGTCGAAAACTTTAGGGAAACCAATATCTTTCTCTTTATAACACAATGTTAATAACCGCATATATACACTGAGAAATCATTAAGATATGTGATAGAATGTTTAGCAAGTGTACCAAAGAAGAAAAGAAGTTTGTACATCCATTTCAGAAAATGTATTGCTCATTTATATTTAAGATCCGTTATTTTTAGATTTTGAAGTAGCTGACAAAATCGTTTCCATGTCTGAATAACGTGGTCTGACTTAGTTCACAGGGGTGTTATAGTCCATCTTTGAACTAGGATTCATAAAAATAAGTAAACTTTTGAAAAGCCCCAATTTTAAGGTATTAACATTGGAAGGCTTCTAAGCGATTTGGATACCGTATTGTAACTTTCTCGTATATTTGTTTCTTAACGTTCTCTTGCAAATAACTAGTGGACATTATTTTGTACTCAAGTTATTTTATTTTTAGAATAACAATTGCAACTAGTTTTTTTTTAATACATTTTTTATTTATGATTCTAGGCCTTACCAGATAGGCCCACGTGGAAAGAAAACATCTTCCATTCTTTATAGTTCCGGGAAAACTTTTTGACATTTTGTTCTTAACCTTACTTTCTGAACAGTTAACGCATTGTGAATATATTCATGTTTTGGTTAAAAAAATATAGTTTTGTCTAAACTTTGTAAAATATATAGAGATTTATAATTCTCAGTTTTAAAATACAAATGCGTAGAATATTCCAACTTGTTAACACACATAATATTGTTTTCCATTATAAACTGCAGCTATTAAAAACTGAAGATAATTGATTAATACTCTGCAACTCTTATACGGAACGAAATTTGCTCGAATATGATTTTATAACGTAAATAACCGCATATACACACTGGGAAGTCATTTAAATGCATGATAGAATGGTTAGCTAGTGTACTAAAAAAAAGAAGGTAGTGAAATAATTCGGCAGGTTTTTACCTTTTTCACTTCTTAGAAACAATCAGAAATAATTCAACACCCGGCTTAAAAATTAAGTATTAAAGGAAAACAAGAGGATTCAGGTAGAGAAGTAACAAGGCTGTGTATCCCTTATCCCATGGGGGTATATTCGTTTTGACATTAAGTTTGTAACATATAGAAATAATTTGGACACATATGGTTCAAATTATATGGATCAAATCAAAATCGCTGGCATAGTCGGCCTAGCCATGTGTGTCTGTCAGTACGTCCGTCGGCCTGTGTGTCAAAAGTTATTGGCACTTTTGTCTGTCCGTCTGTGTTTCACCAATTTGGGGGCCTTAAATGTTGATCTATAGTTTGAACACTTTTTATATACACTCTCTAGCCGAAGAAGCAGAACAGGTGTACACATTTTTGAAATCCGCCCACTGTAACGCCCATTTTTAAGAAAAACGTTTTTTGGCAAAATTTTGAAGAATTTTTGTAAAGAATGAAATTTAGAAAATCCTTATACCTATTATTCATCCATAAAAAGCTTTTTGTCATGCCCCCTTTATGATAGCTTTTATAGTAAAGAAACTTTTTTTCGGTCAAATTGTAAAATTATCGAAAAAACTTTTGATGAAAAATCGTGTGTTTTCATGACAATAAAATTTTGTCTACATATTATTTTAGCTAAGCCCTCTTTCTGGAGGCATTTTCATAAGAAAAAACATTTGTATACTCTTCCCCGTAACATAAGCAAGTAAAAAACATTGTATCTCTACCAGAAGCTTTACTGCTGATTTATAGTTAACATCCGTTATATTTAGATGTTGAAGTAGCTGACTGGCTTCTCTTTGCAAACTTTTGTCCATGTCTGAGTTATGTGGTGAACTGTGAAATGTTTTAACATCTTTTGTAGTCCTATCGCATATTTATCGTATTAGTTTTGATACATAGTTTGTACCATATGGAAACACCTGAATTCGCTTAGCGAACACCATTTGAATATTATAAATATACTTAAATTGAGCATCCAATAATGTTATACATGTCTAATATACAATTTTGAGATTGTCTGGGATTCATAAAAATAAGTAAACCTTTGAAAAGCTCCAGTATTAAGGTATGTTTATTGTAACGATAGACTTTACCAGGCTTCTAAACGATTCGGGCACCGTATTGTAGATTTATCTTATATTTGTTTCTTAACGTTATCTTGCAAATAAGCAGTGTGCATTATTTTATTTTTTGAAAAACAATTGAAAATCGTTAGCAGATATGCCCACGTGGAAAGAGAACATCTTCCATTCATTATAGTTCCGGGTAAACTTTTTGCCATTTTGTCCTTAACCTTACTTTCTGAAAAGTTAACGCATTAGACTATATATATAGAGTTTATAGTTCTTAGTTTCAAAATAAAACAAAAAACATTATCTTTCTCTGTATAATAGAAAGTTAAAAATTTACCAGAATTATGACCAAACAAAGGCTGGATACGACGTTTGAAGAAAATCGATCAAGTCATTTAAGCTGGAGAGGCTTGTACGGACAGAAGGACCGACGAACCGACGGACGGAATTCCAAAAAACGCTTTTTTTAGTTTCACATGCATCGTAATGTTAGAATCAAACAAAACATCGTGGTCAAAATTTTTCACGATAAAACTTTAATACCTAGGGTTCAGGTAGTGAAGTAAAAAGGCTGTTTATCCCCCTTACCCATTTCGGTATATTAGGATAGAGTTTATTATTCTTAATTTCAAAACATAACAAAAAAAACATCTTTCTCTTTATAAGAGAAAGTTAAAGATGGCCCATAACTATGACTAAACGAAGTTTGATACGAAGTTTGAAGAAAATCTTTTTTTAACTTTTTTACTTTTTAGAAATAATCAGAAATAATTTAATGCCTAGCTTAGAAATTAAGTATTAAAGAAAAACAAAAGGATTCAGGTAGTGAAGTAACAGGACTGTGTATGCCTTATCCCATGCAGGGTATATTCGTTTTGACATTAAGTTTGTAACATAAAGAAGTAATTTGGCCACATATGGCTCAAATTATATGGATCAACGCAGAATCGCTTGCATAGTCGATATAGCCATGTCTGTCTGTCTGTAGCTTCTTCGGCCAGCATGTCAATAATGATTAGCCCTTAAGTATATGGACTATCCATCGCGGGCTGAGTCTTTGTGACACCAAGTTTGGGGCCTTTAATTTTGATCTATATTTTTAAAATTTGGTACATACACTCTCTAGCCGACGTAGAAGAAGAAGTGTACCCATTTTTTGTCTTTATTGTCTTTAACGCAGTTTGTTAACGCATTTTGACTATATTCCTGTTTTGGTTTAAAAATGTAATTTTGTCTGAACTTTGTGAAATATATAGAGTTTATTATTCTTAGTTTAAAAAAAAAAACAAAAACATATGAGAAGGCTTCAATACACTGTGTGGATCGTTTTGTACCCTATCCCATCCCATCCTTAAGACAAATATCCCCGAAATAACTGGTTTATGGCCATGAAATATAGAAATTCTATTTTCATAACATATTGTTCAGACTGTTTATCAATGTCGTTTATGGTTCCACAAAGAACCCAGTTTTTCGCCTGGTTAGTGTATAGAAATGGTTTTTGTAGGTGAGAATTAAAATGATATATAGAAGAAATGTTTATATTATCAGAACCAATGATTTTACGTTACCATTTTTTTGAAATGTTTAATAGTTTTCCAAAAAACCTTTTTTACTTTAAAGGCCCCCGAAAAGTGGACGGGGCAAAAAACTTTATTTTAACAAAATATAGACATTATGATTGTCTAGATATGTTGTTCAGACTCATTTTCAGTATCTCTAACGGTTTGGCCTAACACTATGTTTTGCCTAGGAGGGGGCGTGATAGTGGGCGGATTTCAAAAATGGTTACACCTGTTCTGCTGGGAGCATCAAAAACAACATTCACGTGTACCAAATTTAATTAATTAAGCTGGTTTTTGCCTTTTTTACTTTTTAGAAATAATCAGAAATAATTCAATACCTAGCTTAAAAATTAAGTATTAAAGAGAAACAAGATGATTCAGGTAGAGAAGTAACAAGGCTGTGTATACCTCATCCCATCGTATTTCCTGGATGGCAGTAATGTCAGCATTGTAGCAGTTTATGGCTTCCGCTATTTGTCCGCTTGTACTTATCCTGTTTAATGTTCTCACATTGGAATTACAGATACGGACGTTGTTGCCCTTTTTCGTTTAGCTGTTTCGTCAACAATAAAATTAGTCCTTTCCCAGGATATTGGTTGCTTCGTAACATACTTTTTTTTTCCATGTTCTGGTAGTTATACCAAAGCACAACCCCCAACCTGTAGGCCTGTTCCAAATGATAAGATACCCCTAGGACACGGGGCCATTAGTATCCACTACAGCAGGGACAGCAGGCACTTGATGTGTAGTCAGAGTTACAACGACTGGGAATAGCCAACTTAAAGCCAATCATAGTATACCCTCATTCTACAACACCCAACGATCATGGTACCTATGTGAATAATAATGATTTTCCGTTTTTGGCCTAAATTAAAAATTGCGTTTTGTGATAATAAGGCCAAAAACAATTATGAGAAACTCATGAAAACAGTAATGGTAATATACTAAATAAATTTCATTCAATTTGGCAAAATAGTTTACGCGAATTTGACAATGTTTTTTATATGGCCTCAATGCAAAAATCCTGATAATGCAGTTTTGGTGGAACTTATATCTTTATAGCATATATGAAGCTTAATAAAATACGTTATAGAGATTTTCGAGAAAATTGAGGTTATGTGTGATTTTTATTTGGCATGTACTGGTAATAACATGGCTAAAACAGGCCTATATTTATCACCAAACAAACGCTGGATACGAAGTTTGAAAAGAAAATCGGTCACGTCGTTTGGGCTGGTGAGGATTGTGCGGACATACGGACCGACGAGTTTCGCTACCACCGTAATGTGCTCAACATTTTTCACGAAACGATATCTTTCTCTTATAAGAGAAAGTTAATAACCGCATATATACACTGAGAAATCATTAAGATATATGATAGAATGGTTAGCTAGTTTACAAAACAAGAACAGAAGGTAGTTAAGTAATTAGGCAGGTTTATACCTTTTTTACTTCTAAGAAATAATCAGAAATATTTTAATACTTAGGAATCAGGTAGCGAAGTAACAAGGCTGTTTATATCCTATCCCATTTGGGTATATTCACTTTGACATTATTTTTTTTAACATAAGGAATTATTTTCGACACTTATGGCTCAATGAATATGGATCGACTATTTTATCAGCAGCTTTTATCTTTCTACACGCATCGCAATTTTGGGGATACGCACTTTTGGAGTTGTAAGCAAATTTTTCCATCTTTTTAACAGGAGAATTTTCAGATTACCAAGTACTTACCCCAACTACATGAAACACATATTTGGAACGTGAGCATCACTGGATAAACTCAAATTACATTTTGATTATATCGTAAAAGTCATGACAACGATTAGTGACTGCTTCAATGCTACGATGAAAAGTCAAATGTGTTATTGAGTGGCAATATGAAGGATTGCAATACGGTTATAACCTTTCAGTTACACCAAATGAACAGTCGAGTCCACTCAAACGAAAATTTAAAGACACATTGGGGGAAACAGGCCGACGAATTTAAGATGCTTTTGCAAGCCAAGCTCAGACATGGCAATACAGAGCTTACATTAGTCGATTATATCATCATTTACAGACTAGCACATACTTTTTAATCAGCAATTCTACTGAACAGATAAGCACTTTTTCTTTTCTTAAATAAGAAGAAAACTGCTTAATCTAAATTTCGTGCCGCACTACCTTGAACTACCTGTGCAACCTCAGGGATGTTTTTCATTTCATCGCGAGATGTCCCATTCTAAGAGAATACCGCTACAATTTATTCGGCTTACATATGCTTGATTTAGACGAAGTGTTGAGTATCCTTAATGGTGAAAGTGGTGGGAACTTCTATTCAACTACACAGTGAATGCAGTACGGTACAGAAATTATTACAGTGATATGAAACCAAATAGCTTGCATGTTCTGTTATCGTACCAACAAATGCATGATGAGCCTGATCTCTGCTCATAGACGCTGCTTGTATTAAGCTCGCTACGACATAGATCTGATTTTGTAGTTTAAAAAAAAGCATAGATAGTCGGTTAAACTAAAACAAAAACGAGTGGTGGGTGCACGACTGGGTCGTATGCAACTTTCTCTTTCACATCGAGTTAATTTGACGTTTTTAACAACTTAGCCAAAATACGCAATAATATTTATTTTGATTAATGTTCCTAAAAATGAAATAAGTAATGTCATAATGTTACAATGTGATAATACGAACGTTTATTCCGACATTGAAAGTAATCGGTGTCCATATGAATGATAAAGATTTTTCGTTATTGGCCAAAAGTGAAAATACCGTTTAGAGATAATTGGGCCAAAACCAATTACGTGTAACTCATTAAAACTGTAATTGTAGTATAGAAATTAAATTTCAATGAATTTGGCCAAATAGTTTGCGAGGATTTGACAATTTTGTTTATATGGCCTATATGCAAAAATCCGTTGTAAGGATTTTCTCAAAAAAAAAACTGGGTATGCAGTTTTGGTGAAACTAATATGCGTATAGTATACATTAAGTTTAAGCACAATCCTTGGAGCCGTTTTCGAGAAAATTGAGGTTATGTATGATTTTTATATGGCAGTTACCGGTAACAACGTGGCTAAAACAAAAAAAAAATGGCCTTGAATTATGACGAAACAAACGCTGGATACGAAGTCTGAAGAAAATCGGTCAAGTCGTTTAGGCTGGTGAGGCTTCTACGGGCAGGCGGACCGACGAACCGACAAACCGACGAACCGAAGCCCGAAATTCCAAAAACCACTTTTTTGCATTTCGCTGGCATCGTAATATTAGCATCAATCAAAATTTCGAGGTCGAAAATTTTCACGAAACCGCATATATACACTGAGAAATCATTAAGAAATATGATAGAATGGTTTAGCTAGTGTACCAAAAAAGAAAAGAAGGTAGATAGGTAATTAGGCTGGTTTTTACCTTTTTAACTTCTTAAAAATAAACAGAAATAATTTAATACCTAGCTTAAAAATTATGTATTAAAGGGAAACAAGAGGATTCATTTAGTGAAGTAACAATGCTGTTTATACCCTATCCGTTTGGGTATATTCGGTTTGACACACATTTTTTTACGTAAAGAAATTATTTCGACACATATGTCTGTCTGTCCGTCTATCAATCTGTGTTTCACCCACTTTAGGTCCTAACATTTTGATCATTACTTTCAAAATTTGCAAAGACACTATCTGTCCGACGAGGCAGAAGAAGTGTAAAAATTTTTGAAATCCGCTTAATGTCACCCCCATTTTTAACAAAAAGTTTTTTTTTGGCGAAATTTTAAGGAATTTTTAAAAAATTGTATACAATCCTAAAATAGATTATTCATCCACACAAAGTTTTTTGCCAAGCCCACTATTCGAGGCTTCAATAGTAAAAAAAAACGTTTCGTGGGTCAAATTTTTAAATATTTGCAAAAAAGTTTTCATGCAAAATCATTGGTGTTGATAATATTACCAATTTTGCTATTATTATATGAACCCTAGTCCAACTTTTTGAGGCATTTTCATACAAAAAACTTCCCGATGCATAACCAAGCGAAAACAATGTAAATCTCCTGCAGAAACTTTACTGCTGATTTATAATTAACATCCGTTATTTCTAGACGTTGAAGTAGCTGACTGGCTTATGTGGTGAACCGTAAAATAGGTTAACATTTTTTGAATACCCTATCCCATATGTATCATATTAGTTTTGATACATAGTGTTTACCATTTGAAAACACCTGAATCCGCTTAGCGAACCGTTGAATATTCTAACCCATTCCTAAATTAAATTTATCATACAATAAAAATAGGCTTAAGTAATACACAATTTTGAGATTCTGTACAATGTTCATGTACTGACTCAAGGAACAAAAAAGTTATATACCAAATTTTCTTATCCTAACTCAACGTATTGGGAGCTAAATCGTTTTTATAAGCAAATTTTTTTATTTTTCAAATAGCATCTGAAACTCGTTATTTTGACATAAATTTATTATATAGGATTTGAGACCTTAGCAGATAGCCCCACGTGGAAAGAAATCATCTTCCATTCTTTATAGATCTGGGATAACTTTTTGTTCTTAACCTTACTTTCTGAACAGTTAACGCATTATTACTATATTCTTGTTTTGGTTTAAAAAATATAATTTTGTCTGAACTTTGTAAAATGTAATTATTCTTAGTTTCCAAATAAAACAAAAATACAAATGCGTAGAATATTCCAACGTGTATTGTTTTCCATTATAAATTGCAGCTATTCAAAAACTGAAGATAATTGATTAATACTCTGCTACTCTTATACGGAACGAAATTTGCTCGAATATGATTTTATAACGTAAATAACCGCGTACATACACTGTGAAGTCGTTTAAATGCATGATAGAATGGTTAGCTAGTGTACTAAAAAAAAGAAGGTAGTGAAATATTTCGGCAGGTTTTTACCTTTTTCATTTCTTAGAAATAATCAGAAATAATTCAACACCCGGCTTAAAAATTAAGTATTAAAGGAAAACAAGAGGATTCAGGTAGAGAAGTAACAAGGCTGTGTATCCCTTATCCCATGGGGGTATATTCGTTTTGGCATTAAGTTTGTAACATATAGAAATAATTTGGACACATATGGTTCAAATTATATGGATCAAATCAAAATCGCTGGCATAGTCGGCCTAGCCATGTGTGTCTGTCAGTACGTCCGTCAGCCTGTGTGTCAAAAATTATTGGCACGTTTGTCTGTCCGTCTGTGTGTCACCAATTTTGGGGCCTTAAATGTTGATCTATATTTTGAACATTTTATATATACACTCTCTAGCCGAAGAAGCAGAACAGGTGTACACATTTTTGAAATCCGCCCACTGTAACGCCCACTTTTAAGAAAAACGTTTTTTGGCAAAATTTTGAAGAATTTTTGTAAAGAAAGAAATTTAGAAAATCATTATACCTAATTTTCATCCATAAAAAGTTTTTTGTCATGCCACCTTTATGTTAGCTTTTATAGTAAAGAAACTTTTTTTCGGTCATATTGTAAATTAATCGAAAAAATTTTTGAAATATCGTGTGTTTTCATGATAATAAAATTTTGTCTACATATTATTTCAGCTAAGCCCTCATTCTGGAGGCATTTTCATAAGAAAAAACATTTGTATACTCTTCCCCGTAACATAAGCAAGCAAAAAACATTGTATCTCTCTCAGAAGCTTTACTGCTGATTTATAGTTAACATCCGTTATATTTAGATGTTGAAGTAGCTGACTGGCTTCTCTTTGCAAAATTTTGTCCATGTCTGAGTTATATGGTGAACTGTGAAATGTTTTAACATCTCGTGTAGTCCTATCGCATATTTATCATATTAGTTTTGATACATTGTTTGTACCATATGGAAACACCTGAATTCGCTTAGCGAACACCATTTGAATATTATAAATATACTTAAATTGAGCATCCAATAATATTATACATGTCTAATATACAATTTTGAGATTGTCTAGGATTCATAAAAATAAGTAAACTTTTGAAAAGCTCCAGTATTAAGGTATGTTTATTGTAACGATAGACTTTGCAAGGCTTCTAAACGATTCGGACACCGTATTGTAGATTTATCTTATATTTGTTTCTTAACGTTATCTGGCAAATAAGTAGTGTGCATTATTTTATTTTTTGAAAAACAATTGAAAATCGTTATTTTTAAATACATTTATTATTTATGTTTGAGATCTTAGCAGATATGCCCACGTGGAAAGAAAACATCTTCCATTCATTATAGTTCCGGGAAAACTTTTTGCCATTTTGTCCTTACTTTCTGAAAAGTTAACGCATTAGACTATATATATTATCTTTCTCTGTAAAATAGAAAGTTCAAAATTTACCAGAATTATGACCAAGCATAGGCTGGATACGACGTTTGAAGAGGCTGGAGAGGCTTGTACGGACAGACGGACCGACGAACCGACGGACGGAATTCCAAAAAAAACTTTTTTTAGTTTCACAAGCATCGTAATGTTAGAATCAAACAAAACCTCGTGGTCAAAATTTTTCACGATAACAATATCTTTTTCTTTATAAAAGAAAGTTAATAACCGCATATATACACTGAGAAATCATTAAGATATATAATAGAATGGCTAGCTAGTTTACAAAACAAGAAAAGATGGTAGTTAAGTAATTAGTCTGGTTTATACATTTTTTACTTTTTAGATAAAATCAGAAATAATTTAATACCTAGGGTTCAGGTAGTGAAGTAAAAAAAAAACAACTGAAAATCGTTATTTTTAAATATATCTTAGCAGATATGCCCACGTGGAAAGAAAACATCTTCCATTCATTATAGTTCCGGGAAAACTTTTTGCCATTTTGTCCTTAACCTTACTTTCTGAAAAGTTAACGCATTAGACTATATATAGAGTTTATAGTTCTTAGTTTAAAATTAAAACAAAAAACATTATTTTTCTCTGTAAAATAGAAAGTTCAAAACTTACCAGAATTATGACCAAGCATAGGCTGGATACGACGTTTGAAGAGGCTGGAGAGGCTTGTACGGACAGACGGACCGACAAACCGACGGACGGAATTCCAAAAAACACTTTTTTTAGTTTCACAAGCATCGTAACGTTAGAATCAAACAAAACCTCGTAATCAAAATTTTTCACGATAATACTTTAATACCTAGGGTTCAGGTAGTGAAGTAAAAAGGCTGTTTATCCCCCTTACACATTTCGGTATATTAGGATAGAGTTTATTATTCTTAATTTCAAAATATAACAAAAAAACAACATCTTTCTCTTCATAAGAGAAAGTTAAAGATGGCCCATAACTATGACTAATCGAAGTTTGATACGAAGTTTGAAGAAATTCTTTTTTTAACTTTTTTACTATTTAGAAATAATCAGAAATAATTCAATGCCTAGCTTAGAAATTAAGTATTAAAGACAAACAAAAGGATTCAGGTAGTGAAGTAACAGGACTGTGTATGACTTATCCCATGCTGGGTATATTCGTTTTGACATTAAGTTTGTAACATAAAGAAGTAATTTGGCCACATATGGCTCAAATTATATGGATCAACTCAGAATCGCTTGCATAGTCGATATAGCCATGTCTGTCTGTCTGTACGTTCTTCGGCCAGCATGTCAATAATGATTAGCCCTTAAGTATATGGACTATCGCGGGCTGAGTTGGGCCTTTAATTTTGATCTATATTTTTAAAATTTGGTACATACACTCTCTAGCCGACGTAGAAGAAGAAGTGTACCCATTTTTTGTCTTTATTGTCTTTAACGCAGTTTGTTAACGCATTTTGACTATATTCTTGTTTTGGTTTAAAAATGTAATTTTGTCTGAACTTTGTGAAATATATAGGGTTTATTATTCTTAGTTTCAAAATAAAACAAAAACATATGTTAGTTTACAAAAAAAGAAAAGATGGTAGTTAAGTAATTAGTCTGGTTTATACATTTTTTACTTTTTAAATAAAATCAGAAATACTTTAATACCTAGGGTTCAGGTAGTGAAGTAAAAAAAAAAACAACTGAAAATCGTTTTGCCATTTTGTCCTTAACCTTTTTTTCTGAAAAGTTAACGCATTAGGCTATATATATAGAGTTTATAGTTCTTAGTTTCAAAATAAAACAAAAAACATTATCTTTCTCTGTATAATAGAAAGTTCAAAATTTACCAGAATTATGACCAAGTATAGGCTGGATACGACGTTTGAAGAGGCTGGAGAGGCTTGTACGGACAGACGGACCGACGAACCGACGGACGGAATTCCAAAAAACACTTTTTTTAGTTTCACAAGCATCGTAATGTTAGAATCAAACAAAACCTCGTGGTCAAAATTTTTCACGATAGTACTTTAATACCTAGGGTTTAGGTAGTAAAGTAAAAAGGCTGTTTATCCCCCTTACACATTTCGGTATATTAGGATAGAGTTTATTATTCTTAATTTCAAAATACATGCACGTGTACCAAATTTAATTAATTAAGCTGGTTTTTGCCTTTTTTACTTTTTAGAAATAAACAGAAATAATTCAATACCTAGGTTAAAAATTAAGTATTAAAGAGAAACAAGATGATTCAGGTAGAGAAGTAACAAGGCTGTGTATACCTCATCCCATCGTATTTCCTGGATGGCAGTAATGTCAGCTTTGTAGCAGTTTATGGCTTCCGCTATTTGTCCGCTTGTACTTATCCTGTTTAATGTTCTCACATTGGAATTACAGATACGGACGTTGTTGCCCTTTTTCATTTAGCTGTTTCGTCAACAATAAAATTAGTCCTTTCCGAGAATATTGGTTGCTTCGTAACATACTTTTTTTTTTCCATGTTCGGGTAGTTATACCAACGCACAACCCCCAACCTGTAGGCCTGTTCCAATTGATAAGATACCCCTAGGACACGGGGCCATCAATATCCACTACAGCAGGGACAGCAGGCACTTGATGTGTAGTCAGAGTTACAACGACTGGGAATAGCCAACTTAAAGCCAATCATAATATACCCTCATTCTACAACACCCAACCATCATGGTGCCTATGTCAATAAAAATGATTTTCCGTTTTTGGCCAAAATAAAAAATTGCGTTTTGTGATAGTAAGGCCAAAAACAATTGTGAGAAACTCATGAAAACAGTAATGGTAATATACTAAATAAATTTCATGCAATTTGGCAAAATAGTTTACGCGAATTTGACAATGTATTTTATATGGCGTCAATGCAAAAATCCTGATAATGCAGTTTTGGTGGAACTTATATCCTTATAGCATATATGAAGCTTAATAAAATACGTTATAGAGATTTTCGAGAAAATTGAGGTTGTGTGTGATTTTTATTTGGCATGTACCGGTAATAAAAAGGCTAAAACAGGCCTAGATTTATCACCAAACAAACGCTGAGTACCAACAAATGCATGATGAGCCTGATCTCTGCTCATAGACGCTGCTTGTATTAAGCTCGCTACGACATAGATCTGATTTTGTAGTTTAAAAAAAAGCATAGATAGTCGGTTAAACTAAAACAAAAACGAGTGGTGGGTGCACGACTGGGTCGTATGCAACTTTCTCTTTCACATCGAGTTAATTTGACGTTTTTAACAACTTAGCCAAAATACGCAATAATATTTATTTTGATTAATGTTACTAAAAATGAAATAAGTAATGTCATAATGTTAAAATGTGATTATACGAACGTTTATTCCGACATTGAAAGTAATCGGTGTCCATATGAATGATAAAGATTTTTCGTTATTGGCCAAAACTGAAAATTCGGTTTAGAGATAATTTGGCCAAAACCAATTACGTGTAACTCATTAAAACTGTAATTGTAGTATAGAAATTAAATTTTAATGAATTTGGCCAAATAGTTTGCGAGGATTTGACAATTTTGTTTATATGGCGTATATGCAAAAATCCGTTGTAAGGATTTTCTCAAAAAAAAACTGGGTATGCAGTTTTGGTGGAACTAATATGCGTATAGCATACATTAAGTTTAAGCACAATCCTTATAGCCGTTTTCGAGAAAATTGAGGTTGTGTATGATTTTTATATGGCAATTACCGGTAACAACGTGGCTAAAACAAAAAAAATGGCCATGAATTATGACGAAACAAACGCTGGATACGAAGTTTGAAGAAAATTGGTTAAGCCGTTTAGGCTAAAGAGGATTGTTCGGACAGACGGACCAACCGACGAGCCGACGGACGTAATTCCAAAAAACACTTTTTTGAGTTTCGCTAGCATCATAATATTAGAATCAAACAATATCTCGAGGTCAAAATTTTACCGAAACAATATCTTTCTCTTTATAAGAGAAAGTTAAAAATGGCCTAGAATTATGACCAAACAAGCGCTGGATACGAAGTCTGAAGAAAATCGGTCAAGTCGTTTAGGTGGTGAGGCTTCTACGGGCAGGCGGACCGACGAACCGACGCCCGAAATTCCAAAAACCACTTTTTTGCGTTTCGCTGGCATCGTAATATTAGCATCAATCAAAATTTCGAGGTCGAAAATTTTCACGAAACCGCATATATACACTGAGAAATCATTAAGATATATGATAGAATGGTTTAGCTAGTGTACCAAAAAAGAAAAGAAGGTAGATAGGTAATTAGGCTGATTTTTACCTTTTTAACTTCTTAAAAATAAACAGAAATAATTTAATACCTAGCTTAAAAATTATGTATTAAAGGGAAACAAGAGTATTCATTTCTGTCCGACGAGGCAGAAGAAGTGTAAAATTTTTTTAAATCCGCTTAATGTCACCCCCATTTTTAACAAAAAGTTTTTTTTTGGCGAAATTTTAAGGAATTTTTAAAAAAATTTTTACAATCCTAAAATAGATTATTCATCCACACAAAGTTTTTTGCCAAGCCACTATTCGAGGCTTCAATAGTAAAAAAAAACGTTTCGTGGGTCAAATTTTTAAATATTTGCAAAAAAACTTTCATGCAAAATCATTGGTTTTGATAATATTACCAATTTTGCTATTATTATATGAAACCTAGTCCACCTTTTTGAGGCATTTTCATACAAAAAACTTCCCGATGCATAACCAAGCGAAAACAATGTAAATCTCCTGCAGAAACTGTACTGCTGATTTATAATTAACATCCGTTATTTCTAGATGTTGAAGTAGCTGACTGGCTTATGTGGTGAACCGTAAAATAGGTTAACATTTTTTGAATACCCTATCCCATATGTATCATATTAGTTTTGATACATAGTGTTTACCATTTGAAAACACCTGAATCCGCTTAGCGAACCGTTGAATATTCTAACCCATTCCTAAATTAAATTTATCATACAATAAAAATAGGCTTAAGTAATACACAATTTTGAGATTCTGTACAATGTTCATGTACTGACTCAAGGAACAAAAAAGTTATATACCAAATTTTCTTATCCTAACTCAACGTATTGGGAGCTAAGGTATATCATAAAAAATCGTTTTTATAAGCAAATTTTTTTATTTTTAAAATAGCATCTGAAACTCGTTATTTTGACATACATTTATTATTTAGGATTTGAGACCTTAGCAGATAGCCCCACGTGGAAAGAAATCATCTTCCATTCTTTATAGATTTGGGATAACTTTTTGTTCTTAAACTTACTTTCTGAACAGTTAACGCATTATGACTATATTCTTGTTTTGGTTTAAAAAATATAATTTTGTCTGAACTTTGTAAAATGTTATTATTCTTAGTTTTAAAATAAAACAAAAATACAAAAGCAGAACAGGTGTACATATTTTTGAAATCCGCCCACTGTAACGCCCACTTTTAAGAAAAACTTTTTTTGGCAAAATTTTGAAGAATTTTTGGAAAGAAAGAAATTTAGAAAATCCTTATACCTAATTTTCATCCATATAAAGTTTTTTGTCATACCACCTTTATGTTAGCTTTTATAGTAAAGAAACTTACTTTCGGTCATATTGTAAAATAATCGAAAAAACTTTTGATGAAATATCGTGTGTTTTCATGATAATAAAATGTTGTCTACATATTATTTCAGCTAAGCCCTCATTCTGGAGGCATTTTCATAAGAAAAAACATTTGTATACTCTTCCCCGTAACATAAGCAAGCAAAAAACATTGTATCTCTCTCAGAAGCTTTACTGCTGATTTATAGTTTTTTTTTTTTTTAGATTTAGATTTAGATTTATTGTTTTCTTGTTTATAATACAAATAATTTATGTTACAAAAATCATTAAGCATGGCTTTGCCGTCTGCCTGATTGACATGAGATTAAACATTTAATAACAAGTTTGTTTTAATGTATATTATATTCTTGAATTTAAAAAGATTGAAAAAAATATATAAAAAGCAAAACATACTAAAAAGTTAAAAGTTCTCAGATATAATTTTACAACGGTAATTAGTTGCAGCTTTATAGAAATAAAAGAGTTGTTTTACATCGCTTTCGCAGTTTAGGTAGGCTATAATTTCTCCCTGAGATTTTACGTCGTTTCCTAGAAACTATCTTCTTATTTCTTTAAGGATGGGGCATCTTCCTATAAAATGTAAAACGTCTTCTCTCGCGGATAAGTTGCAAAGACTACAATAAATAGGTAGATCTGGACGATATGGGATATAATTGAGTCGTATTAATTCGCCTCTCATCTTAAATAGAGCCGAAATCAGTTCATTGCTGTTGTCGTTGTGGAAGTAATTTTTTTCAGACAGATTGTGTTTTAAAACGCTGTATGTAGCTCGGTGAACGGATAATGAAGCCATATTCACGCAATCCGCTCTGTATTGTTCATCTACTTTGGCAATAAGATTGCCAATCACATCCTTATGGTACCTTTCATTTCCATAAGCTAAATTGCATTCGAAACTGCAGTATGTTGCTAGCTCTTCGAGTTTCTTATACCAGAGCGTATTTCTTTCTATTACCTTCTTGGCAATTATTTTTGGAAGTCTATCGTCCGACAGTTCTAAAACTTTAATTACATAATCTACATGCAATTTCAATGATTTAATGAAAAGCGGTGATAGTCCTGTTTCGATATTAATCATATAGTTTGGTGTTGTGCTTGGTAAGTTAAAGCATCGTTTTATGTAGTATCTAAGGAGTTTCTCTACTGTTTCATATTGACAATATCCCCAAGACTGCGCTGCGTACATCATAACAGATTCTGATACAGCTTGAAAGACCTTGTATTTTACGCTGTGGTCAATTAGTTGATTTGAAAAACATTTTTTCCATGTAGCCGATATGGCACTTTTAGCTTTTATTAGTCTTTCCTTTAGATGTGGTTCCATACTTAGATTACTAGCTATTGTCACCCCGAGATATTTATAGGTTTTCACAATTTCAATGGGCTGTCCGTTGAGGTGCCATTTTTCATTTCTGCACTCTCTACCAGCTCCCTTCTTAAAAATCATAATTTTTGATTTTGTAAGGTTTACCGTAAGATTCCATAATTGGCAGTACAAACCAAGACGGTTAATCATTAATTGTAAGGATTCTGGCGAATATGCAAGTAGAACCACATCGTCTGCAAATAAAATTAAATGTCCCGCGATCTCTATTCCTCCAGGTAAAAAGTCGGTGAGGTCATCGATGTACAAAGCAAAAAGATATGGGCTTAGTGTACATCCCTGTCTTACTCCCATAGTTGTTTCAAACCATTCTGATGTTTCGGTCCCGCTCCAGACACTCGATTGGTTGTCCTCGTATATATTTTCGATAACCTTCCTGAACTTTTGGCTCATCCCAGCGTTATAAAGTTTGAATATTAAAGCTTTTCGATCGATATTATCGAAGGCTGCCTTGAAATCGACGAAAAAGGTGAATAGTTTCTTTTTTTGTTCGATGAATGACCCAGCTATATTTTGCAGTACAAAAATGTTGTCTACGGTTGAATAACCATTCCGAAAACCTGCTTGGAATTCTTTGATCAAATGGTTGTTTTCGATCCAGATTGACATACGCTCATTTAAAAGTTTTGTGAAAATCTTATAAGATGAGTTTAGGAATGATATTTCACGATAATTTGCGGCATCAGCGATATTACCTTTTTTGTGAATCGGATATATTATGGCTTGTTTGAATTGTTGGGGTAGGTTGCCTGTTTCCATCATCCCATTGAAAATCACCGCTATTTTGTCGATAAAATTGTTTGTCGCATACTTAAAAAATTCAACGGGTATCCGATCAGCGCCAGGTGCCTTTCCATCTTGAAGTTTTTTTAGAACGTTACATAATTCTCCCTGTGTAATAGGTGCATCTAGAATTTCATTTTCAATTAATGGGATTGCGTAGTGAATCGGCAGTATGCTACTTTGTGGGTTCAATAGCGTTTGGAAGTGATTCATCAGTGTCCTTGCGTCTAGCTCAGTGCCAATTTGGGGTGCTCTGTAGTTGAATTTTTGAATTGCACACCAGAACTCCTTAGTATCTTTACAGTTCACCAATTTTAAAGCTTCGTTTTCAAAAAATCTTTTCTTTTTCTTCATACATATTTGCTTAAAAGCTGTATTTGTTTGGCAGTACATTCTTTTGAAGAAATGATCTCCAACCTTTCGAAAAACTTTTAGCCATCCAACAGATATTCTTCTCGCTGTTTCACACTCGGTGTCAAACCATTTTTCTTTAAAAATGTTTCTTTTTTGATGAGCATGTATTTTTGGCGTGTAGGAAATTTTTATTAAATTGTCGATATCCGTTATATCGAGTTGAGTAGTTTTTGCAAGTTGAGGTCGACTTTTCGTCTATACTCCGATGCATATGATTGTTTCCACATCAGCTTATGGGGTAGTTGTATCGTTCTTGTATCTTCTCTTTCGGTTTATAGTTAACATCCTTTATATTTAGATGTTGAAGTAGCTGACTGGCTTCTCTTTGCAAAATTTTGTCCATGTCTGAGTTATATGGTGAACTGTGAAATGTTTTAACATCTTTTGTAGTCCTATCGCATATTTATCATATTAGTTTTGATACATAGTTTGTACCATATGGAAACACCTGAATTCGCTTAGCGAACACCATTTGAATATTATAAATATACTTAAATTGAGAATCCAATAATATTATACATGTCTAATATACAATTTCGAGATTGTCTAGGATTCATAAAAATAAGTAAACTTTTGAAAAGTTCCAGTATTAAGGTATGTTTATTGTAACGATAGACTTTGCAAGGCTTCTAAACGATTCGGACACCGTATTGTAGATTTATCTTATATTTGTTTCTTAACGTTATCTGGCAAATAAGTAGTGTGCATTATTTTATTTTTTGAAAAACAATTGAAAATCGTTATTTTTAAATACATTTATTTTTTATGTTTGAGATCTTAGCAGATATGCCCACGTGGAAAGAAAACATCATCCATTCATTATAGTTCCGGGAAAACTTTTTGCCATTTTGTCCTTACTTTCTGAAAAGTTAACGCATTAGACTATAAATATAGGGTTTATAGTTCATAGTTTCAAAATAAAGGAAAAAACATTATCTTTCTCTGTATAATAGAAAGTTCAAAATTTACCAGAATTTTGACCAAACAAAGGCTGGGTACGACATTTGAAGAAAATCGACCAAGTCGTTTAAGCTGGAGAGGCTTGTACGGACAGACGAACCGACGGACGGAATTCCAAAAAACCCTTTTTTTAGTTTCACAAGCATCGTCATGTTAGAATCAAACAAAACCTCGTGGTCACAATTTTTCACGATAACAATATCTTTTTCTTTATAAAAGAAAGTTAATAACCGCATATATACACTGAGAAATCATTAAGATATATGATAGAATGGCTAGCTAGTTTACAAAAAAAGAAAAGATAGTAGTTAAGTAATTAGTCTGGTTTATACATTTTTTACTTCTTAGATAAAATCAGAAATACTTTAATAATTAGGGTTCAGGTAGTGAAGTAAAAAAAAAACTGAAAATCGTTATTTTCAAATACATTTATTGTTTATGCTTTGAGATCTTAGCAGATGTGCCCACGTGGAAAGAAAACATCATCCATTCATTATAGTTCCGGGAAAACTTTTTGCCATTTTGTGCTTAACCTTACTTTCTGAAAAGTTAACGCATTAGACTATATATATAGAGTTTATAGTTCTTAGTTTCAAAATACAACAAAAAACATTATCTTTCTCTGTATAACAGAAAGTTCAAAATTTACCAGAATTATGACCAAGCATAGGCTGGATACGACGTTTGAAGAGGCTGGAGAGGCTGGAGATTCTTGTACGGACAGACGGACCGACGAACCGACGGACGGGATTCCAAAAAACACTTTTTTTAGTTTCACAAGCATCGTAATGTTAGAATCAAACAAAACCTCGTGGACAAAATTTTTCACGATAATACTTTATTACCTAGGGTTCAGGTAGTGAAGTAAAAAGCCTGTTTATCCCCCTTACCCATTTCGGTATATTAGGATAGAGTTTATTATTGTTAATTTCAAAATATAACAAAAAACAACATCTTTCTCTTTATAAGAGAAAGTTACAGATGGCCCATAACTATGACTAAACGAAGTTTGATACGAAGTTTGAAGAAAATCTTTTTTTAACTTTTTTGAAATAATCAGAAATAATTCAATGCCTAGCTTAGAAATTAAGTATTAAAGAAAAACAAAAGGATTCAGGTAGTGAAGTAACCAGACTGTGTATGCCTTATCCCATGCAGGGTATATTCGTTTTGACATTAAGTTTGTAACATAAAGAAGTAATTTGGCCACATATGGCTCAAATTATATGGATCAACTCAGAATCGCTTGCATAGTCGATATAGCCATGTCTGTCTGTCTGTACGTTCTTCGGCCAGCATGTTAATAATGATTAGCCCTTAAGTATATGGACTATCCATCGCGGGATGAGTTGGGGCCTTTAATTTTGATCTATATTTTTAAAATTTGGTACATACACTCTCTAGCCGACGTAGAAGATGAAGTGTACCCATTTTTTGTCTTTATTGTCTTTAACGCAGTTTGTTAACGCATTTTGACTATATTCTTGTTTTGGTTTAAAAATGTAATTTTGTCTGAACTTTGTGAAATATATAGAGTTTATTATTCTTAGTTTCAAAATAAAACAAAAACATATGAGAAGGCTTCAATACACTGTGTGGATCGTTTTGTACCCTATCCCATCCCATCCTTAAGACAAATATCCCCGAAATAACTGGTTTATGGCGATGAAATATAGAAATTCTATTGTCATAACATATTGATCAGACTGCTTATCAATGTCATTTATGGTTCCACAAAGAACCCAGTTTTTCGCCTGGTTATGCTATGAGTTAGTGTATAGAAATGGTTTTTGTAGGCGAGAATTAAAATGATATATAGAAGAAATGTTTATATTATCAGAACCAATGATTTTACGTTACCATTTTTTTGAAATGTTTAATAGTTTTCCAAAAAACGTTTTTTATGTTAAAAGCCCCGAAAAGTGGACGTGGCAAAAAACTTTATTTTAACAAAATATAGACATTATGATTGTCTAGATATGTTGTTCAGACTCATTTTCAGTATCTCTAACGGTTTGGCCTTACACTACGTTTTGCCTAGGAGGGGGCGTGGCAGTGGGCGGATTTCAAAAATGTTTACAATTGTTCTACGGGGAGCTTCAAAAACAACATGCACGTGTACCAAATTTAATTAATTAAGCTGGTTTTTGCCTTTTTTACTTTTTAGAAATAATCAAAAATAATTCAATACCTAGAGAAACAAGATGATTCAGGTAGAGAAGTAACAAGGCTGTGTATACCTCATCCCATCATATTTCCTGGATGGCAGTAATGTCAGCTTTGTAGCAGTTTATGGCTTCCACTATTTGTCCGCTTGTACTTATCCTGTTTAATGTTCTCACATTGGAATTACAGATACGGACGTTGTTGCCCTTTTTCATTTAGCTGTTTCGTCAACAATAAAATTAGTCCTTTCAGAGGATATTGGTTGCTTCGTAACATACTTGATGTGATGTGATCATTCTACAACACCCAACCATCATGGTGCCTATGTGAATAATAATGATTTTCCGTTTTGGGCTAAATTAAAAATTGCGTTTTGTGATAATAAGACCAAAAACAATTGTGAAAAACTCATGAAAACAATAATGGTAATATACTAAATAAATTTCATTCAATTTGGCAAAATAGTTTACGCGAATTTGACAATGTTTTTTATATGGCCTCAATGCAAAAATCCTGATAATGCAGTTTTGGTGGAACTTATATCTTTATAGCATATATGAAGCTTAATAAAATACGTTATAGAGATTTTCGAGAAAATTGAGGTTATGTGTGATTTTTATTTGGCAGGTACCGGCAATAACATGGCTAAAACAGGCCTAGATTTAACGCTGGATACGAAGTTTGAAAAGAAAATCGGTCACGTCGTTTGGGCTAGTGAGGATTGTGCGGACATACGGACCGACGAGTTTCGCTACCACCGTAATGTGCTCAACATTTTTCTCGAAACGATATCTTTCTCTTATAAGAGAAAGTTAATAACCGCATATATACACTGAGAAATCATTAAGATATATGATAGAATGGTTAGCTAGTTTACAAAACAAGAACAGAAGGTAGTTAAGTAATTAGGCTGGTTTATACCTTTTTTACTTCTAAGAAATAATCAGAAATAATTTAATACTTAGGAATCAGGTAGCGGAGTAACAAGGCTGTTTATATCCTATCCCATTTGGGTATATTCACTTTGACATTATTTTTTTTAACATAAAGAAATATTTTCGACACTTATGGCTCAATGAATATGGATCGACTATTTTATCAGCAGCTTTTATCTTTCTACACGCATCGCAATTTTGGGGATACGCACTATTGGAGTTGTAGGCAAATTTTTCCATTTTTTTAACAGGAGAATTTTCAGATTACCAAGTACTTACCCCAACTACATGAAACACATATTTTAAACGGGAGCATCACTGGATAAACTCAAATTACATTTTGATTATATCGTAAAAGTCATGACAACGATTAGTGACTTCTTCAATGCTAGGACGAAAAGTCAAATGTGTTATTGAGTGGCAAGATGAAGGATTGGAATACGGTCATAACCTTTCAGTTACACCAAGTGAACAGTCGAGTCCACTCAAACGAAAATTTAAAGACACATTGGGGGAAACAGCCCGACGAATTTAAGATGCATTTGCAAGCCAAGCTCAGACATGGCAATAGAGAGCTTACATTAGTCGATTATATCATCATTTACAGACTAGCACATACTTTTTAATCAGCAATTCTACTGATCAGATAAGCACTTTTTCTTTTCTTAAATAAGAAGAAAACTGCTTAATCTAAATTTCGTACCGCACTACCTTGAACTACCAATTTGATGCAACCTGTGCAACCTCATGGATGTTTTTCATTTCATCGCGAGATGTCCCATTCTAAGAGAATACCGCTACAATTTATTCGGATTACATATACTTGATTTAGACGAAGTGTAGAGTATCCTTAATGGTGAAAGTGGTGGGAACTTCTATTCAACTACACAGTGAATGCATTACGGTACAGAAATTATAAAATAGATGAAGGTCCAGGTGCAAGTAAAATTTTGTTTTCTTAATAATATTCATGCTAAATTGTAATTTCTTCGTTTAAAAATATTGTTAGTGATATGAAACCTAATAGCTTGCATGTTCTGTTATCGTACCAACAAATGCATGATGAGCCTGATCTCTGCTCATAGACGCTGCTTGTATTAAGCTCGCTACGACATAGATCTGATTTTGTAGTTTAAAAAAAAGCATAGATAGTCGGTTAAACTAAAACAAAAACGAGTGGTGGGTGCACGACTGGGTCGTATGCAACTTTCTCTTTCACATCGAGTTAATTTGACGTTTTTAACAACTTAGCCAAAATACGCAATAATATTTATTTTGATTAATGTTCCTAAAAATTAAATAAGTAATGTCATAATGTTAAAATGTGATTATACGAACGTTTATTCCGACATTGAAAGTACTCGGTGTCCATATGAATGATAAAGATTTTTCGTTATTGGCCAAAACTGAAAATTCCGTAATTGGGCCAAAACCAATTACGTGTAACTCATTAAAACTGTAATTGTAGTATAGAAATTAAATTTTAATGAATTTGGCCAAATAGTTTGCGAGGATTTGACAATTTTGTTTATATGGCGTATATCTAAAATCCGGTGTAAGGATTTTCTCAAAAAAAACTGGGTATGCAGTTTTGGTGAAACTAATATGCGTATAGCATACATTAAGTTTAAGAACAATCCTTGGAGCCGTTTTCGAGAAAATTGAGGTTATGTATGATTTTTATATGGCAGTTACCGGTAACAACGTGGCTAAAACAAAAAAAAATGGCCTTGAATTATGACGAAACAAACAAACAATCATCATAATATTAGAATCAAACAATATCTCGAGGTCAAAATTTTACCGAAACAATATCTTTCTCTTTATAAGAGAAAGCTAAAAATGGCCTAGAATTATGACCAAACAAGCGCGGGATACGAAGTCTGAAGAAAATCGGTCAAGTCGTTTAGGCTGGAGGTCGAAAATTTTAGGGAAAATAATATCTTTCTCTTTATAAAACCGCATATATACACTGAGAAATCATTAAGATGTATGATAGAATGGTTAGCAAGTGTACCAAAAAACAAAAGAAGTTTGTTCATCCATTTCAGAAAATTTACTGCTCATTTATATTTAAGATCCGTTATTTTTAGATTTTGAAGTAGCTGACAAAATCGTTTCCATGTCTGAATAACGTGGTCTGACTTAGTTCACAATGGTGTTATAGTCCATCTAGATATTTTGAACTAGGATTCATAAAAATAAGTAAACTTTTGAAAAGCCCCAATTTTAAGGTATTAACATTGGAAGGCTTCTAAACGATTTGGATACCGTATTGTAACTTTCTCGTATATTTGTTTCTTAACGTTCTCTTGCAAATAAGTAGTGGACAATATTTTGTACTCAAGTTATTTTATTTTTAGAATAACAATTGCAACTCGTTTTTTTAAATACATTTTTTATTTATGATTCTAGGCCTTAGCAGATAGGCCCAAGTGGAAAGAAAACATCTTCCATTCTTTATAGTTCCGGGAAAACTTTTTGACATTTTGTTCGTTTAATTTTGTTTGTTTAAAAAATATAATTTTGTATAAAACATATAGAGATTTATAATTCTCAGTTTCAAAATATAAATGCGTAGAATATTCCAACTTGTTACCACACATAATATTGTTTTCCATTATAAACTGCAGCTATTCAAAAACTGAAGATATTTGATTAATACTCTGCAACTTTTATACGGAACGAAATTTGCTCGAATATGGTTTTATAACGTAAATAACCGCATATTTACACTGGGAAGTCATTTAAATGCATGATAGAATGGTTAGCTAGTGTACTAAAAAAAAGAAGGTAGTGAAATAATTCGGCAGTTTTTTACCTTTTTCACTTCTTAGAAATAATCAGAAATAATTCAACACCCGGCTTAAAAATTAAGTATTAAAGGAAAACAAGGGGATTCAGGTAGAGAAGTAACAAGGCTGTGTATCCCTTATCCCATGGGAGTATATTCGTTTTGACATTAAGTTTGTAACATATAGAAATAATTTGGACACATATGGTTCAAATTATATGGATCAAATCAAAATCGCTGGCATAGTCGGCCTAGCCATGTGTGTCTGTCAGTACGTCCGTCGGCCTGTATGTCAAAAATTATTGGCACGTTTGTCTGTCCGTCTGTGTGTCACCAATTTTGGGGCCTTAAATGTTGAGCTATATTTTGAAAATTTTTTATATACACTCTCTAGCCGAAGAAGCAAAACAGGTGTACACATTTTTGAAATCCGCCCACTGTAAAGCCAATTTTATACAAAAACGTTTTTTGGCAAAATTTTAAAGAATTTTTGGAAAGTTCAAGCAAGATATTTATAAAATCCTTATACATATTATTCATCCATAAAAAGTTTTTTGTCATGCCCCCTTTATGTTAGCTTTTATAGTAAAGAAACTTTTTTTCGGTCAAATTGTAAAATAATCGAAAAAACTTTTGATGAAAAATCTTGTGTTTTCATGATAATAAAATTTTGTCTACATATTATTTCAGCCAAGCCCTTTTTCTGGAGGCATTTTCATAAGAAAAAACATTTGTATACTCTTCCCCGTAACATAAGCAAGCAAAAAACTTTGTATCTCTCTCAGAAGCTTTACTGCTGATTTGTAGTTAACATCCGTTATATTTAGATGTTGAAGTAGCTGACTGGTTTCTCTTTGCAAAATTTTGTCCATGTCTGAGTTATATGGTGAACTGTGAAATGTTTTAACATCTTTTGTATTCCTATCGCATATTTATCATATTAGTGTTGATACATAGTTTGTACCATATGGAAACACCTGAATTCGCTATTCGATTTTATATCTAAAATCCGGTGTAAGGATTTTCTCAAAAAAAAACTGGGTATGCAGTTTTGGTGAAACTAATATGCGTATAGCATACATTAAGTTTAAGCACAATCCTTGGAGCCGTTTTCGAGAAAATTGAGGTTATGTATGATTTTTATATGGCAGTTACCGGTAACAACGTGGCTAAAACAAAAAAAAAAATGGCCTTGAATTATGACGAAACAAACGCTGGATACGAAGTTTGAAGAAAATTGGTTAAGCCGTTTAGGCTGAAGAGGCTTGTTCGGACAGACGGACCGACGAACCGACGAGCCGACGGACGTAATTCCAAAAAAACACTTTTTTGAGTTTCGCTATCATCATAATATTAGAATCAAACAATATCTCGAGGTCAAAATTTTACCGAAACAATATCTTTCTCTTTATAAGAGAAAGCTAAAAATGGCCTAGAATTATGACCAAACAAGCGCGGGATACGAAGTCTGAAGAAAATCGGTCAAGTCGTTTAGGCTGGAGGTCGAACATTTTAGGGAAAATAATATCTTTCTCTTTATAAAACCGCATATATACACTGAGAAATCATTAAGATGTATGATAGAATGGTTAGCAAGTGTACCAAAAAACAAAAGAAGTTTGTTCATCCATTTCAGAAAATTTACTGCTCATTTATATTTAAGATCCGTTATTTTTAGATTTTGAAGTAGCTGACAAAATCGTTTCCATGTCTGAATAACGTGGTCTGACTTAGTTCACAGGGGTGTTATAGTCCATCTAGATATTTTGAACTAGGATTCATAAAAATAAGTAAACTTTTGAAAAGCCCCAATTTTAAGGTATTAACATTGGAAGGCTTCTAAACGATTTGGATACCGTATTGTAACTTTCTCGTATATTTGTTTCTTAACGTTCTCTTGCAAATAAGTAGTGGACAATATTTTGTACTCAAGTTATTTTATTTTTAGAATAACAATTGCAACTCGTTTTTTTAAATACATTTTTTATTTATGATTCTAGGCCTTAGCAGATAGGCCCAAGTGGAAAGAAAACATCTTCCATTCTTTATAGTTCCGGGAAAACTTTTTGACATTTTGTTCGTTTAATTTTGTTTGTTTAAAAAATATAATTTTGTATAAAACATAGAGAGATTTATAATTCTCAGTTTCAAAATATAAATGCGTAGAATATTCCACCTTGTTACCACACATAATATTGTTTTCCATTATAAACTGCAGCTATTCAAAAACTGAAGATATTTGATTAATACTCTGCAACTTTTATACGGAACGAAATTTGCTCGAATATGGTTTTATAACGTAAATAACCGCATATATACACTGGGAAGTCATTTAAATGCATGATAGAATGGTTAGCTAGTGTACTAAAAAAAAGAAGGTAGTGAAATAATTCGGCAGTTTTTTACCTTTTTCACTTCTTAGAAATAATCAGAAATAATTCAACACCCGGCTTAAAAATTAAGTATTAAAGGAAAACAAGGGGATTCAGGTAGAGAAGTAACAAGGCTGTGTATCCCTTATCCCATGGGAGTATATTCGTTTTGACATTAAGTTTGTAACATATAGAAATAATTTGGACACATATGGTTCAAATTATATGGATCAAATCAAAATCGCTGGCATAGTCGGCCTAGCCATGTGTGTCTGTCAGTACGTCCGTCGGCCTGTATGTCAAAAATTATTGGCACGTTTGTCTGTCCGTCTGTGTGTCACCAATTTTGGGGCCTTAAATGTTGAGCTATATTTTGAAAATTTTTTATATACACTCTCTAGCCGAAGAAGCAGAACAGGTGTACACATTTTTGAAATCCGCCCACTGTAAAGCCAATTTTTTACAAAAACATTTTTTGGCAAAATTTTAAAGAATTTTTGGAAAATTCAAGCAAGATATTTATAAAATCCTTATACCTATTATTCATCCATAAAAAGTTTTTTGTCATGCCCCCTTTATGTTAGCTTTTATAGTAAAGAAACTTTTTTTCGGTCAAATTGTAAAATAATCGAAAAAACTTTTGATGAAAAATCTTGTGTTTTCATGATAATAAAATGTTGTCTACATATTACTTCAGCCAAGCCCTTTTTCTGGAGGCATTTTCATAAGAAAAAACATTTGTATACTCTTCCCCGTAACATAAGCAAGCAAAAAACTTTGTATCTCTCTCAGAAGCTTTACTGCTGATTTGTAGTTAACATCCGTTATATTTAGATGTTGAAGTAGCTGACTGGTTTCTCTTTGCAAAATTTTGTCCATGTCTGAGTTATATGGTGAACTGTGAAATGTTTTAACATCTTTTGTATTCCTATCGCATATTTATCATATTAGTGTTGATACATAGTTTGTACCGTATGGAAACACCTGAATTCGCTTAGCGAACATCATTTGAATATTATAAATATACTTAAATTGAGCATCCAATAATGTTATACATATCTAATATACAATTTTGAGATTGTCTAGGATTCATAAAAAGAAGTAAACTTTTAAAAAGCTCCAGTATAAGGTATGTTTATTAATGTATATTATCTTGCAAATAAGTAGTGGGCATTATTTTACTTTTTGAAAAACAATAAAAAATCGTTATTTTTAAATACATTTATTATTTATGTTTTGAGATCTTAGCAGATATGCCCACGTGGAAAGAAAACATCTTCCATTCATTATAGTTCCGGGAAAACTTTTTGCCATTTTGTCCTTAACCTTACTTTCTGAAAAGTTAACGCATTAAACTATATATAAAGAGTTTATAGTTCTTAGTTTCAAAATAAAACAAAAAACATGTTCTTTCTCTGTATAATAGAAAGTTCAAAATTTACCAGAATTATGACCAAAAAAAGCTGGATACGATGTTTGAAGAAAATCGATCAAGTCGTTTAAGCTGGAGAGGCTTGTACGGACAGACGGACCGACGAACCGACGGACAAAATTCCAAAAAAACACTTTTTTTTAGTTTCGCTAGCATCATAATATTAGAATCAAACAATATCTCGAGGTCAAAAACTTTCACGAAACAATATCTTTCTCTTTATAAGAGAAAGCTAAAAATGGCCTAGAATTATGACCAAACAAGCGCTGGATACGAAGTCTGAAGAAAATCGGTCAAGTCGTTAGGCTGGTGAGGCTTGTACGGGCAGGCGGACCGACGAACCGACGAATCGACAAACCGACAAACCGACGAACCGGCTCCCGAAATTCCAAAAAAAAAACTTTTTCGGGTTCCGCTGGCATCGTAATATTAGCATCAATCAAAATTTCGAAGTCGAAAATTTTCACGAAACCGCATATATACACTGAGAAATCATTAAGATATATGATAGAATGGTTAGTTAGGTCATAAGAAAAGAAGGTAGTTAGGTAATTAGGCTGTTTTTTACCTCTTTAACTTCTTAGAAATAAACAGAAATAATTTAATACCTAGCTTAAAAATTAGGTATTAAAGAGAAAAAAGAGGATTCAATTAATGAAGTTACAAGGCTGTTTATACCGTATTCGTTTGGTTATATTCGTTTTGACATACATTTTTTAACGTAAAGAAATAATTTCGACACAAATGGCTAGCATAGTCGATATAGCCATGTCTGTCTGTCCGTCTATCAATCTGTGTTTCACCCACTTTAGGGCCTTAAATTATGATCATTATTTTTAAAATTTGTAAATACACTATCTGTCCGATGAGGCAGAAGTAGTGTACAAATTTTTGAAATCCGCCCAACGTCACCCCCATTTTTAACAAAATGTTTTTTTTTGGCGAAATTTTAAGGAAATTTTAAAATGCTTTAATCAAGATACTTATACAATCCTCATATCGATTATTCATCCACACAGTTTTTGCCACACCCACTATTCGAGGCTTCTATAGTAAAAAAAACGTTTTGGGGATCAAATTTTTAAATATTTGCAAACAAATTTTCATGCAAGATCATTGGTTTTGATAATATTAACAATTTTGCTATTATTATTTGAAACCTAGGCCACTTCTTTAAGGCGTTTTCATACAAAAAACTACCCGATAGCATAACCTTTCAGAAATTTAACTGTTGATTTGAAATTAGCACCCGCTTCTCTTTGCAAAATCTTTTCCATATCTGAGTTATGTGGTGAACCTTAAAATAGGTTAATATTTTTTGTATACCCTATCCCATATGTATCATATTAGTTTTGATACATAGTTTGTACCATTTGAAAACACATGAATCCCCGCTAAGCGGATTCAGGTGTTGAATATTGAATATTTTGTGAATATTCTAACTCATTCCAAACGTAAATTAGACATCCAATAAAAATAGACTTCTCTAATATACAGTTTTTAGATTTTCTGAATATCTTGATTGCACATTTTATCAAAATTCAGTACATTATTCATGTACTGACTCAAGGAACAAAAAAGTTATACATCAAATGTTCTTTTCCTAGCTCAACGTATTCGGAGCAATGGTATATGAAGTTTAATCGAAATCGTTAGAGCCATTTTCGAGAAAATTGAGGTTATGTATGATTTTTGTATGGCAGGTACCGGTAATAACATGGCTAAAACCAAAAAAGAATGGTCTAGTATTATGACTAAACAAACACTGGTTGCGAAGTTTGAAGAAAATCGGTCAAGTTATTTAGGCAGACGTACCGACGAACCGATGGCTGGAATTCCAAAAACCACTTTTTTGAGTTCCGCTGTAATCGTAATGTTAGCATCAATCAAAATCTCGAGGTCGAAGAATTTCACGAAAACAATATTTTTCTCTTTATAATAGAAAGTTAATAACCGCATATACACTGAGAAATATTTTAGATGTATGGTAGAATGGTTAGCTAGTTTACTAAAAAAGGAAAGGAGGTAGTTAGGTAATTAGGTTGGTTTTTACCCTTTTTACTTCTTAGAAATAATTTATACCTAACTTTAAAATTAGATATTAAACACCTGAATCGCCAAGCGGAATATTGAATGTTCGTTGCATATTGAAACCCATTCCAAACGTAGATTAAAAATTCAATAAAAATGGACATGGCTAGTATACAATTTTGAGATTGTCTGAATATCTTGATCGCACATTTTATCAAAATTCAGTACAATGTTCATGTACCGACTCAACGGAACAAAAAAGTTATATACAAAATTTTCTTATCCTAGCTCAACGTATTGCGAGCTAAGGTATATCATAAAAAATCGTTTTCACAAGCAAATTTTTTTATTTTTAAAATAACAACTATTTTGAGCTCCGCTATCATCCTAATGTTAGAATCAATCAAAATATCGAGGTCAAAAATGTTCACGAAAACAATATTTTCTGTTCCAAAGAGAAAGCTAATAACCGCATATATATACTGAGAAATCATTAAGATGTATGATAGAATGGTTAGCTAGTGTGCCAAAAAAGAAAAGATGGTTGTTAAGTTATTAGGCTGGTTTTTAACTTTTTTACTTTTTAGAAATAATCAGAAATAATTCAATGCCAAGCTTTAAAATTAAGTATTAAACAGAAACAAGTAGATAAAATCAGTCCTTTCCGAGGCTATTGGTTGCTTCATAGCATACATTTTTTTCCACGTTTGGGTAGTTCTGCCAAAACACAACCCCCAACCTGGAGGGCCTGCTCCAATTTATAAGATTCCGCTAGGACACGGAGCCATCTGGGCATTGCCAACTTAAGGCCAATCAGAGTATACCATCATTCTAAAACACCCAACCATCATGGTGTCTATATGAATAATAATCATTTTCGCGTTGTTGGCCTAAATTGCAAATTGCGTTTTGGGATAATAAGGCCAAAACCAATAATGGAAAACTCATGAAAACAGTATCAGTAGTACACAAATTAAATTTCATTCAATTTGGCGAAATAGTTTGCGAGAAATTGACAATTGATTTTCTCGAAAAAACTGATAATGCAGTTTTGTTAAGAGAAAGTTAAAAATGGCCTAGAATTATGATCAAACAAACGCTGGATACTAAGTTTGAAGAAAATCGGTCAAGTCGTTTTCAGGAAACAAATATCTTTCTCTTTATAAGAGAAAGTTAATAACAGGATATTGTTGTGTTTTTCAGCTGCGGGAGCCAAACAGAGCCTAGATTGGAGCAGAAAGAAAAAGAGATAGAACGCTTTCACAAATTATGGTTCCCGAGAGGGTTTGATTTTATTCAAGTTTTTTTTTAATTAATTTTACGAGTATGGGATAGGATAGCTGGTGGAATTCCGAATAGACTCGGTCGTTGTTCGATCGGCTTTTTTATAGTCCTCCCTGCCTTTCCAAGGGTCTTCCAGTCTCCATTGACATCTCTGGAACGGTTTTGACGTCTTTTCCAAATGTCACACACTCGCTATGCTGGTATTTTCCTACCAGGCTCATAATTTCGGCAAATCAAGCATTTTTCCCGTACTCCTGGTGTAATTCCCTCTTCAACGATGTGCCATACGTCTATATTTGGTGTAAAAAATTGTTCCCACCTTAGATTTGTAAGCACACCTGAATTCCGTTTACGAAATTCCACCAACAACACGTCTGCCTAACTCCCTTTTCCCTGGATGCGTCCGCTGAAAATTCGGCTACTCATATATTGTCGTGGTTATCAGCTGGTCGTTTGACAGTTTTCGGAAGAAATTTATAACTCGTCACTTCATCAGTCTACCTGCGGCGAATACTTCTATTGTTTGTTGTCACCAGGCTCTGCCGTTCCGCTGTTCGTGTTTCAGGTGTGATCGGCGAATTCCCATACCTGGTAACAAACAACAATGTGAGCAGGTAAGTGTTTGTGTTTGAGGTTATGTGTGCTGCTGTGGTCTACTTCTATTTTCTGTTTAGGTGGATTTTGGCACAGAATGGTGATTGTCCACAACACTACTCCCCCCTTTAGACTCAATGCTCCGCCTGAGTCGTGTTCCTTGCTGCATATGGTGCTAATCGGTTAATGTGGACAATCTTTTTTTGACGAGTGTTTGGCTGTTGGATTTGGTACACCAAATCGGAAAGTTTCCTAACAATTTTCACTGGACCTTCCCAATTTCTTTGTAATTTTGGGCTGAGACCTTTCCTACGTACATACACATAATATTGTTTTCCATTATAAACTGCAGCTATTCAAAAACTGAAGATATTTGATTAATACTCTGCAACTTTTATACGGAACGAAATTTGCTCGAATATGGTTTTATAACGTAAATAACCGCATATTTACACTGGGAAGTCATTTAAATGCATGATAGAATGGTTAGCTAGTGTACTAAAAAAAAGAAGGTAGTGAAATAATTCGGCAGTTTTTTACCTTTTTCACTTCTTAGAAATAATCAGAAATAATTCAACACCCGGCTTAAAAATTAAGTATTAAAGGAAAACAAGGGGATTCAGGTAGAGAAGTAACAAGGCTGTGTATCCCTTATCCCATGGGAGTATATTCGTTTTGACATTAAGTTTGTAACATATAGAAATAATTTGGACACATATGGTTCAAATTATATGGATCAAATCAAAATCGCTGGCATAGTCGGCCTAGCCATGTGTGTCTGTCAGTACGTCCGTCGGCCTGTATGTCAAAAATTATTGGCACGTTTGTCTGTCCGTCTGTGTGTCACCAATTTTGGGGCCTTAAATGTTGAGCTATATTTTGAAAATTTTTTATATACACTCTCTAGCCGAAGAAGCAAAACAGGTGTACACATTTTTGAAATCCGCCCACTGTAAAGCCAATTTTATACAAAAACGTTTTTTGGCAAAATTTTAAAGAATTTTTGGAAAGTTCAAGCAAGATATTTATAAAATCCTTATACATATTATTCATCCATAAAAGTTTTTTGTCATGCCCCCTTTATGTTAGCTTTTATAGTAAAGAAACTTTTTTTCGGTCAAATTGTAAAATAATCGAAAAAACTTTTGATGAAAAATCTTGTGTTTTCATGATAATAAAATTTTGTCTACATATTATTTCAGCCAAGCCCTTTTTCTGGAGGCATTTTCATAAGAAAAAACATTTGTATACTCTTCCCCGTAACATAAGCAAGCAAAAAACTTTGTATCTCTCTCAGAAGCTTTACTGCTGATTTGTAGTTAACATCCGTTATATTTAGATGTTGAAGTAGCTGACTGGTTTCTCTTTGCAAAATTTTGTCCATGTCTGAGTTATATGGTGAACTGTGAAATGTTTTAACATCTTTTGTATTCCTATCGCATATTTATCATATTAGTGTTGATACATAGTTTGTACCATATGGAAACACCTGAATTCGCTATTCGATTTTATATCTAAAATCCGGTGTAAGGATTTTCTCAAAAAAAAACTGGGTATGCAGTTTTGGTGAAACTAATATGCGTATAGCATACATTAAGTTTAAGCACAATCCTTGGAGCCGTTTTCGAGAAAATTGAGGTTATGTATGATTTTTATATGGCAGTTACCGGTAACAACGTGGCTAAAACAAAAAAAAAAATGGCCTTGAATTATGACGAAACAAACGCTGGATACGAAGTTTGAAGAAAATTGGTTAAGCCGTTTAGGCTGAAGAGGCTTGTTCGGACAGACGGACCGACGAACCGACGAGCCGACGGACGTAATTCCAAAAAAACACTTTTTTGAGTTTCGCTATCATCATAATATTAGAATCAAACAATATCTCGAGGTCAAAATTTTACCGAAACAATATCTTTCTCTTTATAAGAGAAAGCTAAAAATGGCCTAGAATTATGACCAAACAAGCGCGGGATACGAAGTCTGAAGAAAATCGGTCAAGTCGTTTAGGCTGGAGGTCGAACATTTTAGGGAAAATAATATCTTTCTCTTTATAAAACCGCATATATACACTGAGAAATCATTAAGATGTATGATAGAATGGTTAGCAAGTGTACCAAAAAACAAAAGAAGTTTGTTCATCCATTTCAGAAAATTTACTGCTCATTTATATTTAAGATCCGTTATTTTTAGATTTTGAAGTAGCTGACAAAATCGTTTCCATGTCTGAATAACGTGGTCTGACTTAGTTCACAGGGGTGTTATAGTCCATCTAGATATTTTGAACTAGGATTCATAAAAATAAGTAAACTTTTGAAAAGCCCCAATTTTAAGGTATTAACATTGGAAGGCTTCTAAACGATTTGGATACCGTATTGTAACTTTCTCGTATATTTGTTTCTTAACGTTCTCTTGCAAATAAGTAGTGGACAATATTTTGTACTCAAGTTATTTTATTTTTAGAATAACAATTGCAACTCGTTTTTTTAAATACATTTTTTATTTATGATTCTAGGCCTTAGCAGATAGGCCCAAGTGGAAAGAAAACATCTTCCATTCTTTATAGTTCCGGGAAAACTTTTTGACATTTTGTTCGTTTAATTTTGTTTGTTTAAAAAATATAATTTTGTATAAAACATAGAGAGATTTATAATTCTCAGTTTCAAAATATAAATGCGTAGAATATTCCACCTTGTTACCACACATAATATTGTTTTCCATTATAAACTGCAGCTATTCAAAAACTGAAGATATTTGATTAATACTCTGCAACTTTTATACGGAACGAAATTTGCTCGAATATGGTTTTATAACGTAAATAACCGCATATATACACTGGGAAGTCATTTAAATGCATGATAGAATGGTTAGCTAGTGTACTAAAAAAAAGAAGGTAGTGAAATAATTCGGCAGTTTTTTACCTTTTTCACTTCTTAGAAATAATCAGAAATAATTCAACACCCGGCTTAAAAATTAAGTATTAAAGGAAAACAAGGGGATTCAGGTAGAGAAGTAACAAGGCTGTGTATCCCTTATCCCATGGGAGTATATTCGTTTTGACATTAAGTTTGTAACATATAGAAATAATTTGGACACATATGGTTCAAATTATATGGATCAAATCAAAATCGCTGGCATAGTCGGCCTAGCCATGTGTGTCTGTCAGTACGTCCGTCGGCCTGTATGTCAAAAATTATTGGCACGTTTGTCTGTCCGTCTGTGTGTCACCAATTTTGGGGCCTTAAATGTTGAGCTATATTTTGAAAATTTTTTATATACACTCTCTAGCCGAAGAAGCAGAACAGGTGTACACATTTTTGAAATCCGCCCACTGTAAAGCCAATTTTTTACAAAAACATTTTTTGGCAAAATTTTAAAGAATTTTTGGAAAATTCAAGCAAGATATTTATAAAATCCTTATACCTATTATTCATCCATAAAAAGTTTTTTGTCATGCCCCCTTTATGTTAGCTTTTATAGTAAAGAAACTTTTTTTCGGTCAAATTGTAAAATAATCGAAAAAACTTTTGATGAAAAATCTTGTGTTTTCATGATAATAAAATGTTGTCTACATATTACTTCAGCCAAGCCCTTTTTCTGGAGGCATTTTCATAAGAAAAAACATTTGTATACTCTTCCCCGTAACATAAGCAAGCAAAAAACTTTGTATCTCTCTCAGAAGCTTTACTGCTGATTTGTAGTTAACATCCGTTATATTTAGATGTTGAAGTAGCTGACTGGTTTCTCTTTGCAAAATTTTGTCCATGTCTGAGTTATATGGTGAACTGTGAAATGTTTTAACATCTTTTGTATTCCTATCGCATATTTATCATATTAGTGTTGATACATAGTTTGTACCGTATGGAAACACCTGAATTCGCTTAGCGAACATCATTTGAATATTATAAATATACTTAAATTGAGCATCCAATAATGTTATACATATCTAATATACAATTTTGAGATTGTCTAGGATTCATAAAAAGAAGTAAACTTTTAAAAAGCTCCAGTATAAGGTATGTTTATTAATGTATATTATCTTGCAAATAAGTAGTGGGCATTATTTTACTTTTTGAAAAACAATAAAAAATCGTTATTTTTAAATACATTTATTATTTATGTTTTGAGATCTTAGCAGATATGCCCACGTGGAAAGAAAACATCTTCCATTCATTATAGTTCCGGGAAAACTTTTTGCCATTTTGTCCTTAACCTTACTTTCTGAAAAGTTAACGCATTAAACTATATATAAAGAGTTTATAGTTCTTAGTTTCAAAATAAAACAAAAAACATGTTCTTTCTCTGTATAATAGAAAGTTCAAAATTTACCAGAATTATGACCAAAAAAAGCTGGATACGATGTTTGAAGAAAATCGATCAAGTCGTTTAAGCTGGAGAGGCTTGTACGGACAGACGGACCGACGAACCGACGGACAAAATTCCAAAAAAACACTTTTTTTTAGTTTCGCTAGCATCATAATATTAGAATCAAACAATATCTCGAGGTCAAAAACTTTCACGAAACAATATCTTTCTCTTTATAAGAGAAAGCTAAAAATGGCCTAGAATTATGACCAAACAAGCGCTGGATACGAAGTCTGAAGAAAATCGGTCAAGTCGTTAGGCTGGTGAGGCTTGTACGGGCAGGCGGACCGACGAACCGACGAATCGACAAACCGACAAACCGACGAACCGGCTCCCGAAATTCCAAAAAAAAAACTTTTTCGGGTTCCGCTGGCATCGTAATATTAGCATCAATCAAAATTTCGAAGTCGAAAATTTTCACGAAACCGCATATATACACTGAGAAATCATTAAGATATATGATAGAATGGTTAGTTAGGTCATAAGAAAAGAAGGTAGTTAGGTAATTAGGCTGTTTTTTACCTCTTTAACTTCTTAGAAATAAACAGAAATAATTTAATACCTAGCTTAAAAATTAGGTATTAAAGAGAAAAAAGAGGATTCAATTAATGAAGTTACAAGGCTGTTTATACCGTATTCGTTTGGTTATATTCGTTTTGACATACATTTTTTAACGTAAAGAAATAATTTCGACACAAATGGCTAGCATAGTCGATATAGCCATGTCTGTCTGTCCGTCTATCAATCTGTGTTTCACCCACTTTAGGGCCTTAAATTATGATCATTATTTTTAAAATTTGTAAATACACTATCTGTCCGATGAGGCAGAAGTAGTGTACAAATTTTTGAAATCCGCCCAACGTCACCCCCATTTTTAACAAAATGTTTTTTTTTGGCGAAATTTTAAGGAAATTTTAAAATGCTTTAATCAAGATACTTATACAATCCTCATATCGATTATTCATCCACACAGTTTTTGCCACACCCACTATTCGAGGCTTCTATAGTAAAAAAAACGTTTTGGGGATCAAATTTTTAAATATTTGCAAACAAATTTTCATGCAAGATCATTGGTTTTGATAATATTAACAATTTTGCTATTATTATTTGAAACCTAGGCCACTTCTTTAAGGCGTTTTCATACAAAAAACTACCCGATAGCATAACCTTTCAGAAATTTAACTGTTGATTTGAAATTAGCACCCGCTTCTCTTTGCAAAATCTTTTCCATATCTGAGTTATGTGGTGAACCTTAAAATAGGTTAATATTTTTTGTATACCCTATCCCATATGTATCATATTAGTTTTGATACATAGTTTGTACCATTTGAAAACACATGAATCCCCGCTAAGCGGATTCAGGTGTTGAATATTGAATATTTTGTGAATATTCTAACTCATTCCAAACGTAAATTAGACATCCAATAAAAATAGACTTCTCTAATATACAGTTTTTAGATTTTCTGAATATCTTGATTGCACATTTTATCAAAATTCAGTACATTATTCATGTACTGACTCAAGGAACAAAAAAGTTATACATCAAATGTTCTTTTCCTAGCTCAACGTATTCGGAGCAATGGTATATGAAGTTTAATCGAAATCGTTAGAGCCATTTTCGAGAAAATTGAGGTTATGTATGATTTTTGTATGGCAGGTACCGGTAATAACATGGCTAAAACCAAAAAAGAATGGTCTAGTATTATGACTAAACAAACACTGGTTGCGAAGTTTGAAGAAAATCGGTCAAGTTATTTAGGCAGACGTACCGACGAACCGATGGCTGGAATTCCAAAAACCACTTTTTTGAGTTCCGCTGTAATCGTAATGTTAGCATCAATCAAAATCTCGAGGTCGAAGAATTTCACGAAAACAATATTTTTCTCTTTATAATAGAAAGTTAATAACCGCATATACACTGAGAAATATTTTAGATGTATGGTAGAATGGTTAGCTAGTTTACTAAAAAAGGAAAGGAGGTAGTTAGGTAATTAGGTTGGTTTTTACCCTTTTTACTTCTTAGAAATAATTTATACCTAACTTTAAAATTAGATATTAAACACCTGAATCGCCAAGCGGAATATTGAATGTTCGTTGCATATTGAAACCCATTCCAAACGTAGATTAAAAATTCAATAAAAATGGACATGGCTAGTATACAATTTTGAGATTGTCTGAATATCTTGATCGCACATTTTATCAAAATTCAGTACAATGTTCATGTACCGACTCAACGGAACAAAAAAGTTATATACAAAATTTTCTTATCCTAGCTCAACGTATTGCGAGCTAAGGTATATCATAAAAAATCGTTTTCACAAGCAAATTTTTTTATTTTTAAAATAACAACTATTTTGAGCTCCGCTATCATCCTAATGTTAGAATCAATCAAAATATCGAGGTCAAAAATGTTCACGAAAACAATATTTTCTGTTCCAAAGAGAAAGCTAATAACCGCATATATATACTGAGAAATCATTAAGATGTATGATAGAATGGTTAGCTAGTGTGCCAAAAAAGAAAAGATGGTTGTTAAGTTATTAGGCTGGTTTTTAACTTTTTTACTTTTTAGAAATAATCAGAAATAATTCAATGCCAAGCTTTAAAATTAAGTATTAAACAGAAACAAGTAGATAAAATCAGTCCTTTCCGAGGCTATTGGTTGCTTCATAGCATACATTTTTTTCCACGTTTGGGTAGTTCTGCCAAAACACAACCCCCAACCTGGAGGGCCTGCTCCAATTTATAAGATTCCGCTAGGACACGGAGCCATCTGGGCATTGCCAACTTAAGGCCAATCAGAGTATACCATCATTCTAAAACACCCAACCATCATGGTGTCTATATGAATAATAATCATTTTCGCGTTGTTGGCCTAAATTGCAAATTGCGTTTTGGGATAATAAGGCCAAAACCAATAATGGAAAACTCATGAAAACAGTATCAGTAGTACACAAATTAAATTTCATTCAATTTGGCGAAATAGTTTGCGAGAAATTGACAATTGATTTTCTCGAAAAAACTGATAATGCAGTTTTGTTAAGAGAAAGTTAAAAATGGCCTAGAATTATGATCAAACAAACGCTGGATACTAAGTTTGAAGAAAATCGGTCAAGTCGTTTTCAGGAAACAAATATCTTTCTCTTTATAAGAGAAAGTTAATAACAGGATATTGTTGTGTTTTTCAGCTGCGGGAGCCAAACAGAGCCTAGATTGGAGCAGAAAGAAAAAGAGATAGAACGCTTTCACAAATTATGGTTCCCGAGAGGGTTTGATTTTATTCAAGTTTTTTTTTAATTAATTTTACGAGTATGGGATAGGATAGCTGGTGGAATTCCGAATAGACTCGGTCGTTGTTCGATCGGCTTTTTTATAGTCCTCCCTGCCTTTCCAAGGGTCTTCCAGTCTCCATTGACATCTCTGGAACGGTTTTGACGTCTTTTCCAAATGTCACACACTCGCTATGCTGGTATTTTCCTACCAGGCTCATATTTCGGCAAATCAAGCATTTTTCCCGTACTCCTGGTGTAATTCCCTCTTCAACGATGTGCCATACGTCTATATTTGGTGTAAAAAATTGTTCCCACCTTAGATTTGTAAGCACACCTGAATTCCGTTTACGAAATTCCACCAACAACACGTCTGCCTAACTCCCCTTTTCCCTGGATGCGTCCGCTGAAAATTCGGCTACTCATATATTGTCGTGGTTATCAGCTGGTCGTTTGACAGTTTTCGGAAGAAATTTATAACTCGTCACTTCATCAGTCTACCTGCGGCGAATACTTCTATTGTTTGTTGTCACCAGGCTCTGCCGTTCCGCTGTTCGTGTTTCAGGTGTGATCGGCGAATTCCCATACCTGGTAACAAACAACAATGTGAGCAGGTAAGTGTTTGTGTTTGAGGTTATGTGTGCTGCTGTGGTCTACTTCTATTTTCTGTTTAGGTGGATTTTGGCACAGAATGGTGATTGTCCACAACACTACTCCCCCCTTTAGACTCAATGCTCCGCCTGAGTCGTGTTCCTTGCTGCATATGGTGCTAATCGGTTAATGTGGACAATCTTTTTTTGACGAGTGTTTGGCTGTTGGATTTGGTACACCAAATCGGAAAGTTTCCTAACAATTTTCACTGGACCTTCCCAATTTCTTTGTAATTTTGGGCTGAGACCTTTCCTACGTTTTGGGTTGTAGAACCATGCTTTGTCCTCAGGTGCGAAGTTCACTTGCTGCACTTTTAGGTCGTATCTGGCTTTCATAGAATCTGCGGTGAGCTGTAGGTTGTACTTAGCTGCTTCATGAACTTGCGCTAAACGTTCTTTTAGTTCTAGCACGTAGTTTGGTGCTGCGATCTTCTCTCCTGGTGGTAACCCTCGCACTATGTCGACTGGCAGTGTTAATTCTCGTCCAAAGGTGAGTCTGGCCGGCGTGAAGCCAGTAGAACTATGTTCCGCGCTCCGGTAAGCAAGAAGGGCGAGTTGGAGGTGACGGTCCCAATCGGTTTGGTGTTTTTCAGCGAATTTGGCCAGGTAATCTAGAAGTGTGCGGTTGAATCGTTCTACCATGCCGTCCGATTGAGGGTGGAGTGCAGTGGTTCGCGTCTTCTGGATTCCCAGCACTTGCATCGCTTTTTGAAAAATCTCGGACTCGAAATTTCTACCCTGGTCTGAGTGAATTAGAGTAGGCATGCCGAACCGACAAAAGATATTGTCAATTAGTGCTTCGGCAACTATTTCGGTAGTCTGGTTAGGCACTGCTACGCACTCTGGCCATTTAGTAAAGTAATCCATAGCCACGATTACATACCGGTTGCCTGCCTTCGTACGAGGCAGTGGTCCCAGGATATCGACCGCTATTCTTTCGAAAGGGACGGATGGGTGACTTGGATTCAGGTTACCGCAAGTTCGGCGCGCGGGTCCTCTTCGTGCAAGGCATTCATGGCAACCCAAACACCATGCTTTGATGTAAGTTGTACGACCTATCCAGAAGTATCTGCTTTTTACTTTGGAGAGAGTTTTCTTAATTCCTAGGTGGCCGCCGCTGGGGCTGTCATGCAATTCTCTAAGAATTTCTGGCACTGATGATTTAGGGACAACAGGTAAGTTCTTTGTCACTCCAGGGCTTTCTTCCCACGTCTTGGTTAGGGTCCCATCTTTAAGCTGCAGCTGTTCAAAGAGAGCCCAGTATGCTTTTACTTCTGCGTTTTCGGACATGATGTCATCTCGAGTTGGTCGAACTCCGTTTTTCAGCCAGCTTCTTACCATGCTCAAGGTAACATCGGCCTCCTGTTCTTCTTGAAGTAAGGACGGTGTGAACGCTAGGCGAATTTGAAGCGTTCTCGATTGTTCCTTATCTTCCGCCTTTCTGCAGTTGGTACAGCTACCGCAAGGTCTTCTGGAGAGGCCGTCTGCATTCCCATGATGTATGCCTGGGCGATGTTGGATGTCCATGTCGTATTGCTGGAGGCGTTCTATCCACCGTGCCATCTGACCTTCAGGCTGTTTGAAGTTTAAAAGCCAGCGAATAGATGCATGATCCGTCCGTAGCAGAAATCGTCTTCCGAATAGATAGTGGTGGAAGTGGCCAGTTGCTAGTACGACAGCCAAAAGTTCTCTTCTGGTGACACAGTAGTTTTGTTCAGCCCGGTTCAGTGTTTTGCTGAAGTATTCGATGACCACCTTGCGCTCTCCTTGACGTTGGCTAAGCACTGCCCCTATGCCCACGTTAGATGCGTCCGTATCTAAAATGAAGCAATCGTCTGTGGTAGGGAACGCTAAAATCGGGGCTTGAGTGAGCTTGTGCTGAAGCTGTTCCATTGCGGCTTGGTGGTTCGTGCCCCAAACAAATTTTCTTCTTTCTTCCGTCAATTCGCTTAGCGGCTTCGCAATGGTGGAAAAGCCAGCAATGAATTTCCGATAGTAGCCACAAAGTCCCAGGAAGCTGCGCACATGCTGTTTTGTGCGGGGTTGAGGCCATTGCTGAACAGCGGCCACTTTACCTGGATCCGTACTAAGGCCACTGTCCGATACAATATGTCCCAGGTATTCGACACTTCTCTTGAAGAAATGACACTTCTGCGGACTTAGCTTCAGGTTGGCCACTCGTAATCTCTGCAACACGATCTCAATATTTTGCCGATGTTCTTCGAAGGTCTTCGAGTAAACGATGATGTCATCCAGGTAAATCAATGCTGTTTGCCAGGAGATCCCTTGAAAAACTTTGTCCATTAGTCGCTCGAACGTGGCAGGAGCGTTGCAAAGTCCGAACGGCATCACGTTGAATTGCCAAAGCCCACTTCCATCAGAAAACGCCGTCTTTTCTTTGTCGCGCTGTTCCATTTCCACTTGCCAATAGCCGCTCTGCAGATCCATCGTAGAGAACCATTTGGATCCGGACAACGTGGAGAAGAGGTCATCTATCCGGGGCAGTCTGTATGAGTCTTTCTTTGTAACATCGTTGAGGCGCCTATAGTCCACACAAAATCGCGCTGACCCGTCTTTCTTGCGGACGAGCACAATCGGGAATGCCCATGGGCTGTTGGAGGGCTCAATTACTTCTCTGACTCTCATATCCTTGATTAGCTCGGCTACTTATTCCCGCTTTGCCATCGGGGTTCGCCTGGCTGGTGTTCTTATTGGTTTAGCCTCTCCTGTATCGATGGTGTGTTTTGCCCAGCTCGTTCTTCCGTAGTCCAGAGGTCCCGTGGAGAAAACATCTCGGTACCGCTTCAGGAGTTCTTGAAAACTTTCCGCTTCTTCTTCGGACAGGTCAGGAGGAGATTCTTGTAGAACTCCTTCGTCTGCCCCTGTAGGAAGAGCGATGATTGGGGGAACTTCACAGATCTCTGCTGGGCTGATGCATCCGATAACCGTATTCCGTGGTAACATTATTTCTTCGGCTGCCGTATTCGCTATTCTCACCTGCAGATGGCTGTTAGCTAGGTCGGCCACGCTTCGCGCTAGAAAAACTCCTTTCGGTAGTCCATTCTCTTGACATGGCTCAATCAACACGGTAGAGTCCGCCTGGTGAGTCGGTATTGGCAGCGCTAATAGGGTCTCGGATCTTGCGGGTAGTTTATGCGGCGTCGATGTGGTGAGAAGCCTTACCTGATTGGGGTGTGAGGCATTCAAGGCGTACTTCTTTCCTCTGACCACCAACGAAGGCTCCGAAAAATCCAGTCGACAGCAATTGTCCATTAAGAAATCGGTGCCGAGAATTGCTGGTATGCGTCTGCTTATTACAGCAAACGACTGATAATATTCCGTTTGGTCCAATATCAATCGTACTTCTGCTGTGCCGCTCGTCCATAATGTACCACCAGCTATTCCTTGGATTTGTTTGGATATACCTCGTATCTCCGTATTAGGTGGGATATCATGGTAGCTGATGATTGAAATCTCGGCACCGGAGTCAACGATGAAACTGCATTTGTTCCCATTGACATAGGCGTCTAACGTTAGGCCCACTCCGCTTGTGACTCCAACGAAAGTTGGCATGTTGTGGACGCTCTTGGATGCTGGAAAGGGACCGGTGACTATAAGGGGGGTTTTTGAAGGGGTAGGTTGTGTAGGAGCGAAGGAAGTATTTGCTACTGGCACTCGCTCAAGTATACCAGCAGCAATCAGTTTTTTGGTGGGTTCGACGTACCATTGGCACCTCGGTTAGCAGAACTCTAAGAGGCGGTGAGAACCTGATGATGGCTTCTTCTTTCGAAGCGAGATGTCATCTCTTGGGCAGTCCGAAGGGCTTCTTGGAGGTTTCGGGGGCGGCCCACTGCCACCAAGTTCTGCACATGCTCATCTCTCATTCCTTCTAAGAACTGGCTTAGAACGATTTCATCAATGACTTTCTCGGCGCCTTCGGGGAAAGCGGCAACAGATAGACGCTGAAGTTGAATCGCAAATTCGGCTAGAGACTCCTTGGGCTTCTGGACTCTATTCCTAAGCATGGTGTAGCTGGTATGATGATCAAGGCTGAATCGCTGGCGTAACAGTTCGGCGAGTGTTTCGTACACTAAGGGCTTGCCCCTCGGTAGTGCACCTAACACTGATAGGGCCTCTCCACGAAGCTGCATTGCTAGTCCATTCGCTTTTTCGTCATCGGTCCATCCATGAAAGGCTGCAATGATTTCAAACTGCCTTTCGTAATCAGCCCATGATGATTGACCGTCAAAGGGTTGCGCAACGCTAAAGTTCACGGTGCGGGTTGCTGGCACTGCCACTCTGTTGTAGGGTATCTCCGGACGTGTTACTCCTTCCCCAGAATTGTTTTCGTTTCTCATCGGTTGAGGAATGCTCCTGACGGTCCCTGAAAACGTTCTCTGCCTACAGGGGGTGTCGTATGTCATACTGACGCCTGCGCTTTCTGGCTGCTGGCAGTTGGGCTCCGGTGACGTCCTGGAAGGACCCGATGATTGTTTGTCGTTCTTTTCCCGTGGGGGTGAATGAGGCGAAGAATGTTGCCCTTCGGTTGGCGAGAAGACTTTCTCTGCAAAGGTTTTCTCCAGCGCAGTCATTCGCTCCTCTACTTGTTGCTGCTTTTGAGAAAGCTCGGTTTTCCACTCTTCTAGTTTGGTCTCCCAAAAGGTGCGGTCGTGGATGCTTCTCTCCCGCATGTCGTCAAAGTAGCGCTTCATCTCATCCATATCCATGATTTGGTCGTTTTGAAATTACTCGTAATTTCGTTCGTAGAACCCCACACCTGACACCAGTGTTGTGTTTTTCAGCTGCGGGAGCCAAACAGAGCCTAGATTGGAGCAGAAAGAAAAAGAGATAGAATGCTTTCACAAATTATGGTTCCCGAGAGGGTTTGATTTTATTCAAGTTTTTTTTTAATTAATTTTACGACTATGGGATAGGATAGCTGGTGGAATTCCGAATAGACTCGGTCGTTATTCGATCGGCTTTTTTATAGTCCTCCCTGCCTTTCCAAGGGTCTTCCAGTCTCCATTGACATCTCTGGAACGGTTTTGACGTCTTTTCCAAATGTCACACACTCGCTATGCTGGTATTTTCCTACCAGGCTCATATTTCGGCAAATCAAGCATTTTTCCCGTACTCCTGGTGTAATTCCCTCTTCAACGATGTGCCATACGTCTATATTTGGTGTAAAAAATTGTTCCCACCTTAGATTTGTAAGCACACCTGAATTCCGTTTACGAAATTCCACCAACAACACGTCTGCCTAACTCCCCTTTTCCCTGGATGCGTCCGCTGAAAATTCGGCTACTCATATATTGTCGTGGTTATCAGCTGGTCGTTTGACAGTTTTCGGAAGAAATTTATAACTCGTCACTTCATCAGTCTACCTGCGGCGAATACTTCTATTGTTTGTTGTCACCACGCTCTGCCGTTCCGCTGTTCGTGTTTCAGGTGTGATCGGCGAATTCCCATACCTGGTAACAAACAACAATGTGAGCAGGTAAGTGTTTGTGTTTGAGGTTATGTGTGCTGCTGTGGTCTACTTCTATTTTCTGTTTAGGTGGATTTTGGCACAGAATGGTGATTGTCCACAACAATATATACACTGAGAAATCATTAAGATACATGAGAGAATAGTTAGCTAGTGTACCAAAAAAGAAAAGAAGTTTGTACATCCATTTCGGAAAATTTACTGCTGATTTATAATTAAGATCTGTTTTTTTAGATTTTGAAGTTGCTGACTGGCTTCTCTTTGCAAAATATTTTCCATGACTGAGTTACGTGGTCTGACTTAGGTCATAGTGGTGTTATAGTCCATCTAGGGAACATTTTGAACTAGGATTCATAAAAATAAGTAAACTTTTAAAAAGCCACAATATTTAGGTATATACTTTGGAAGGCTGCTAAGCGAATCGGCTAACGTATTGTAGCTTTCTCGTATATTTGTTTCTTAACGTTCTCTTGCAAATAAGAAGTAGACATTATTTTGTAATCAAGTTATTTTATTTTTAGAATATCCCATATGTATCATATTAGTTTTGATACATAGTTTGTGCCATTTGAAATCACCCGAATCCTCGCTAAGCGGATTCAGGTGTTGAATATTGATTATTCGTTGCATATTCAAACCCATTCCAAACTTAAATTAAACATGCAATAAAAATGGACATGGCTAGTATACAATTTTGAGATTGTCTGAATATATTGATCGCACATTTTATCAAAATTCAGTAGAATGTTCATGTACTGACTCAAGGAACAAAAAAGTTATATACCTAATTTTCTTATTCTAGCTCAACGTATTCGGAGCTATGGTAAAAAAATCGTTTTTATAAGCAAACGACACATAAAAATAGGCATGGGTTAAAATGATATATATCGGGTTTTTCAACAGGGACGCAACAAAAGTTGAGCGATAGGGACAGCAAACGACGCCATATTTCTTGCCACTCTTTTGACATTTGTCTTCAGTAAGGTTTGCTATTTCATGATGAAAAGATATAGGATTCAACGACGAGGCGAAATCATTAAAATTTATAACTGAAATTCGGAGTCAATGTCCTCAACGTTAAGAGCGTTACGTCCAATTTATGGTCGTAATAATCGTCCTAGCAGATCAAAAATTGAGCGTCTAGTGGAAAATTTTGAATCCACAGGCACAGTACAAAATGTTTCCGTGCCAGTGAGGTAAAGGAGTGCCTGTACTGTCGAGAATATTGCTGCCGTTGAGGCTTGAGTAGAAGTAAGCGCAAATGTGGCTCCCACACGTCGTTTTCAAGCTTTGGGCATCTCTGTGACATCGTTGTGGCGAATTTTGCCAAAAGATCTTGGCCTACATCCTAACAATATTAAATTGACGCAAGATATGAAGCCGCTTGACCACCAGAAGCGTCGTATCTTCGTGAATTGGGCTGAGTAACAACTTGCAAATGATTCGGATTTTTACCGAAATTTTAAGGAATTTATTTATTATTTTAAACTGAGGCCCCTTTTTTGAGGCGTTTTCATACAATAGTCGACCCGACAGCATAACCTAGCGCAAAACATTGTACATCCATTTCAGAAAATTTACTTCTGACTTATAATTAAGATCTGTTATTTTTAGGTTTTGCAGTTGCTGACTGGCTTCTCTTTGCAAAATATTTTCCATGTCTGAGTTACGTGGTCTGACTTAGGTCATAGTGGTGTGAAAGTCCATCTCGATATTTTGAACTAGGATTCATAAAAATAAGTAATCTTTTGAAAAGCTACAATATTAAGGTATATACTTTGGAAGGATTCTAAGCGATTCGGATACCGTATTGTAGCTTTCTCGTATATTTGTTTCTTAACGTTCTCTTGCGAATAAGAAGTAGACATTATTTTGTAATCAAGTTATTTTATTTTTATAATATCCCATATGGATCATATTAGTTTTGATACATAGTTTGTACCATTTGAGAACACCCGAATCCTCGCTAAGCGGATTCAGGTGTTGAATATTGAATATTCGTTACATATTCAAACCCATTACAAACATAAATTAAACATCCAATAAAAATGGACATGGCTAGTATACAATTTTGAGATTGGCTGAATATATTGATCGCACATTTTATCAAAATTCAGTACAATGTTTATGTACTGACTCAAGGAACAAAAAAGTTATATACCAAATTATCTTACCGTAGCTCAACGTATTCGTACTTATGGTATATCATAAAAAAATAGGCATGGGTTAAGATGATATATATGGGGTTTTTCAACAGGGACGCAACAAAAGTTGAGCGACAGGGACAGCAAACGACGCCATATTTCTTGCCGCTTTTTTGACATTTCTCTTCAGTACGGTTTGCTATTTCATAATGAAAAGATATACGATCCAACAACGAGGCGAAATTATTAAAATTTACAACTGAAATTCAGAGTCAATGGCCTCAACGTTAAGAGCGCTACGTCCAATTTAGGTGGTCATAATCGTCCTAGCAGATCAACAATTGAGCGTCTAGTGGAAAAATTTGAATCCACAGGCACAGTACAAAATGCTTCCGTGCCAGTGAGACAAAGAAGTGCCCGTAGTGTCGAGAATATTGCTGCCGCTGAGTCCTGAGTAAGCGCAAATGTGTCTCTCACACGTCGTTCTCAAGCGTTGGGCATCTCTGTGACGTCGTTTTGGCGAGTTTTGCGAAAAGATCTTGGCCTTCATCCTTACAAGATTAAATTGACGCAAGAACTGAAGCCGCTTGACCACCAGAAGCGTCGTATGTTCGTGAATTGGGCTGAGTAAAAACTTAAAAAGCATTCGGATTTCCATCGAAAAATCATCTTCAGCGGTGAAGCTCATTTCTGGCTGAATGGCTTCATCAATAAACAAAATATGCGGTAGTGGTCAGGCAGAAATCCACACGCACTCCATGAGTCATCATTGCATCCCGAAAAAATTTCGGTTTGGTGTGGCTTATGGGCCGTCGGCGTCATTGGGCCGTACTTCTTCCGTGATTATCAAGACCAGCACTTTACTGTGAATGGGAATCGCAAACGTTCAATGATAACTGAATATTTTTGGCCTCAATTGGATGATATGGACTTGGAGGACATGTGGTTCTAAGAGGACTTCGCCACAAGCCACAACCAATTTATTGGAAACCAAGTTTGGAGAACGTGTTATCTCACGAATTGGTCCAGTCGCTTGGCCGCCTCTGTCGTGCGATTTGAAGCCGTTAGACTATTTCCTGTGGGGCTACGCCAAGTCAATGTTCTATGCCAACAAGCCAGCGACGATTGATGAATTTCGTACGAATATCAAACGTGAAATTGCAGCAGTATCGGCCGATTAATGCTTGAAGACCGTCGAAAATTGGGTTCAGCGTCTGGACTTCTGCAAGCGTGCCCGTGGTGGCCATGCAAAAGAAATCGATATCCATACATAATGGCATCAAACGCACTTTCAAAAATATATGAAATTTCAATGTTATCCAAAACCATTTTTGTTTTATTTAAAAAAAACTTTTGTAGCGCTCATATTGAAAAACCCTTTATATACTTTGGAAGGCTTCTTAGCGATTGGGATACCGTATTGTAGCTTTCTCGTATATTTGTTTCTTAACGTTCTCTTGCAAAAAAAGTAGTGGACATTATTTTGTAATCAAGCTATTTTATTTTTAGAATAACAATTGAGACTCGTTTTTTAAAAATACTTTTATTATTTATGATTTGAGACCTTAGCAGATAGGCTAATGAGGAAAGGAAATATCTTCCATTCTTTATAGTTCCGGGAAAACTCTTTTGTTCTTGACCTTACTTTCTGAACAGTTAACACATTATGAACATATTCATGTTTTGGTTTAAAAAATATAATTTTGTTTAAGCTTTGTAAAACATATAGATTTATAATTCTTAGTTTCAAAATAAAAATGCACAGAATATTCCAACTTGTTCACACATATAATAGTGTGTTCCATTATATTGTAAAAAAAAGAAGGTAGTGAAGTGGTTTTTACCTATTTTACTTCTTAGAAATAATCAGAAATAATTCAGTACCTAGTTTAGAAGTTAAGCATTAAAGATAAACAAGAAGATTCAGGTAGAGAAATAATAATGCTGTGGATACCTTATCCTATGGAGGATATATTTTTTGACATTTTTGTTTGTAACATAAAGCTAATTTAGGCAACATATGTCTAAAATTATATGGATCAACTCAGAATCTCTGGCATAGTCGATCTAGCCATGTCTGTCTGTCCGTACGTTTGTCGGCCTGTATATCAAAAATTATTGGCCCTTTAGTATATACATTATCCATCGCTGGCTGAGTCGATCTATCTATGTCTGTGTGTCACCAATTTTGGGGCCTTACATTTTGATCTATATTTTTAAAATTTGGTATATACACTCTATAGCCGATGAAGCAGAAAGAGTGTACACAATTTTGATATCCGACCACTGCCACGCCGTCACTCCCATTTTTAAGAAAAACTTTTTCTACCGAAATTTTAAGGAATTTTTTTATTATTTTAAACCGAGGCCACTTTTTTGAGGCGTTTTCATACAAAAAACTACCCGATACCATAACCTAGCGAACAACATTGTACTTCCATTTCAGTAACTTTACTACTGATTTATAATTAACATCCTTTATTTTTAGATGTTGTAGTAGCTGAATGGCTTCTCTTTGCAAAATCTTTTAAATATTTGAGTTATGTGGTGAACCATAAAATAGGTTAACATTTTTTGTATACCCTATCCCATATGTATCATATTAGTTTTGATACATATTTTGTACCATTTGAAAATACCTAAATCCTATTATAACCCATTCCAAACTTAAATTAATCATCCAATAAAATTGACATAAATTGATAGCACATTTTGTCAAAATTCATTACAATGTGCATGTACTGACTCAAGGAACAAAAAAGTTATACTTAATTTTCTTATCATAGCTCGACGTATTCAGACCTATGGTATACCATAAAAAATCGTTTTTAAAAGAAAACGACACAAAATAATTTGCATGGGTTAAAATGGTGTCTCAATTAGGTCATAGGGGTGTTAAAGTCCATCAAGATATTTTGAAGTAGTTTTCATAAAAAAAGGTAAACTTTTGAAAAGCCCCAGTATTAAGGTATGTTTGTTGTAACGATAGACTTTGGAAGGCTTCTAAACGATTCGGACACCGTATTGTAGCATTCTCGTATATTTGTTTCTTAACGTTATCTTGCAAATAAGTAGTGGACATTATTTGTACTCAAGTTATTTTATTTTTAAAATAACAGCTGAAACTCGTTATTTTAAGATACATTTATTAATTATGATACGATAAAATACGTGGTTTAAAATGGTTGGTTTAAAAAATTTAATTTTGTCTAAACTTTTTAAAACATATAGAGATCTATAAATCTCAGTTTCAAAATACAAATGCGTAGAATATTCCAACTTGTTAACACATATAATATTGTTTTCCATTATAAACTGCAGCTATTCAAAAACTGAAGATAATTGATTAATACTCTGCAACTCTAATACGGAACGAAATTTGCTCGAATATGATTTTATAACGTAAATAACCGCATATATACACTGGGAAGTCATTTAAATGCATGATAGAATGGTTAGCTAGTGTACTAAAAAAAGAAGGTAGTGAAATAATTCGGCAGGTTTTTACCTTTTTCACTTCTTAGAAATAATCAGAAATAATTCAACACCCGGCTTAAAAATTAAGTATTAAAGGAAAAGAAGAGGATTCAGGTAGAGAAGTAACAAGGCTGTGTATCCCTTATCCCATGGGGGTATATTCGTTTTGACATTAAGTTTGTAACATATAGAAATAATTTTGACACATACGGTTCAAATTATATGGATCAAATCAAAATCGCTGACATAGTCGGTCTAGCCATGTGTGGCCGTCAGTACGTCCGTCGGCCTGTGTGTCAAAAGTTATTGGCACTTTTGTATGTCCGTCTGTGTGTCACCAATTTGGGGGCATTAAATGTTGATCTATAGTTTGAACATTTTTTATATACACTCTCTAGAAGTGTATATAAAAAAGAAGCAGAACAGGTGTACATATTTTTGAAATCCGCCCACTGTAACGCCCATTTTTAAGAAAAACGTTTTTTGGCAAAATTTTGAAGAATTTTTGGAAAGAATGAAATTTAGAAAATCCTTATACCTATTATTCATCCATAAAAAGCTTTTTGTCATGCCCCCTTTTTGTTAGCTTTTTTAGTAAAGAAATTTTTTTTCGGTCAAATTGTAAAATAATCAAAAAAACTTTTGATGAAAAATCGTGTGTTTTCATGATAATAAAATTTTGTCTACATATTATTTCAGCTAAGCCCATTTTCATAAGAAAAAACATTTGAGATTGCCTAGGATTCATAAAAATAAGTAAACTTTTAAAAAGCTCCAGTATTAAGGTATGTTTATTATTGACTTATTGTAGATTTATCTTATATTTGTTTCTTAACGTTATCTTGCAAATAAGTAGTGGGCATTATTTTATTTTTTGAAAAACAATAAAAAATCGTTATTTTTAAACACATTTATTATTTATGCTTTGAGATCTTAGCAGATATGCCCACGTGGAAAGAAAACATCTTCCATTCATTATAGTTCCGGGAAAACTTTTTGCCATTTTGTCCTTAACCTTACTTTCTGAAAAGTTACCGCATTTGACTATATATATAGAGTTTATAGTTTTTACTTCTTAGATAAAATCAGAAATAATTTAATACCTAGGGTTCAGGTAGTGAAGTAAAAAAAAAAAACAACTGAAAATCGTTATTTTTAAATACATTTATTATTTATGTTTTGAGATCTTAGCAGATATGCCCACGTGGAAAGAAAACATCTTCCATTCATTATAGTTCCGGGAAACCTTTTTGCCATTTTGTCCTTAACCTTACTTTCTGAAAAGTTAACGCATTAGACTATATATATAGAGTTTATAGTTCTTAGTTTCAAAATAAAACAAAAAACATGTTCTTTCTCTGTATAATAGAAAGTTCAAAATTTACCAGAATTATGACCAAAAAAAGGCTGGATACGACGTTTGAAGAAAATCGATCAAGTCGTTTAAGCTGGAGAGGCTTGTACGGACAGACGGACCGACGAACCGACGGACGGAATTCCAAAAAAAACACTTTTTTTTAGTTTCGCTAGCATCATAATATTAGAATCAAACAATATCTCGAGGTCAAAAACTTTCACGAAACCGCATATATACACTGAGAAATCATTAAGATATATGATAGAATGGTTAGTTAGGTCATAAGAAAAGAAGGTAGTTAGGTAATTAGGCTGGTTTTTACCTCTTTAACTTCTTAGAAATACACAGAAATAATTTAATACCTAGCTTAAAAATTAGGTATTAAAGAGAAAAAAGAGGATTTAATTAATGAAGTAACAAGGCTGTTTATACCGTATTCGTTTGGTTATATTCGTTTTGACATACATTTTTTAACGTAAAGAAATAATTTCGACACAAATGGCTAGCATAGTCGATATAGCCATGTCTGTCTGTCCGTCTATCAATCTGTGTTTCACCCACTTTAGGGCCTTAAATTATGATCATTATTTTTAAAATTAGTAAATACACTATCTGTCCGATGAGGCAGAAGTAGTGTACAAATTTTTGAAATCCGCCCAACGTCACCCCCATTTTTAAGAAAATGTTTTTTTTTGGCGAAATTTTAAGGAATTTTTAAAATGCTTTAAACAAGATACTTATACAATCCTCATATCGATTATTCATCCACATAGTTTTTGCCACACCCACTATTCGAGGCTTCTATAGTAAAAAAAAACGTTTTGGGGATCAAATTTTTAAATATTTGCAAACAAATTTTCATGCAAGATCATTGGTTTTGATAATATTAACAATTTTGTTATTAGTAATTGAAACCTAGGCCACTTCTTTAAGGCGTTTTCATACAAAAAACTACCCGATAGCATAACCTTTCAGAAATTTAACTGTTGATTTGAAATTAACACCCGCTTCTCTTTGCAAAATCTTTTCCATATCTGAGTTATGTGGTGAACCTTAAAATAGGTTAATATTTTTGTATACCCTACCCCATATGTATCATATTAGTTTTGATACATAGCTTGTACCATTTGAAAACACATGAATCCCCGCTAAGCGGATTCAGGTGTTGAATATTGAATATCTTGTGAATATTCTAACTCATTCCAAACGTAAATTAGACATCCAATAAAAATAGACATCTCTAATATACAGTTTTTAGATTTTCTGAATATCTTGATCGCACATTTTATCAAAATTCAGTACATTATTCATGTACTGACTCAAGGAACAAAAAAGTTATACATCAAATGTTCTTTTGCTAGCTCAACGTATTCGGAGCAATGGTATATGAAGTTTAATCGAAATCGTTATAGCCATTTTCGAGAAAATTGAGGTTATGTATGATTTTTGTATGGCAGGTACCGGTAATAAGATGGCTAAAACCAAAAAAGAATGGTCTAGTATTATGGCTAAACAACACTGGTTGCGAAGTTTGAAGAAAATCGGTCAAGTTATTTAGGCAGACGTACCGACGAACCGACGTCCGGAATTCCAAAAACCACTTTTTTGAGTTCCGCTGTAATCGTAATGTTAGCATCAATCAAAATCTCGAGGTCGAAGAATTTCACGAAAACAATATTTTTCTCTTTATAATAGAAAGTTAATAACCGCATATACACTGAGAAATATTTTAGATGTATGGTAGAATGGTTAGCTAGTTTACTAAAAAAGGAAAGGAGGTAGTTAGGTAATTAGGCTGGTTTTTACCCTTTTTACTTCTTAGAAATAATTTATACCTAACTTTAAAATTAGGTATTAAACACCTGAATCGCCAAGCGGATTCAGGTGTTGAATATTGAATGTTCGTTGCATATTGAAACCCATTCCAAACGTAAATTAAAAATTCAATAAAAATGGACATGGCTAGTATACAATTTTGAGATTGTCTGAATATCTTGATCGCACATTTTATCAAAATTCAGTACAATGTTCATTTACCGACTCAACGGAACAAAAAAGTTATATACAAAATTTTCTTATCCTAGCTCAACGTATTGCGAGCTAAGGTATATCATAAAAAATCGTTTTCGCAAGCAAATTTTTTTATTTTTAAAATAACAACTATTTTGAGCTCCGCTATCATCCAAATGTTAGAATCAATCAAAACCTCGAGGTCGAAAATTTTCACGAAAACAATATTTTGTGTTCCAAAGAGAAAGCTAATAACCGCATATATATACTGAGAAATCATTAAGATGTATGATAGAATGGTTAGCTAGTGTGCCAAAAAAGAAAAGATGGTAGTTAAGTTATTAGGCTGGTTTTTAACTTTTTTACTTTTTAGAAATAATCAGAAATAATTCAATGCCAAGCTTTAAAATTAAGTATTAATCAGAAACAAGTAGATAAAATCAGTCCTTTCCGAGGCTATTGGTTGCTTCATAGCATAAATTTTTTTCCATGTTTGGGTAGTTCTGCCAAAACACAACCCCCAAACTGGAGGGCCTGCTCCAATTTATAAGATACCGCTAGGACACGGAGCCATCAGTATCCACTACAGCAGGGACAGCAGGCACTTGATATGTAGTCAGAGTTATAGCCACTGGCCATTGCCAACTTAAGGCCAATCAGAGTATGCCATCATTCTAAAACACCCAACCATCATGGTGTCTATATGAATAATAATCATTTTCGCGTTGTTGGCCTAAATTGCAAATTGCGTTTTGGGATAATAAGGCCAAAACCAATAATGGAAAACTCATGAAAACAGTAACAGTAGTACACAAATTAAATTTCATTCAAATTGGCGAAATAGTTTGCGAGAAATTGACAATCGATTTTCTCGAAAAAACTGATAATGCAGTTTTGTTAAGAGAAAGTTAAAAATGGCCTAGAATTATGATCAAACAAACGCTTGATACTAAGTTTGAAGAAAATCGGTCAAGTCGTTTTCAGGAAACAAATATCTATCTCTTTATAAGAGAAAGTTAATAACAGGATATATACACTGAGAAATCATTAAGATACATGAGAGAATAGTTAGCTAGTGTACCAAAAAAGAAAAGAAGTTTGTACATCCATTTCGGAAAATTTACTGCTGATTTATAATTAAGATCTGTTTTTTTAGATTTTGAAGTTGCTGACTGGCTTCTCTTTGCAAAATATTTTCCATGACTGAGTTACGTGGTCTGACTTAGGTCATAGTGGTGTTATAGTCCATCTAGATCACATTTTGAACTAGGATTCATAAAAATAAGTAAACTTTTGAAAAGCCACAATATTTAGGTATATACTTTGGAATGATTCTAAGCGATTCGGATACCGTATTGTAGCTTTCTCGTATATTTGTTTCTTAACGTTCTCTTGCGAATAAGAAGTAGACATTATTTTGTAATCAAGTTATTTTATTTTTATCATATATATATAATTTTGAAAACACCCGAATCCTCGCTAAGTGGATCCAGGTGTTGAATATTGAATATTCGTTACATATTCAAACCCATTCCAAACATAAATTAAACATCCAATAAAAATGGACATGGCTAGTATACAATTTTGAGATTGTCTGATTATATTGATCGCACATTTTATCAAAATTCAGTACAATGTTCATGTACTGACTCAAGGAACAAAAAAGTTATATACCAAATTATCTTACCCTAGCTCAACGTATTCGGACTTATGGTATATCATAAAAAAATAAGCATGGGTTAAGATGATATATATCGGGTTTTTCAACAGGGACGCAACAAAAGTTGAGCGACAGGGACAGCAAACGACGCCATATTTCTTGCCGCTTTTTTTAAATTTCTCTTCAGTACGGTTTGCTATTTCATAATAAAAAGATATACGATCCAACAACGAGGCGAAATTATTAAAATTTACAACTGAAATTCGGAGTCAATGGCCTCAACGTTAAGAGCGCTACGTCCAATTTAGGTGGTCATAATCGTCCTAGCAGATCAACAATTGAGCGTCTAGTGGAAAAATTTGAATCCACAGGCACAGTACAAAATGCTTTCGTGCCAGTGAGACAAAGAAGTGCCCGTAGTGTCGAGAATATTGCTGCCGCTGAGTCCTGAGTAAGCGCAAATGTGTCTCTCACACGTCGTTCTCAAGCGTTGGGCATCTCTGTGACGTCGTTTTGGCGAGTTTTGCGAAAAGATCTTGGCCTTCATCCTTACAAGATTAAATTGACGCAAGAACTGAAGCCGCTTGACCACCAGAAGCGTCGTATGTTCGTGAATTGGGCTGAGTAAAAACTTAAAAAGCATTCGGATTTCCATCGAAAAATCATCTTCAGCGGTGAAGCTCATTTCTGGCTGAATGGCTTCATCAATAAACAAAATATGCGGTAGTGGTCAGGCAGAAATCCACACGCACTCCATGAGTCATCATTGCATCCCGAAAAAATTTCGGTTTGGTGTGGCTTATGGGCCGTCAGCGTCATTGGGCCGTACTTCTTCCGTGATTATCAGGACCAGCACTTTACTGTGAATGGGAATCGCAAACGTTCAATGATAACTGAATATTTTTGGCCTCAATTGGATGATATGGACTTGGAGGACATGTGGTTCTAAGAGGACTTCGCCACAAGCCAACGTGTTATCTCACGAATTGGTCCAGTCGCTTGGCCGCCTCTGTCGTGCGATTTGAAGCCGTTAGACTATTTCCTGTGGGGCTACGCCAAGTCAATGTTCTATGCCAACAAGCCAGCGACGATTGATGAATTTCGTACGAATATCAAACGTGAAATTGCAGCAGTATCGGCCGATTAATGCTTGAAGACCGTCGAAAATTGGGTTCAGCGTCTGGACTTCTGCAAGCGTGCCCGTGGTGGCCATGCAAAAGAAATCGATATCCATACATAATGGCATCAAACGCACTTTCAAAAATATATGAAATTTCAATGATATCCAAAACCATTTTTGTTTTATTTAAAAAAAACTTTTGTAGCGCTCATATTGAAAAACCCTTTATATACTTTGGAAGGTTTCTTAGCGATTGGGATACCGTATTGTAGCTTTCTCGTATATTTGTTTCTTAACGTTCTCTTGCAAAAAAAGTAGTGGACATTATTTTGTAATCAAGCTATTTTATTTTTAGAATAACAATTGAGACTCGTTTTTTAAAAATACTTTTATTATTTATGATTTGAGACCTTAGCAGATAGGCCCATGAGGAAAGGAAATATCTTCCATTCTTTATAGTTCCGGGAAAACTCTTTTGTTCTTGACCTTACTTTCTGAACAGTTAACACATTATGAACATATTCATGTTTTGGTTTAAAAAATATAATTTTGTTTAAGCTTTGTAAAACATATAGATTTATAATTCTTAGTTTCAAAATAAAAATGCACAGAATATTCCAACTTGTTCACACATATAATAGTGTGTTCCATTATATTGTAAAAAAAAACAAGGTAGTGAAGTGGTTTTTACCTATTTTACTTCTTAGAAATAATCAGAAATAATTCAGTACCTAGTTTAGAAGTTAAGCATTAAAGAGAAACAAGAAGATTCAGGTAGAGAAATAACAATGCTGTGGATACCTTATCCTATGGAGGATATATTTTTTTTTGACATTTTTGTTTGTAACATAAAGCTAATTTAGGCAACATATGTCTAAAATTATATGGATCAACTCAGAATCTCTGGCATAGTCGATCTAGCCATGTCTGTCTGTCCGTACGTCCGTCGGCCTGTATATCAAAAATTATTGGCCCTTTAGTATATACATTATCCATCGCTGGCTGAGTCGATCTATCTATGTCTGTGTGTCACCAATTTTGGGGCCTTACATTTTGATCTATATTTTTAAAATTTGGTATATACACTCTATAGCCGATGAAGCAGAAAGAGTGTACACATTTTTGATATCCGACCACTGCCACGCCGTCACTCCCATTTTTAAGAAAAACTTTTTCTACCGAAATTTTAATGAATTTTTTTATTATTTTAAACCGAGGCCACTTTTTTGAGGCGTTTTCATACAAAAAACTACCCGATACCATAACCTAGCGAACAACATTGTACTTCCATTTCAGTAACTTTACTACTGATTTATAACTAACATCCTTTATTTTTAGATGTTGTAGTAGCTGAATGGCTTCTCTTTGCAAAATCTTTTAAATATCTGAGTTATGTGGTGAACCATAAAATAGGTTAACATTTTTTGTATACCCTATCCCACATGTATCATATTAGTTTTGATACATAGTTTGTACCATTTGAAAACACCTGAATCCTATTATAACCCATTCCAAACTTAAATTAATCATCCAATAAAATTGACATAAATTGATAGCACATTTTGTCAAAATTCATTACAATGTGCATGTACTGACTCAAGGAACAAAAAAGTTATACTTAATTTTCTTATCATAGCTCGACGTATTCGGACCTATGGTATACCATAAAAAATTGTTTTTAAAAGAAAACGACACAAAATAATTTGCATGGGTTAAAATGGTGTCTCAATTAGGTCATAGGGGTGTTAAAGTCCATCAAGATATTTTGAAGTAGGATTCATAAAAATAAGTAAAATTTTGAAAAGCCCCAGTATTAAGGTGTGTTTGTTGTAACGATAGACTTTGGAAGGCTTCTAAAACGATTCGGACACCGTATTGTAGATTTATCTTATATTTGTTTCTTAACGTTATCTTGCAAATAAGTAGTGTGCATTATTTTATTTTTTGAAAAACAATTGAAAATCGTTATTTTTAAATACATTTATTATTTATGCTTTGAGATCTTAGCAGATATGCCCACGTGGAAAGAAAACATCTTCCATTCATTATATTTCCGGGAAAACTTTTTGCCATTTTGTCCTTAACCTTACTTTCTGAAAAGTTAACGCATTAGACCATATAAATAGAGTTTATAGTTCTTAGTTTCAAAATAAAACAAAAAACATTATCTTTCTCTCTATAATAGAAAGTTCAAAATTTACCAGAATTATGACCAAGCATAGGCTGGATACGACGTTTGAAGAGGCTGGAGAGGCTTGTACGGACAGACGGACCGACGAACCGACGGACGGAATTCCAAAAAACACTTTTTTTAGTTTCACAAGCATCGTAATGTTAGAATCAAACAAAACCTCGTGGTCAAAATATTTCACGATAATACTTTAATACCTAGGGTTCAGGTAGTGAAGTAAAAAGGCTGTTTATCCCCCTTACCCATTTCGGTACATTAGGATAGAGTTTATTATTCTTAATTTCAAAATATAACAAAAAAACAACATCTTTCTCTTTATAAGAGAAAGTTAAAGTTGGCCCATAACTATGACTAAACGAAGTTTGATACGACGTTTGACGAAAATCTTTTTTTAACTTTTTTACTTTTTAGAAATAAGCAGAAATAATTCAATGCCTAGCTTAGAAATTAAGTATTAAAGAAAAACAAAAGGATTCAGGTAGTGAAGTAACAGGACTGTGTATACCTTATCCCATGCAGGGTATATTCGTTTTGACATTAAGTTTGTAACATAAAGAAGAAATTTGGCCACATATGGCTCAAATTATATGGATCAACTCAGAATCGCTGGCATAGTCGATCTAGCCATGTCTGTCTGTCCGTACGTCCGTCGGCCTCTATATCAAAAATTATTGGCCCTTTATTATATACGTTATCCATCGCTGGCTGAGTCGATCTATCTATGCCTGTGTGTCACCAATTTTGGGGCCTTACATTTTGATCTTTATTTTTAAAATTTGGTATATACACTCTATAGCCGATGAAGCAGAAAGAGTGTACACATTTTTGATATCCGACCACTGCCACGCCGTCACTCCCATTTTTAAGAAAAACTTTTTCTACCGAAATTTTATGCAATTTATTTATTATTTTAAACCGAGGCCACTTTTTTGAGGCGTTTTCATACAAAAAACGACCCGATACCATAACCTAGCGAACAACATTGTACTTCCATTTCAGTAACTTTACTACTGATTTATAATTAACATTCTTTATTTTAAGATGTTGTAGTAGCTGAATGGCTCCTCTTTGCAAAATCTTTTAAATATCTGAGTTATGTGGTGAACCGTAAAATAGGTTAACATTTTTTGTATACCCTATCCCATATGTATCATATTAGTTTTGATACATAGTTTGTACCATTTGAAAACACCTGAATCCTATTCTAACCCATTCCAAACGTAAATAATTCATCCAATAAAATAGACATAAATTGATAGCACATTTTGTCAAAATTCATTACAATGTGCATGTACTGATTTAAGGAACAAAAAAGTTATACTTAATTTTCTTATCATAGCTCGACGTATTCGGACCTATGGTATACCATAAAAAATCGTTTTTAAAAGAAAACGACACAAAATAATTTGCATGGGTTAAAATGGTGTCTCAATTAGGTCATAGGGGTGTTAAATTCCATCAAGATATTTTGAAGTAGAATTCATAAAAATAAGTAAAGTTTTGAAAAGCCCAGTATTAAGGTATGTTTTTTGTAACGTTAGACTTTGCAAGGCTTCTAAACAATTCGGACACCGTATTGTAGCTTTCTCGTATATTGGTTTCTTAACGTTATCTTGCAAATAAGTAGTAGTTATTATTTTATTTTTCCAGTAACAATTGAAACTCGTTATTTTAAAGTACGTGGCCAACGTGGAAATAAAACATCTTCCATTCATTATAGTTCCGGGAAAACGTTTTGACATTTGGTCCTTAACCTTACTTTCTGAACAGTTAATGCATTATGACTATGTTCTTGTTTTGGTTTAAAAAATATAATATTGTCTTAATTTTGTAAAATATATAAAGTTTATAATTCTTAGTTTCAAAATAAAACAAGAAAATAATATCTTTCTCTTTATAAGAGAAAGTAAAAAAATTCCCAGAATTATGACCAAGCAAACGCTGGATATGACGTTTGAAGAAAATCGATCAAGTCGTTTAAGGCTTACGAAGCTTAGAAATTAAGTATTAAGGAGAAACAAGAGGATACGTGTAGTAAAGTAACAGGCCTGTGTATACCTTATCCTATGCAGGGTATATTCGTTTTGACATTAAGTTTGTAACATAAAGAAGTAATTTGGCCACATGTGGCTCAAATGTGATTTATAATTAGCAACCGTTATTTCTAGATGTTGAAGTAGCTGACTGGCTTCTCTTTGCCAAATCTTTTCCATATCTGATTTATGTGATGCACCGTAAAATGGGTTAACATTTTTGTATACCCTAGCCCATATGTATTATATTAGTTTTGATACATATTTTGTACAATTTGAAAACACCTGAATCAGCTTATCGAAGCGTTGAATATCCTATCCCATTCCAAACTTAAATTAATCATCCAATAAAAATAGACTTGGGCAATGTACAATTTTGAGATTGTCTAATTCAATACAATGTTCATGTACTGACTCAGAAAACATCTTCAATTCTTTATAGTTCCGGGAAAATCTTTTGGCATTTTTCGTTAACCTTACTTTCTCAACAGTTAACGCATTATCACTATATTCTTTTTTTGGTTTAAAAAATATAATTTTGTCTGAACTTTGTAAAATATATAGAGTTTATAATTCGTAGTTTCAAAATAAAACGAAAACATATGAGAAGGGTACAATCCAATGTGTGGATCGTCCCATCCCATCCTTAATACAAATATCCCTTAAATAACTGGCTTACGGCGATGGAAAATAGAAAATGTAATTGCCAAAACATAATGTTCAGACTGCTTACCAAAATCATTTATGGTTCGACAAAAAACACCGTTTTTCGCCTGGTTATGCTATGAGATAGTGTACAGATATGGTTTTTGTATGAAAACGCCTGCAAAAACTGACATTATGATAGACATTATGATTTCCTAGATATGTTGCTCTGACTCCTTTCCAGTATATCTAACGGTTTGGCCTAACACTATGTTTTGTGGGAAAGGGGGGGTGCCAGTGGGCGGATTTCAAAAATATTTACACCTGTTCTGCTGGGAGCATCAACAACAGCATGCACGTGTACCAAATTTCATCATTCTTGCTCAAAATTATTATTTTGATAGACCCGGGGTCACTATAATTTTTAGTTTTTTATCCATTTTTGACGACCCTGGTCATACAAATTTCCAAATATTGATTAAAATTTTAAAAATTTTCATTTTTTTTGACGACCCGGAATTCACGATAATTTTTAGTTATTTGTCAATTTTTTTTAAGTTCCTTGAAATTTTTGGAGAACCCGGTCACAATAATTTTTAGTTGTTCGTCCAAATTTTTAATTTTTTTGAAAATTTTGATGACCCTATGGTCACAATAATTTTTAGTTTTTTATCCATTTATTTAACTTTTCGACGACCCCGGGGTCATCGTCCCATCCCATCCTTAATACAAATATCCCTTAAATAACTGGCTTATGGCGATGGAAAATAGAAAATGTAATTGCCAAAACATAATGTTCAGACTGCTTACCAAAATCATTTATGGTTCGACAAAAAACACCGTTTTTCGCCTGGTTATGCTATGAGATGGTGTATAGATATGGTTTTTGTATGAAAACGCCTGCAAAAACTGACATTATGATAGACATTATGATTTCCTAGATATGTTGCTCTGACTCCTTTCCAGTATATCTAACGGTTTGGCCTAACACTATGTTTTGTGGGAAAGGGGGGGTGCCAGTGGGCGGATTTCAAAAATATTTACACCTGTTCTGCTGGGAGCATCAACAACAGCATGCACGTGTACCAAATTTCATCATTCTTGCTCAAAATTATTATTTTGATAGACCCGGGGTCACTATAATTTTTAGTTTTTTATCCATTTTTGACGACCCTGGTCATACAAATTTCCAAATATTGACTAAAATTTTAAAAATTTTAATTTTTTTTTGACGACCCGGAATTCACGATAATTTTTAGTTATTTGTCAATTTTTTTTAAGTTTCTTGAAATTTTTGGAGAACCCGGTCACAATAATTTTTAGTTGTTCGTCCAAATTTTTAATTTTTTTGAAAATTTTGATGACCCCATGGTCACAATAATTTTTAGTTTTTTATCCATTTATTTAACTTTTCGACGACCCCGGGGTCACAATAATTTTTAGTTTTTTATCCATTTTATTAACTTTTTTGACGACCCTGGGGTCATAAAATTTCACGATAATTTTTAGTTACTCGTTGTTTTTTTTACCTTTTTTAAAATTTTTGACAACCCGGGGGTCATACAAAATTTAAATTTTTCTGACGACCCCAAGATTGCCAAAATTTTCAAAAAAGTTAACAATTTTTACAAAAAAAACTAAAAATGATTGTGACCATTTTTTGTTTTTTTTTTTGTAAAAGTTGTTAACTATTTTGAAAATTTTGGCAACCTCGGGGTCACCATAATTTTTAGTTATTTGTCAATTTTTTTAAGTTCCTTGAAATTTTTTATCCAATTTGTTAACTTTTTTGACGACCCTGGGGTAATAAATTTTTTTAATTTTTTGACGACCCCGGGGTCACAACAAATTTTTATTTTTTATCCATTTTTATTAACTTTTTTGACGACCCTGAGGTAATAAAAATTTTCATTTTTTTGACGACCCCGAATTCACTATAATTTTTAGTTATTTGTCAATTTTTTTTAAGTTCCTTGAAATTTTTGGCGAACCCGGGGTCACAATAATTTTTAGTTGTTCATCCACATTTGTAATTTTTTTTGAAATTTTTGATGACCCCGGGGTCACAATATTTTCAGTTTTTTATCCATTTTTATTATTATTTGTCAATTTTTTTAATTTCTTTGAAATTTTTAACGACCCCGGGGTCACAATAATTTTCAGTTTTTTATCCATTTTTATTAACTTTTTTGCCGACCCTGGTGTCATAAAAATTTTACTTTTTTTGGCGACCCCGGGGTTACAATAATTTTTAGTTTATTATCCGTTTTTATTAACGATAATTTTTAGTTATTTGTCAAATTTTGTAATTTCTTTGAAATTCTTGGCGACCCCGGGGTCACAATAATTTCTAGTTTTTTATCCATTTTTATTAACTTTTTTGACGACCCCGGGGTCACTATAATTTTTAGTTGTTCATCCAAATTTTTTTTTTTAAGTTTTTGATGACTTCGGGGTCCCAATAATTTTTAATTTTTTATCCATTTTTATTAACTTTTTTAAGATACTGGGCTCATAAAAATTTCATTTTTTTGACTACGCCTGGGTCACGACAATTTTTAGTTACTTGACAATTTTTTTTTATCTTTTTTGACATTTTTGACAACCCCGGGGTCATATAAAATTAAAATTTTTCTGACGACCCCGGGGTCACTAAAATTTATTGTAGTTCATCCAAATTTTTATTTTTTTTAATTTCTGACCACCACAATTTTAAGTTATTTGTAATTCCTTTGAAATTTTTGACGACCCCGGGGTCACAATAATTTTTAATTTTTTATCCAAATTTTTAATTTGTTTTAAATTTCTGACGACACCGGGGTCACGATCAATTTTAGTTATTTGTCAAATTTTGTAATTTCTTTGAAATTTTTGGCGAACCCGGGGTCACAAAAATTTTTAGTTTTTTATCAATTTTTATTAATTTTTTTGACGACCCTGGGATAATAAAAATTTAAATTTTTTGACGACCCCGTGGTCAGGTTATTTTTTAGTTTTTTTTTTCAAAATTTTTGACTTTTTTGGACTGCACCGGGGTCATAAAAAATTTAAATATTTTTGACGAGCCCGGAGTCACAATAATTTTTAGTCACAATAATAACTGGTGACGTACAGACATGGCTAAATCGACTCAGCTCTCGATTCTGAGTCGACTCATATACTTTGAGGTATAACAAGCTCTATTATTTCTCTTTGTTACAATCTATGTATCAAAACTTATATACCCCTATAGGATAGGGTATAAAAACAATATCTTTCTCTTTACAAGAGAAGGTTAAAAATGGCCCAGAATTGTAAGCTTAAATAAAATTAAAAAAAAGACAAGGAACCAAGTTTTTGAAAGTTTTTTGGTAAAAAAATGTTGTTACTTTTATATTCATATCTTAGATAATAGGCCGAAAGGCATTAGAATTAAGTTATCGAGTAATTTAAGGCGCCCGCATAGAGCAACAAAGTTAGTTAAGTAGTTGATAAGTAGGCTAGTTTTTTCATGAATTTTTGTCTAGCATTTAAGTTAGTTTTAAGAAAAATAAAATAAAAATGAATTTAAAAAAAAAATACACGTATACGCACATAAGCAGGTACGCACATTCAAACGCACATAACTAACAAACCAAAAGAGATACAAATGTCGCATATATATAAGAACCACCTCATTGATTCAACCTTTCAAACAAAAAAAAGAAAATCGGTCAACGCATTAAGGCTAACATCGGTCACATCAACTTTTAACAACTTTTTTTTTATATATATAGTGTTTTTCCTTCTTTGTGTAAAAGTTAAAGAATATGTAAAATAAAACACAACCTTTGCCTTACGTTATAAGTTAGATTCTAATTTTTATTGGCGCAAATTATCCTATATCGGCGAACTGTCAAAAAGGTTACATTTCTTGTTTATATTCAGCTGTCATTTTGCAATGGATGCATTCATCATTTTATAGAACCTTTATTTGTGCTGAATAAGTATTTTTTCTTGGTGATAATGTCAATCACCAACAATAGATTACACGTAATTGGTTTTGGCCCAATTATCTCTAAACGGAATTTTCAGTTCTGGCCAATAACGAATATTTTTTATTATTAACATGGACACTGATTACTTTTAATGACGGAATAAACGTTCGTATAATCAAATTTCAACATAACTTATAGCATTTTTGGCATCATTAATCAAAATAAATATAATTGCGTATTTGGGCCAAATTGATAAAAACGTCAAATTAACTCGCTGTGAGAGAGAAAGTTGCGTACGACCCAGTCCTAGGGTATCTTATAAATTGGAACAGGCCTACAGATTGGGGGTTGTGCTTTGGTAAAACTACCCAAACATGGAAAAAATGTATGTTACGAAGCAACCACCACCCTCGGAAAGGACTGATTTTATTGTTGACGACATGGCTAAACGAAAAAAGGACAACGAAGTTCTTTGAAATTTTTTTTGACGACCCCGTGGTCAGGTTATTTTTTTAGTTTTTTTTTCAAAATTTTTGACTTTTTTGGACTGCACCGGGGTCATAAAAAATTTAAATTTTTTTGACGACCCCGGAGTCAGAATTGTAAGCTTAAATAAAATTTTTTTTTTTAATTTTATTTAAGCAATTTTTTTAAAGTTTTCTTGGTAAAAAAATGTTGTTACTTTTATATTCATATCTTAGACAATAGGCCGAAAGGCATTAGAATTAAGTTATCGAGTAATTTAAGGCGCCCGCATAGAGCAAGTAAGTTAGTTAAGCAGTTGATAAGTAGGCTAGTTTTTTCATAAATTTTTGTCTAGCATTTAAGTTAGTTTTAAGAAAAATAAAATAAAAATGAATTTAAAAAAAAAAATACACGTATACGCACATAAGCAGGTACGCACATTTAAACGCACATAACTAACAAACCAAAAGAGATACAAATGTCGCATATATATAAGAACCACCGCATTGATTCAACCTTTCAAACCAAAAAAAGGAAAATCGGTCAACGCATTAAGGCTAACATCGGTCACATAAACTTTTAACAACTTTCTTTTATATATATAGTGTTTTTCCGTCTTTGTGTAAAAGTTAAAGAATATGTAAAATAAAACACAACCTTTGTCTTACGTTATAAGTTAGATTCTAATTTTTATTGGCGCAAATTATCCTATATCGGCGAACTGTCAAAAAGGTTACATTTCTTGTTTATATTCAGTTGTCATTTTGCAATGGACGCATTCATCATTTTATAGCACCTTTATTTGTGCTGAATAAGTATTTTTTCTTGGTGATAATGTCAATCACCAACAATAGATTACACGTAATTGGTTTTGGCCCAATTATCTCTAAACGGAATTTTCAGTTCTGGCCAATAACGAACATTTTTTATTATTTACATGGATACTGATTACTTTTAATGACGGAATAAACGTTCGTATAATCGAATTTCAACATAACTTATAGCATTTTTGGCATCATTAATCAAAATAAATATAATTGCGTATTTGGGCCAAATTGATAAAAACGTCAAATTAACTCGCTGTGAGAGAGAAAGTTGCGTACGACCCAGTCCTAGGGTATCTTATAAATTGGAACAGGCCTACAGGTGGGGGGTTGTGCTTTGGTAAAACTACCCAAACATGGAAAAAATGTATGTTACGAAGTAACCACCATCCTCGGAAAGGACTGATTTTATTGTTGACGACACGGCTAAACGAAAAAAGGACACGAAGTTCGAATCTGGAACTCCAATGTGAGAACATTAAACAGAATGGGTGCAAGCGAACAACTAGGGGAAGCCCTAAACTGCTACAAAGCTGCCATTACTGCCATCAAGGAAATATGCGGGGATGAGGTATACACAGCCTTGTTACTTCACTACCTGAATCATCTTGTGTCTTTTTAATACTTAATTTTCACGATAGGTATCGAATTATTTCTGATTATTTCTAAGAAGTAAAAAAGGTAAAAATCGGCTTAATTACCTAACTACCGTCTTTTCTTTTTGGTACACTAGCTAGCTATTCTATCATACATCTTAATGATTTCTCAGTGTTATGAACAGAAAGATATTGTTTTCTTAAAAATTTTCGACGAACATTTTTAGCGGAGCTCAAAATAGTGCTTTTTGGAATTCCGTCCGTCGTCGGTTCGGGGTAATAAAATTTTTTAATTTTTTGACGACCCCGGGGTCACAACAAATTTTTATTTTTTATCCATTTTTATTAACTTTTTTGACGACCCTGGGGTAATAAAAATTTTCATTTTTTTGACGACCCCGAATTCACGATAATTTTTTAGTTATTTGTCAATTTTTTTTAAGTTCCTTGAAATTTTTGGCGAACCCGGGGTCACAATAATTTTTAGTTTATTATCCGTTTTTATTAACGATAATTTTTAGTTATTTGTCATTTTTTTTAATTTCTTTGAAATTTTTAACGACCACGGGGTCACAATAATTTTCAGTTTTATATCCATTTTTATTAACTTTTTTGCCGACCCTGGTGTCATAAAAATTTTAATTTTTTTTGGCGACCCCGGGGTTACAATAATTTTTAGTTTATTATCCGTTTTTATTAAAAATAATTTTTAGTTATTTGTCAATTTTTTTAATTTCTTTGAAATTTTTAAAGACCCCGGGGTCACAATAATTTTCAGTTTTTTATCCATTTTTATTAACTTTTTTGCCGACCCTGGTGTCATAAATATTTTAATTTTTTTTGGCGACCCCGGGGTTAATAATTTTTAGTTATTTGTCAATTTTTTTAATTTCTTTGAAATTTTTAACGACCCCGGGGTCACAATAATTTTCAGTTTTTTATCCATTTTTATTAACTTTTTTGCCGACCCTGGTGTCATAAAAATTTTAATTTTTTTTGGCGACCCCGGGGTTACAATAATTTTTAGTTTATTATCCGTCTTTATTAACGATAATTTTTAGTTATTTGTTAAATTTTGTATTTTCTTTGAAATTATTGGCGACCCCGGGGTCACAATAATTTCTAGTTTTTTATCCATTTTTATTAACTTTTTTGACGACCCTGGGATAATAAAAATTTAAATTTTTTGACGACCCCGTGGTCAGGTTATTTTTTAGTTTTTTTTTTTCAAAATTTTTGACTTTTTTGGACTGCACCGGGGTCATAAAAAATTTAAATATTTTTGACGAGCCCGGAGTCACAATAATTTTTAGTCACAATAATAACTGGTGACGTACAGACATGGCTAAATCGACTCAGCTCTCGATTCTGAGTCGACTCATATACTTTGAGGTATAACAAGCTCTATTATTTCTCTTTGTTACAATCTATGTATCAAAACTTATATACCCCTATAGGATAGGGTATAAAAACAATATCTTTCTCTTTACAAGAGAAGGTTAAAAATGGCCCAGAATTGTAAGCTTAAATAAAATTAAAAAAAGACAAGGAACCAAGTTTTTGAAAGTTTTTTGGTAAAAAAATGTTGTTACTTTTATATTCATATCTTAGATAATAGGCCGAAAGGCATTAGAATTAAGTTATCGAGTAATTTAAGGCGCCCGCATAGAGCAAGAAAGTTAGTTAAGTAGTTGATAAGTAGGCTAGTTTTTTCATGAATTTTTGTCTAGCATTTAAGTTAGTTTTAAGAAAAATAAAATAAAAATGAATTTAAAAAAAAAATACACGTATACGCACATAAGCAGGTACGCACATTCAAACGCACATAACTAACAAACCAAAAGAGATACAAATGTCGCATATATATAAGAACCACCGCATTGATTCAACCTTTCAAACAAAAAAAAGAAAATCGGTCAACGCATTAAGGCTAACATCGGTCACATCAACTTTTAACAACTTTTTTTTTATATATATAGTGTTTTTCCGTCTTTGTGTAAAAGTTAAAGAATATGTAAAATAAAACACAACCTTTGTCTTACGTTATAAGTTAGATTCTAATTTTTATTGGCGCAAATTATCCTATATCGGCGAACTGTCAAAAAGGTTACATTTCTTGTTTATATTCAGCTGTCATTTTGCAATGGATGCATTCATCATTTTATAGAACCTTTATTTGTGCTGAATAAGTATTTTTTCTTGGTGATAATGTCAATCACCAACAATAGATTACACGTAATTGGTTTTGGCCCAATTATCTTTAAACGGAATTTTCAGTTCTGGCCAATAACGAATATTTTTTATTATTAACATGGACACTGATTACTTTTAATGACGGAATAAACGTTCGTATAATCGAATTTCAACATAACTTATAGCATTTTTGGCATCATTAATCAAAATAAATATAATTGCGTATTTGGGCCAAATTGATAAAAACGTCAAATTAACTCGCTGTGAGAGAGAAAGTTGCGTACGACCCAGTCCTAGGGTATCTTATAAATTGGAACAGGCCTACAGGTGGGGGGTTGTGCTTTGGTAAAACTACCCAAACATGGAAAAAATGTATGTTACGAAGTAACCACCATCCTCGGAAAGGACTGATTTTATTGTTGACGACACGGCTAAACGAAAAAAGGACACGAAGTTCGAATCTGGAACTCCAATGTGAGAACATTAAACAGAATGGGTGCAAGCGAACAACTAGGGGAAGCCCTAAACTGCTACAAAGCTGCCATTACTGCCATCAAGGAAATATGCGGGGATGAGGTATACACAGCCTTGTTACTTCACTACCTGAATCATCTTGTGTCTTTTTAATACTTAATTTTCACGATAGGTATCGAATTATTTCTGATTATTTCTAAGAAGTAAAAAAGGTAAAAATCGGCTTAATTACCTAACTACCGTCTTTTCTTTTTGGTACACTAGCTAGCTATTCTATCATACATCTTAATGATTTCACAGTGTTATGAACAGAAAGATATTGTTTTCTTAAAAATTTTCGACGAACATTTTTAGCGGAGCTCAAAATAGTGCTTTTTGGAATTCCGTCCGTCGTCGGTTCGGGGTAATAAAATTTTTTAATTTTTTGACGACCCCGGGGTCACAACAAATTTTTATTTTTTATCCATTTTTATTAACTTTTTTGACGACCCTGGGGTAATAAAAATTTTCATTTTTTTGACGACCCCGAATTCACGATAATTTTTTAGTTATTTGTCAATTTTTTTTAAGTTCCTTGAAATTTTTGGCGAACCCGGGGTCACAATAATTTTTAGTTTATTATCCGTTTTTATTAACGATAATTTTTAGTTATTTGTCATTTTTTTTTAATTTCTTTGAAATTTTTAACGACCACGGGGTCACAATAATTTTCAGTTTTATATCCATTTTTATTAACTTTTTTGCCGACCCTGGTGTCATAAAAATTTTAATTTTTTTTGGCGACCCCGGGGTTACAATAATTTTTAGTTTATTATCCGTTTTTATTAAAAATAATTTTTAGTTATTTGTCAATTTTTTTAATTTCTTTGAAATTTTTAAAGACCCCGGGGTCACAATAATTTTCAGTTTTTTATCCATTTTTATTAACTTTTTTGCCGACCCTGGTGTCATAAATATTTTAGTTTTTTTTGGCGACCCCGGGGTTAATAATTTTTAGTTATTTGTCAATTTTTTTAATTTCTTTGAAATTTTTAACGACCCCGGGGTCACAATAATTTTCAGTTTTTTATCCATTTTTATTAACTTTTTTGCCGACCCTGGTGTCATAAAAATTTTAATTTTTTTTGGCGACCCCGGGGTTACAATAATTTTTAGTTTATTATCCGTCTTTATTAACGATAATTTTTAGTTATTTGTTAAATTTTGTATTTTCTTTGAAATTATTGGCGACCCCGGGGTCACAATAATTTCTAGTTTTTTATCCATTTTTATTAACTTTTTTGACGACCCTGGGATAATAAAAATTTAAATTTTTTGACGACCCCGTGGTCAGGTTATTTTTTAGTTTTTTTTTTTTCAAAATTTTTGACTTTTTTGGACTGCACCGGGGTCATAAAAAATTTAAATATTTTTGACGAGCCCGGAGTCACAATAATTTTTAGTCACAATAATAACTGGTGACGTACAGACATGGCTAAATCGACTCAGCTCTCGATTCTGAGTCGACTCATATACTTTGAGGTATAACAAGCTCTATTATTTCTCTTTGTTACAATCTATGTATCAAAACTTATATACCCCTATAGGATAGGGTATAAAAACAATATCTTTCTCTTTACAAGAGAAGGTTAAAAATGGCCCAGAATTGTAAGCTTAAATAAAATTAAAAAAAAGACAAGGAACCAAGTTTTTGAAAGTTTTTTGGTAAAAAAATGTTGTTACTTTTATATTCATATCTTAGATAATAGGCCGAAAGGCATTAGAATTAAGTTATCGAGTAATTTAAGGCGCCCGCATAGAGCAAGAAAGTTAGTTAAGTAGTTGATAAGTAGGCTAGTTTTTTCATGAATTTTTGTCTAGCATTTAAGTTAGTTTTAAGAAAAATAAAATAAAAATGAATTTAAAAAAAAAATACACGTATACGCACATAAGCAGGTACGCACATTCAAACGCACATAACTAACAAACCAAAAGAGATACAAATGTCGCATATATATAAGAACCACCGCATTGATTCAACCTTTCAAACAAAAAAAAGAAAATCGGTCAACGCATTAAGGCTAACATCGGTCACATCAACTTTTAACAACTTTTTTTTTATATATATAGTGTTTTTCCGTCTTTGTGTAAAAGTTAAAGAATATGTAAAATAAAACACAACCTTTGTCTTACGTTATAAGTTAGATTCTAATTTTTATTGGCGCAAATTATCCTATATCGGCGAACTGTCAAAAAGGTTACATTTCTTGTTTATATTCAGCTGTCATTTTGCAATGGATGCATTCATCATTTTATAGAACCTTTATTTGTGCTGAATAAGTATTTTTTCTTGGTGATAATGTCAATCACCAACAATAGATTACACGTAATTGGTTTTGGCCCAATTATCTCTAAACGGAATTTTCAGTTCTGGCCAATAACGAATATTTTTTATTATTAACATGGACACTGATTACTTTTAATGACGGAATAAACGTTCGTATAATCAAATTTCAACATAACTTATAGCATTTTTGGCATCATTAATTAAAATAAATATAATTGCGTATTTGGGCCAAATTGATAAAAACGTCAAATTAACTCGCTGTGAGAGAGAAAGTTGCGTACGACCCAGTCCTAGGGTATCTTATAAATTGGAACAGGCCTACAGGTGGGGGGTTGTGCTTTGGTAAAACTACCCAAACATGGAAAAAATGTATGTTACGAAGTAACCACCATCCTCGGAAAGGACTGATTTTATTGTTGACGACACGGCTAAACGAAAAAAGGACACGAAGTTCGAATCTGGAACTCCAATGTGAGAACATTAAACAGAATGGGTGCAAGCGAACAACTAGGGGAAGCCCTAAACTGCTACAAAGCTGCCATTACTGCCATCAAGGAAATATGCGGGGATGAGGTATACACAGCCTTGTTACTTCACTACCTGAATCATCTTGTGTCTTTTTAATACTTAATTTTCACGATAGGTATCGAATTATTTCTGATTATTTCTAAGAAGTAAAAAAGGTAAAAATCGGCTTAATTACCTAACTACCGTCTTTTCTTTTTGGTACACTAGCTAGCTATTCTATCATACATCTTAATGATTTCTCAGTGTTATGAACAGAAAGATATTGTTTTCTTAAAAATTTTCGACGAACATTTTTAGCGGAGCTCAAAATAGTGCTTTTTGGAATTCCGTCCGTCGTCGGTTCGGGGTAATAAAATTTTTTAATTTTTTGACGACCCCGGGGTCACAACAAATTTTTATTTTTTATCCATTTTTATTAACTTTTTTGACGACCCTGGGGTAATAAAAATTTTCATTTTTTTGACGACCCCGAATTCACGATAATTTTTTAGTTATTTGTCAATTTTTTTTAAGTTCCTTGAAATTTTTGGCGAACCCGGGGTCACAATAATTTTTAGTTTATTATCCGTTTTTATTAACGATAATTTTTAGTTATTTGTCATTTTTTTTTTAATTTCTTTGAAATTTTTAACGACCACGGGGTCACAATAATTTTCAGTTTTATATCCATTTTTATTAACTTTTTTGCCGACCCTGGTGTCATAAAAATTTTAATTTTTTTTGGCGACCCCGGGGTTACAATAATTTTTAGTTTATTATCCGTTTTTATTAAAAATAATTTTTAGTTATTTGTCAATTTTTTTAATTTCTTTGAAATTTTTAAAGACCCCGGGGTCACAATAATTTTCAGTTTTTTATCCATTTTTATTAACTTTTTTGCCGACCCTGGTGTCATAAATATTTTAATTTTTTTTGGCGACCCCGGGGTTAATAATTTTTAGTTATTTGTCAATTTTTTTAATTTCTTTGAAATTTTTAACGACCCCGGGGTCACAATAATTTTCAGTTTTTTATCCATTTTTATTAACTTTTTTGCCGACCCTGGTGTCATAAAAATTTTAATGTTTTTTTGGCGACCCCGGGGTTACAATAATTTTTAGTTTATTATCCGTCTTTATTAACGATAATTTTTAGTTATTTGTTAAATTTTGTATTTTCTTTGAAATTATTGGCGACCCCGGGGTCACAATAATTTCTAGTTTTTTATCCATTTTTATTAACTTTTTTACCCTGGGATAATAAAAATTTAAATTTTTTGACGACCCTGTGGTCAGGTTATTTTTTATTTTTTTTTTTTCAAAATTTTTGACTTTTTTGGACTGCACCGGGGTCATAAAAAATTTAAATATTTTTGACGAGCCACAATAATTTTTAGTCACAATAATAACTGGTGACGTACAGACATGGCTAAATCGACTCAGCTCTCGATTCTGAGTCGACTCATATACTTTGAGGTATAACAAGCTCTATTATTTCTCTTTGTTACAATCTATGTATCAAAACTTATATACCCCTATAGGATAGGGTATAAAAACCATATCTTTCTCTTTACAAGAGAAGGTTAAAAATGGCCCAGAATTGTAAGCTTAAATAAAATAAAAAAAAAACAAGGAACCAAGTTTTTGAAAGTTTTTTGGTAAAAAAATGTTGTTACTTTTATATTCATATCTTAGATAATAGGCCGAAAGGCATTAGAATTAAGTTATCGAGTAATTTAAGGCGCCCGCATAGAGCAAGAAAGTTAGTTAAGTAGTTGATAAGTAGGCTAGTTTTTTCATGAATTTTTGTCTAGCATTTAAGTTAGTTTTAAGAAAAATAAAATAAAAATGAATTTAAAAAAAAATACACGTATACGCACATAAGCAGGTACGCACATTCAAACGCACATAACTAACAAACCAAAAGAGATACAAATGTCGCATATATATAAGAACCACCGCATTGATTCAACCTTTCAAACAAAAAAAAGAAAATCGGTCAACGCATTAAGGCTAACATCGGTCACATCAACTTTTAACAACTTTTTTTTTATATATATAGTGTTTTTCCGTCTTTGTGTAAAAGTTAAAGAATATGTAAAATAAAACAAAACCTTTGTCTTACGTTATAAGTTAGATTCTAATTTTTATTGGCGCAAATTATCCTATATCGGCGAACTGTCAAAAAGGTTACATTTCTTGTTTATATTCAGCTGTCATTTTGCAATGGATGCATTCATCATTTTATAGAACCTTTATTTGTGCTGAATAAGTATTTTTTCTTGGTGATAATGTCAATCACCAACAATAGATTACACGTAATTGGTTTTGGCCCAATTATCTCTAAACGGAATTTTCAGTTCTGGCCAATAACGAATATTTTTTATTATTAACATGGACACTGATTACTTTTAATGACGGAATAAACGTTCGTATAATCAAATTTCAACATAACTTATAGCATTTTTGGCATCATTAATCAAAATAAATATAATTGCGTATTTGGGCCAAATTGATAAAAACGTCAAATTAACTCGCTGTGAGAGAGAAAGTTGCGTACGACCCAGTCCTAGGGTATCTTATAAATTGGAACAGGCCTACAGGTGGGGGGTTGTGCTTTGGTAAAACTACCCAAACATGGAAAAAATGTATGTTACGAAGCAACCACCACCCTCGGAAAGGACTGATTTTATTGTTGACGACATGGCTAAACGAAAAAAGGACAACGAAGTTCTTTGAAATTTTTTTTGACGACCCCGTGGTCAGGTTATTTTTTTAGTTTTTTTTTCAAAATTTTTGACTTTTTTGGACTGCACCGGGGTCATAAAAAATTTAAATTTTTTTGACGACCCCGGAGTCAGAATTGTAAGCTTAAATAAAATTTTTTTTTTAATTTTATTTAAGCAATTTTTTTAAAGTTTTCTTGGTAAAAAAATGTTGTTACTTTTATATTCATATCTTAGACAATAGGCCGAAAGGCATTAGAATTAAGTTATCGAGTAATTTAAGGCGCCCGCATAGAGCAAGTAAGTTAGTTAAGCAGTTGATAAGTAGGCTAGTTTTTTCATAAATTTTTGTCTAGCATTTAAGTTAGTTTTAAGAAAAATAAAATAAAAATGAATTTAAAAAAAAAAATACACGTATACGCACATAAGCAGGTACGCACATTTAAACGCACATAACTAACAAACCAAAAGAGATACAAATGTCGCATATATATAAGAACCACCGCATTGATTCAACCTTTCAAACCAAAAAAAGGAAAATCGGTCAACGCATTAAGGCTAACATCGGTCACATAAACTTTTAACAACTTTCTTTTATATATATAGTGTTTTTCCGTCTTTGTGTAAAAGTTAAAGAATATGTAAAATAAAACACAACCTTTGTCTTACGTTATAAGTTAGATTCTAATTTTTATTGGCGCAAATTATCCTATATCGGCGAACTGTCAAAAAGGTTACATTTCTTGTTTATATTCAGTTGTCATTTTGCAATGGACGCATTCATCATTTTATAGCACCTTTATTTGTGCTGAATAAGTATTTTTTCTTGGTGATAATGTCAATCACCAACAATAGATTACACGTAATTGGTTTTGGCCCAATTATCTCTAAACGGAATTTTCAGTTCTGGCCAATAACGAACATTTTTTATTATTTACATGGATACTGATTACTTTTAATGACGGAATAAACGTTCGTATAATCGAATTTCAACATAACTTATAGCATTTTTGGCATCATTAATCAAAATAAATATAATTGCGTATTTGGGCCAAATTGATAAAAACGTCAAATTAACTCGCTGTGAGAGAGAAAGTTGCGTACGACCCAGTCCTAGGGTATCTTATAAATTGGAACAGGCCTACAGGTGGGGGGTTGTGCTTTGGTAAAACTACCCAAACATGGAAAAAATGTATGTTACGAAGTAACCACCATCCTCGGAAAGGACTGATTTTATTGTTGACGACACGGCTAAACGAAAAAAGGACACGAAGTTCGAATCTGGAACTCCAATGTGAGAACATTAAACAGAATGGGTGCAAGCGAACAACTAGGGGAAGCCCTAAACTGCTACAAAGCTGCCATTACTGCCATCAAGGAAATATGCGGGGATGAGGTATACACAGCCTTGTTACTTCACTACCTGAATCATCTTGTGTCTTTTTAATACTTAATTTTCACGATAGGTATCGAATTATTTCTGATTATTTCTAAGAAGTAAAAAAGGTAAAAATCGGCTTAATTACCTAACTACCGTCTTTTCTTTTTGGTACACTAGCTAGCTATTCTATCATACATCTTAATGATTTCTCAGTGTTTATATGCGGTTATTAACTTTCTCTTAGGAACAGAAAGATATTGTTTTCGTGGAAATTTTCGACGAACATTTTTAGCGGAGCTCAAAATAGCGGTTTTTGGAATTCCGTCCGTCGTCGGTTCGTCTGTCCGTACAAGCTTCTCCAGCCTAAACGACTCGGCCGATTTTCTTCAAACTTCGTATCCAGCGTTTGTTTGGTCATAATTTTTGGCGAACCCGGGGTCACAATAATTTTTAGTTTATTATCCGTTTTTATTAACGATAATTTTTAGTTATTTGTCAATTTTTTTTAATTTCTTTGAAATTTTTAACGACCCCGGGGTCACAATAATTTTCAGTTTTTTATCCATTTTTATTAACTTTTTTGCCGACCCTGGTGTCATAAAAATTTTAATTTTTTTTGGCGACCCCGGGGTTACAATAATTTTTAGTTTATTATCCGTTTTTATTAACAATAATTTTTAGTTATTTGTCAATTTTTTTAATTTCTTTGAAATTTTTAACGACCCCGGGGTCACAATAATTTTCAGTTTTTTATCCATTTTTATTACCTTTTTAGCCGACCCTGGTGTCATAAAAATTTTAATTTTTTTTGGCGACCCCGGGGTTAATAATTTTTAGTTATTTGTCAATTTTTTTAATTTCTTTGAAATTTTTAACGACCCCGGGGTCACAATAATTTTCAGTTTTTTATCCATTTTTATTAACTTTTTTGCCGACCCTGGTGTCATAAAAATTTTAATTTTTTTTGGCGACCCCGGGGTTACAATAATTTTTAGTTTATTACCCGTCTTTATTAACGATAATTTTTAGTTATTTGTTAAATTTTGTATTTTTTTGAAATTATTGGCGACCCCGGGGTCACAATAATTTCTAGTTTTTTATCCATTTTTATTAACTTTTTTGACGACCCTGGGATAATAAAAATTTAAATTTTTTGACGACCCCGTGGTCAGGTTATTTTTTAGTTTTTTTTTTTCAAAATTTTTGACTTATTTGGACTGCACCGGGGTCATAAAAAATTTAAATTTTTTTGACGACCCCGGAGTCACAATAATTTTTAGTCACAATAATAACTGGTGACGTACAGACATGGCTAAATCGACTCAGCTCTCGATTCTGAGTCGAATCATATACTTTGAGGTATAACAAGCTCTATTTTTTCTCTATGTTACAATCTATGTATCAAAACTTATATACCCCTATAGGATAGGGTATAAAAACAATATCTTTCTCTTTACAAGAGAAGGTTAAAAATGGCCCAGAATTGTAAGCTTAAATAAAATAAAAAAAAGACAAGGAACCAAGTTTTTGAAAGTTTTCTTGGTAAAAAAATGTTGTTACTTTTATATTCATATCTTAGATAATAGGCCGAAAGGCATTAGAATTAAGTTATCGAGTAATTTAAGGCGCCCGCATAGAGCAAGTAAGTTAGTAAAGTAGTTGATAAGTAGGCTAGTTTTTTCATGAATTTTTGTCTAGCATTTAAGTTAGTTTTAAGAAAAATAAAATAAAAATGAATTTAAAAAAAAAATACACGTATACGCACATAAGCAGGTATGCACATTCAAACGCACATAACTAACAAACCAAAAGAGATACAAATGTCGCATATATATAAGAACCACCGCGTTGATTCAACCTTTCAAATGAAAAAAAAGAAAATCGGTCAACGCATTAAGGCTAACATCGGTCACATAAACTTTTAACAACTTTTTTTTATATATATAGTGTTTTTCCGTCTTTGTGTAAAAGTTAAAGAATATGTAAAATAAAACACAACCTTTGTCTTACGTTATAAGTTAGATTCTAATTTTTATTGGCGCAAATTATCCTATATCGGCGAACTGTCAAAAAGCTTACATTTCTTGTTTATATTCAGCTGTCATTTTGCAATGGACGCATTCATCATTTTATAGCACCTTTATTTGTGCTGAATAAGTATTTTTTCTTGGTGATAATGTCAATCACCAACAATAGATTACACGTAATTGGTTTTGGCCCAAATATCTCTAAACGGAATTTTCAGTTCTGGCCAATAATGAACATTTTTTATTATTTACACGGACACTGATTACTTTTAATGACGGAATAAACGTTCGTATAATCAAATTTCAACATAACTTATAGCATTTTTGGCATCATTAATCAAAATAAATATAATTGCGTATTTGGGCCAAATTGTTAAAAACGTCAAATTAACTCGCTGTGAGAGAGAAAGTTGCGTACGACCCAGTCCTAGGGTATCTTATAAATTGGAACAGGCCTACAGATTGGGGGTTGTGCTTTGGTAAAACTACCCAAACATGGAAAAAATGTATGTTACGAAGCAACCACCACCCTCGGAAAGGACTGATTTTATTGTTGACGACACGGCTAAACGAAAAAAGGACAACGAAGTTCGAATCTGGAACTCCAATGTGAGAACATTAAACAGAATGGGTGCAAGCGAACAACTAGGGGAAGCCCTAAACTGCTACAAAGCTGCCATTACTGCCATCAAGGAAATATGATGGGATGAGGTATACACAGCCTTGTTACTTCACTACCTGAATCATCTTGTGTCTTTTTAATAATTAATTTTCACGCTAGGTATCGAGTTATTTCTGATTATTTCTAAGAAGTCAAAAAGGTAAAAATCGGCTTAATTACCTAACTACCTTCTTTTCTTTTTGGTACACTAGCTAGCTATTCTATCATACATCTTAATGATTTCTCAGTGTTTATATGCGGTTATTAACTTTCTCTTAGGAACAGAAAGATATTGTTTTCGTGAAAATTTTCGACGAACATTTTTAGCGGAGCTCAAAATAGCGGTTTTTGGAATTCCGTCCGTCGTCGGTTCGTCTGTCCGTACAAGCATCTCCAGCCTAAACGACTCGGCCGATTTTCTTCAAACTTCGTATCCAGCGTTTGTTTGGTCATAATTCTGGACCATTTTTAACCTTCTCTATAGGGGTATATAAGTTTTGATACATAGATTGTAACATAGAGAAATAATAGAGCTTATTATACCTCAAAGTATATGATTCCACTCAGAATCGAGAGCTGAGTCGATTTAGCCATGTCTGTACGTCACCAGTTATTGGGCCTTAAATTTTGAGCAAGAATGATGAAATTTGGTACACGTGCATGCTGTTGTTGATGCTCCCAGCAGAACAGGTGTAAATATTTTTGAAATCCGCCCACTGGCACCCCCCCTTTTCCACAAAACATAGTGTTAAGCCAAACCGTTAGATATACTGGAAAGGAGTCAGAGCAACATATCTAGGAAATCATAATGTTTTTTTTTTTTTTATGCAAAGATTTTTGCCACGCCCACTTTTCGGGGGCGTTTTTATTAAAAATGTTTTTCGGAAAAATTATAAACAATTCGAAAAAATGGTGATGCAAAATCATTGGTCCTGTGAATCTAAACATTACTTCCATATATCATTTAAAGCCGCGCCCAGTTTTTGCAGGCGTTTTCATACAAAAACCATATCTATACACTATCTCATAGCATAACCAGGCGAAAAACGGTATTTTTTGTCGAACCATAAATGATTTTGGTAAGCAGTCTGAACATTATGTTTTGGCATGTACATTTTCTATTTTTTTTTATATTTGTATTAAGGATGGGATGGGACGATCCACACATTGGATTGTACCCTTCTCATATGTTTTCGTTTTATTTTGAAACTACGAATTATAAACTCTATATATTTTACAAAGTTCAGACAAAATTATATTTTTTAAACCAAAAAAGAATATAGTGATAATGCGTTAACTGTTGAGAAAGTAAGGTTAAGGAAAAATGCCAAAAGATTTTCCCGGAACTATAAAGAATTGAAGATGTTTTCTTTCCACGTAACCCTATCTGCTAAGGTCTCAAATCATAAGTAATAAATGTATTTTAAAATAACGAGTTTCAGCTGTTATTTTAAAAATAAAGTAACTTGAGTACAAATAATGTCCACTACTTATTTGCAGATAACGTTAAGAAACAAATATACGAGAAAGCTACAGTACGGTGCCTGATGTGTTGTTATTGCTCAATAATAAAAGACAACCTTCTTGGTTCAAGTTAGTTTATTAACTGCCCCTGAGAATCCCCTGCTCCATGACTTTGTGTTATTGACACACACGCATATATACTACTAATTGATAGTTTGACGCATGTTAAACATGTGCATGTGCATTATATACAACATCTCCCTTTTTTCCATTTTAGGGTGACTTCAAGTAGAACATAATTTAGAAAATTCAAGAAAACAATTTAATTAATATAACAAGAAATAAAGTAAATCGAAAGAAATAAGTAAATGTAGGTAACAAGATATTAAACATAAATTCAATAGATATGACATTCATGTATCACTTATGTAACTATAATAACATATTTCATAGTGAGTGTTAAAGTAGGTATATAAATGTAAAGGATAATTTTAATACATTTTATTTTATTTATTTTTATAAAAATAACAATTTTAAGTCAACTATCTTTAATACTCATTCAACCACCACAACAGGTTCTCCTGTTGTGACCTACTCCGACGGTCCCAATCGGACACACTGCTGCTGAACCGCAGGCGCTCTCCTCCGCCCTGAGCGAGGACGTCTCGGTCGTATAGGAGCCGCCTATCCACAGTTCATCGGAAGACGTGGTAGATTAGCGGAGCCGCCGATCTATCCTGTATTAGCCCTCGACTATCCAAATATAGGAAAGCTTCGGGCGGAATAAAGCCACTTAAACGCGCACTCTCAAAATATTCATCATTGGGATAGAAGGCCCCAAAGATGAGACTATTGTTCGAAGCCATCGCTCTTGCCGCGTGAAACCGAATGAGTTTCACCAGAAAATTGTCTATTCGGTTTATGTTGGCCCCGTTGTATAGGACCTGGTTGGAATAGTATTTTGTGTAGTCAGATACTGTTGTTCTGTGAAGTCCAAGGCAGCTCATCAGACACTGCCTCTCAAACACCCGTATCTTTTCCATTTGAGATAGGGCAACGTTGAACCACACCGGGCACCCATAGGCAATCACCGGCCTAATGAGGGCCATGTAGCAAATCACCTCACCCTGCTGTCAAGACGACTGCTATAAAACAATCGTCTTGTCAGGGCAAATGCTCCCCTAGCTCTAGCCAGAGCAGCATCTACATGTCTTCCGAAATATAGATACTGATCTAACCAGATGCCAAGGTACTTGACTACACTTTTACTCGCCAGTGGCTGTCCGTTTGGTGCAACGATCACCAGCTTTCGCCAGTTCTTTCTCGTATCCCTAGAGGCCCTAGACAACGGTGTCCTAAACACTATAGTTTCTGATTTCTGGAAGTTGATTTTCAACTTCCAGTCATCACAATATCTCTGGATCTTGTCGAAGTCCCGCTGCAAAAGAGCTCGAATGACTTCGACAGTAGAGGCTGTTCTGTACGCGATAAGATCGGATCGTCCGCATACGCAATTGCCTGATTAGGACTACCTATCATATCACTGGTGTAAATGCTGAAGAGAATCGGCGAGTTTACCGCTCCCTGTTGCGTATACGTGTATACGTATACACAAATGGTGGTAGAATCGCTTCACTACTGTTTGACTAATCCCTGTTTGACTAATATAAAGTTGCAACTCTGTAACATGAATTGTTTGAACCGCAAATACAAGTTTAAAGTTAAACGTCAAATAACTTTACAGCCGACTTCACTGCGAATGACAACAAAACAGAATTGCTTAGTGCGTATCTCATATCTCAGTGTTTCTTATAATGTCACATTTCAACTTGACTCCGTATGATACACAGGTGAATAAAGCCGGTTAAATTATTATCATTTTCATAAATACAAGGGAAAAACAACAAGAACAATAACATTGATATTTTCGTGTGACTTAAATTCAGTGTAATATGGTACGGCCACATAGTAATTTGGGACTTCGTACTCGAAGAGCGAGGTTCTCATAGCGATGAGCAGCGTGCGGCTACGAATTCAGCTTTTGCTACTTTTGCTAATCGTCGTCGTGTAGCTATTCGAATGCAACAAAATCCTATTCGTCATGTGGTGCTTGAAAAAGCAGCATTTGCGTATGACTCCAGTATTGATTATGCTTCCATCGAAGTGTTTCGATTGGTGGAATGGATATTGTATGCAAGCATTGTAAAGCATTGAAATTCAAATCTGAAACACCTGGAGTATGTTGTGCAAATGGGCAAATAAAGTTACTTGATTTGATGGCACCGCCAGAACCGTTGCTGTCTTTGATATTTGGTGGGGCACCGAATTCAAGTCATATCTTGAAGAATATTCAAAAGTATAATTCATGCTTTCAAATGACGTCATTCGGTGCAAAGAACATTATTCGCGATAACTTTATGCCAACGTTTAAGGTAATTTTACATGCATTAAAAAATAACGATTTTTTTGGTATTAACGCAATGTTCGACTTTGATTTCGATTTTCAACAGATTCAAGGCCAAGTATACCATCGACTTGGTTCTTTGTTACCCTTCCCTGATCAAAGTTATCAATTCTTGCTATTATACTTTGTGGCTGACGCATCTGCTGAAGCAAATCAACGTTGCAATATTTCATCACATTTGAAAAGATACATTGTTCAAAACTTGCAAACCATGTTGCACGAAGAAAATGAATTGGTCCGTTTATTTCAAATGGCTCTTGATCGAAGGCCGTCTGATAGCTATTCCATTGTCATTCATGCTGATAAAACACCACCAGGTCAGCATATTAGAAGATTCAATGCACCGACAATTGTTGAAGTAGCCATTGTAATTGTTGGAGATGAATTTAATTCACGTGATATTGTGTTACATCGACGAAATACGGGGCTTCAGCGAGTTTCTGAAACTCATCGTTGTTACGATGGATTACAGTATCCATTGCTGTTTGCACGTGGTGAAGATGGATATCACTTTAACATTAAAATGATCAATACTTCTACCGGTTGGTATTTTAAATTTCTATTTTGTTATGGTAATTTTTTAAATAGTTTCGTTTCAATTCATTATTTTAGGAATGGAATTGAATAACTAGGTCAGCGCAATGAACTATTATTCATACCGGCTCATGATTCGTCAAAATCAAGTCAATCACATTTTTTATTGTCGTCGGCTTTTCCATCAGTATGTGGTTGACATGAGTATGCCAAAATTGAAACTGAACGGTTGAATTTTATTCGCATCAATCAAAAAAAGTTGAGATCGGAAGAATATAATCATTTGCGTGATGCAATCAACAGTGATGGTAATGTTCAGGATCTTGGTAAAATGATCATATTGCCTTCATCGTACACAGAAAGTCGACGTCATATGCACGAGTACGCACAGGATGCAATGACGTATGTGCGTAACTATAATCGGCCGGATCTATTTATAACGTTTACCTGCAATCCGCAATGGAGCCATATTACAGATAATCTGTTTGCTGGCCAAAATTCAACTGATCGTCATGATATCACGGCACGTGTATTCAAACTAAAACTGAAAGCGCTTATGGATTTCATCATTAAATCAAATCAAGTGTTGGGTGTATTCTGTTGAGTGGCAGAAGCGTGGTTTGGCACACGCACACATCTTAATTTGGTTGGTTGAAAAAAATAATGTCAGAACAAGTGGACGATGTAATTTCTGCTGAGATTCCAGATATCACTGTTGATCCAGATTTGTATGATGTCGTGCTTACAAATATGATTCATGGCCCATGTGGTGAATTAAATATTCACTCACCTTGCATGATTGATGGTAAAAGCAGTGACAGAAATGATGGATATCCTTTGTATCTACGCCGTTCGACTGAAGACAATGGCAGATCAGTTACGATTAAAGTAAGAAATACTGATGTGGAAGTCGACAATCGTTGGGTTGTTTCATATTCACCATTGCTTTCTAAGACATTTAAGGCACACATTAATGTCGAGTATTGTAATAGAGTGAAATCGATAAACTACATATGCAAATACGTAAATAAAGAAGTGATATGGCTGTTTTTGGTGCATCTGATCCAAAACGAAACGATGAAATAAACCAATATCAAATCGGACGCTATATTAGTTCAAACAAAGCAATTTGGCGCATTTTCTCATTTTCAATTCATGAGAGACATACTGTTGTTCACTTAGCCGCTCATCTCTAGAATGGGTAACGTGTTTATTTCACTGCTCAAAATGCAGCGCAAGTTGCTCAGGCACCACCTAATACATCTTTGACTGGATTTTCCAAATTGTGTGCATCGGATGTATTTGCTACAACTTTATTGTATGCAGAAGTGCCAAAATATTTCACATGGAATGCATCGAAAAAAGAATTTCAGCGACGCAAGCAAGGAAATCGAGTTGAAGGTCATTCAAATCTCTTTTTAAGTGATGCATTGGGACGTGTCTATACAGTTCATCCAAATAATGCCGAATGTTATTACTTGCGATTGCTTTTAGTAATTGTTCGTGGTCCGAAATCGTTTCAATCATTGAGAACAGTAGATGGAGTAGTGTGTGCAACGTATCGTGAAGCTTGTCAAAAATTAGATTTGTTGGAAAGTGATACGCATTGGGATCAACCTCTATCTGATGCAGCTGTTTCGGCCCATCCACATCAAACACGTGTTTTATTTGCAATCATTTTGTCAACATGCTTTCCGTCGAATCCTCCCGAATTGTGGATTGAATATCAGGATTATTTATCTGAAGATATTTTGTATCGAGTTCATCAAATACGTGGTAATCTAGATATGGAATATACACCTGAAATTTACAATGAAGCTTTAATTCAAATTGAGGATTTCTGTTTAGCAATTGCAAATAAGGCATTGATACAATTAGGGATGCCATCTCCAAATTGATCAAAGCACGATGTACGCGAGTTACAATTTCGACATGAGCAGCAGTACGATCGGAACGATTTGAATTCATTTGTTCAAGCAAATCTAACGAAATTGAATGCTGAACAGAAAACGGCTTATGATCATGCAAGTTGTGAGCAATGGTGTTGTTGGATTTTATTTTCTGGATGCTCCGGGTGGAACTGGAAAAACTTTTTTAATTTCATTGTTACTGGCAACAATAAGTGCCCAAAGTAAAATTGGATTGGCATTAGCTTCTTCCGGTATTGAATTTATATATATTATAAATTTAATGGCAAATGAGATTGAAGCGACCATTTTAACTGGAAAATTCAAAGGGGAAGATGTATTGATACCACGAATACCAACTAAACCATCTGATATGCCATTCGAGTTCAGGCGATTGCAGTTTCTAGTGCGTCTCGCGTTTGCAATGACTATCAATAAATCACAAGGCCAGTCGTTTGGATTTTGCGGTGTGAATTTAAAATATGAAGTATTTTCACATGGACAACTTTATGTTGCATGCATTGGAAACCCATCTGTTCTCTACGTATTCACGAACAATACAGATTCGAAAACGAAGAACGTTGTTTATCATAGAGCACTTCAATAAAATCAGTAATGTGTTTAATTTTTAGCATTGTTTCAATTAATTTTATTTCAATGCACTAGGAAGTGTGCACAGGGTACGCTAGTTGTACTATACAAATTAAATTTCCATGAATTTGGCCAAATAGTTTGCGAGGATTTGACATATGGATTTTCTCTAAAAAAAAAAACTGATAACGCAGTTTTGGTGGAACTAATATGCTTATAGCATACGTGAAGTTTAATCAAAATCGTTAAAGCCATTTTCGAGAAAATTGATGTTATAATAACATGTAATAACATGGCTAAAACAAAAATAAAATGGCCAAACAAACGCTGGATACGGAGTTTGAAGAAAATCGGTCAAGTCGTTTAGGCTGGAGAGGCTTGTATGGACAGACGGACCGAGAACCGACGGACGGAATTCCAAAAAACATTTTTTTAAGTTTCACTAGCATTGTAATGTTAGAATCAAACAAAATCTGGCTAGTGTAAAAAAAGGGAGTTAAGTAATTAGGCTGATTTATACATTTTTTACTTCTTAGATAAAATCAGAAATACTTTTTTACCTACGGTTCAGGTAGTGAAGTAAAAAGGCTGTTTATTCCCCTTTCTCATTTGGGTATATTAGGATAGAGTTTATTATACTTAATTTCAAAATACAACAAAAAAATAATATCTTTCTCTTTCTAAGAGAAAGTTAAAAATGGCCCACAGCTATGACCAAACAAACTCTGGATACGAAGTTTGAAGAAAATCGGTTTTTACCTATTTTACTTCTTAGAAATAATCAGAAATAATTCAATGGCTAGCTTAGAAATTAAGTATTAAAGAGAAACAAAAGGATTCAGGTAGTGAAGTAATAGGGCTGTGTATGCCTTATCCCATGCAGGGTATATTCGTTTTGACATTAAGTTTGTAACATAAAGAAGTAATTTGGCCACATATGGCTCAAATTATATGGATCAACACAAATTTTTAAAATCAGCCTAACGTCACCCCTATTTTTAACAAAAAGTTTATTGTGGCGAAATTTTAAGGATTTTTTTAAAAGCTTGTAAACAAGATACTTATGCAATCCTTATATCGATTATTCATCCACACAAAGTTTTTTTGCCACGCCCACTATTCGAGGCTTCTATAGTCAAAATAAACGTTTTCGGGTCAAACCTTTAAATATTTGAAAAACAGTTTTCATGCTAAATCATTGGTTTTGGTAATATTAACAATTTTGCTAATTTTATTTAAAACCTAGGGCATTTTTTTTCGGCGTTTTCATACAAAAAACTACCCGATAGCATAACCAAGCGAATACATTATACTTTCCTTTCAGAAACTTTACTGCTGATTTATAGTTAACATCCGTTATTTTTAAATGTTGAAGTAGATGACTGGCTTCTCTTTTCAAAATCTTTTCCATATCTGAGCTGTGTGGTGAACTGTAAAATGGGTTACAATTTTTTGTATACCCTTTCCCATATGTATCATATCAATATTGATATATAGTTTGTACCGTTTGAAAACACCTGAAACCGCTTAGCGAAACGTTGAATATTCTAATCCATTCCAAACTTAAATTAATCATCCAACCAAAATAGACTTGGGTAATATACAATTTTGAGATTGTCTGAATATCTTGATCGCACATTGTATCAAAATTTCAGTACAATATGCATGTACTGCATGTATTCGGAGCTATGGTATAAGAAGTTTAATCAAAATCGTTAGAGCCATTTTCAAGAAAATTGAGGTTATGTATGATTTTTATATACCAAAAAAGAAAAGAAGGTAACGGGTGATCCAAGTAGTGAAACTTTTTTCAATAGCCTTTTTTGACAGATCACGTGTGAGTCGTGTCAAGCTGTCCTGTTATTTTTGTTTAGTATTATTTGGCATTTCATAATGGAAAGACTTACGCGTGAACAACGTTTACAAATTGTTCAACTTTATTATGAAAACTCACGTTCTGTGAGGAATGTGTTTCGTGCACTTCGCTCAACTTATGGTCAACATAATCGGCCTACTGAGCGTACTATTCGCAACACCATCACCCATTTTGAGACCCAGCATTCATTATTATATAACATTCGACCAAATAGACTACGTCCAGCACGCTGTGAAGAAAATACAGCGGACGTAGCTGAGAGTGTACGCGAAGACCGTAGAGAGTCGATTCGGCGCCGTTCGCAGCAACTCGGACTGACGTATGGAACGACTTGGCGCATTTTACGTCAAGATCTTAAAACGAAAGCGTACAAAATACAGCTTGTGCAACAACTGAAGCCGCTCGACCTTCCTAAGCGACATCGCATTGCTCTATGGGCTCTTGAAAAGTTCCAAGAAGATCCGACGTTTTCGAGGCAAATTTTGTTTAGCGACGAGGCCCATTTCTGGCTCAATGGGTATGTAAACAAACAAAATTGCCGCATTTGGGACGAAGAGCAACCTGAAGAGATTGAAGAACTGCCACTTCATCCAGAAAAAACAACGGTTTGGTGTGGTTTGTGGGCCGGTGGAATCATCGGTCCATATTTCTTTGAAAATTATGCCGGTGCGAACGTAACCGTCAATGGCGACCGTTATCGTGCCATGATAACCGACTATTTGATGCCTGAAATCAAAGCACGTGGTCTCGGCGACGTTTCGTTTCAGCAAGACGGCGCCACTTCCCACACATCGTCGCATCAATCAATGGACTTATTGAGAGAACATTTCGGTGAGCACATAATTTCACGTTTTGGGCCGGTCGATAGGCCACCAAGATCGTGTGATATCACACCGTTAGACTTTTGCCTGTGGGGATATGTAAAGTCAAAAGCTTATGCCGACAAACCCGCTTCAATTCAGGCCTTGGACGAAAATATCACGCGTGTCATTCGCCAATTACCAGTCGAAATGCTCGAACGAGTAATCAAAAATTGGACTCAACGGATGGACCATCTACGACGTAGCAACGGCCAACATTTAATAGACATAATCTTCAAAAAATAAATGCCAAATAATGTTCTTTCAAATGATAATAAACATTCTCCATTAAATTTGAATCTTCTGTGTTTTTTTCTTTAAAAAGGTAGAGAACCTCGAAATGGATCACCCTTTAGGTAGGTAATTAGGTTGGTTTTTACCTTTTTTACTTCTTAGATATAATCAGAAATAAATTAATACCTAGCTTAAGAATTGAGTATTAAGGGTAGGTCTCCGAAAATTTAAAACTAAATTTCAAGTAAACGTATTTGCATGTGTGTGTGCAGAATTTTTTCTCCATTCATTATTATTCTCGATCTCGTTGCTCTTGTGCGCTATCTCTTTTTGTATTTCCCACAGAGCCAACTGCCGAAAGCTACACACAAGATGGCATGAAAAGATAATTTTTGTTTTGTTTTTACTTTCGTGTGATGTGGGCTATGGGTTTCTTTTGCTAGGTATTTTCACGATAGGAATAGGTATGTGCACACAACAAAAGACACATAGCTAGTAGCAGAGCAAATATACGTACGATACGTAGGTCAACTTTTTTATTAAATTCATGAGAGGTAGGGAAACACTACTTTGGATGCAAATTCGATGTCTTGGGTGACGCTGCCGCTGATTAGATTGCATATTATTCAAATTAAATAATAGGACGGTAGACGTTAGTGTTCCCGTCTTTCGTCAACAGCAATTCAAAAGTATCGGGTAAGTTTTCAGATAATGATGGCAATCCTTCGGTAGTTACTCCCAATGCATCGACAATTTCTACATCGGTCACTACCGCTTTAAAGACAATTTTTTTACATTTTCTTTAATTTAAAATAAAATAATATAAGCTGGTAAAACTCTGCACAAGAACTTTAAAAAAATATTTTCGGAGCAGGTTGCTATGACCTTTATTGTTCAGCGAATTGATAAAAACTAAATTATTACATGTTCAACTTAATTACCAAAGCTTGCATTTTAATTCTTAAAAAACCGACTGTCTAGCCAGAGCAGCATCTACATGTCTTCCGAAATATAGATACTGATCTAACCAGATGCCAAGGTACTTGACTACACTTTTACTCGCCAGTGGCTGTCCGTTTGGTGCAACGATCACCAGCTTTCGCCAGTTCTTTCTCGTATCCCTAGAGGCCCTAGACAACGGTGTCCTAAACACTATTGTTTCTGATTTCTGGAAGTTGATTTTCAACTTCCAGTCATCACAATATCTCTGGATCTTGTCGAAGTCCCGCTGCAAAAGAGCTCGAATGACTTCGACAGTAGAGGCTGTTCTGTACGCGATAAGATCGTCCGCATACGCAATTGCCTGATTAGGACTACCTATCATATCACTGGTGTAAATGCTGAAGAGAATCGGCGAGTTTACCGCTCCCTGTTGCGTATACGTGTATACGTATACACAAATGGTGGTAGAATCGCTTCACTACTGTTTGACTAATCCCTGTTTGACTAATATAAAGTTGCAACTCTGTAACATGAATTGTTTGAACCGCAAATACAAGTTTAAAGTTAAACGTCAAATAACTTTACAGCCGACTTCACTGCGAATGACAACAAAACAGAATTGCTTATGTGCGTATCTCATATCTCAGTGTTTCTTATAATGTCACATTTCAACTTGACTCCGTATGATACATAGGTGAATAAAGCCGGTTAAATTATTATCATTTTCATAAATACAAGGGAAAAACAACAAGAACAATAACATTGATATTTTCGTGTGACTTAAATTCAGTGTAATATGGTACGGCCACATAGTAATTTGGGACTTCGTACTCGAAGAGCGAGTGCAGTTGCTTTATTAAGGGGTTCTCAAAGCGATGAGCAGCGTGCGGCTACGAATTCAGCTTTTGCTACTTTTGCTAATCGTCGTCGTGTAGCTATTCGAATGCAACAAAATCCTATTCGTCATGTGGTGCTTGAAAAAGCAGCATTTGCGTATGACTCCAGTATTGATTATGCTTCCCATCGAAGTGTTTCGATTGGTGGAATGGATATTGTATGCAAGCATTGTAAAGCATTGAAATTCAAATCTGAAACACCTGGAGTATGTTGTGCAAATGGGCAAATAAAGTTACTTGATTTGATGGCACCGCCAGAACCGTTGCTGTCTTTGATATTTGGTGGCGCACCGAATTCAAGTCATTTCTTGAAGAATATTCAAAAGTATAATTCATGCTTTCAAATGACGTCATTCTGTGCAAAGAACATTATTCCCGATAACTTTATGCCAACGTTTAAGGTAATTTTACATGCATTAAAAAATAACGATTTTTTTGGTATTAACGCAATGTTCGACTTTGATTTCGATTTTCAACAGATTCAAGGCCAAGTATACCATCGACTTGGTTCTTTGTTACCCTTCCCTGATCAAAGTTATCAATTCTTGCTATTATACTTTGTGGCTGACGCATCTGCTGAAGCAAATCAACGTTGCAATATTTCATCACATTTGAAAAGATACATTGTTCAAAACTTGCAAACCATGTTGCACGAAGAAAATGAATTGGTCCGTTTATTTCAAATGGCTCTTGATCCAAGGCCGTCTGATAGCTATTCCATTGTCATTCATGCTGATAAAACACCACCAGGTCAGCATATTAGAAGATTCAATGCACCGACAATTGTTGAAGTAGCCATTGTAATTGTTGGAGATGAATTTAATTCACGTGATATTGTGTTACATCGACGAAATACGGGGCTTCAGCGAGTTTCTGAAACTCATCGTTGTTACGATGGATTACAGTATCCATTGCTGTTTGCACGTGGTGAAGATGGATATCACTTTAACATTAAAATGATCAATACTTCTACCGGTTGGTATTTTAAATTTCTATTTTGTTATGGTAATTTTTTAAATAGTTTCGTTTCAATTCATTATTTTAGGAATGGAATTGAATAACTAGGTCAGCGCAATGAACTATTATTCATACCGGCTCATGATTCGTCAAAATCAAGTCAATCACATTTTTTATTGTCGTCGGCTTTTCCATCAGTATGTGGTTGACATGAGTATGCCAAAATTGAAACTGAACGGTTGAATTTTATTCGCTTCAACCAAAAAAAGTTGAGATCGGAAGAATATAATCATTTGCGTGATGCAATCAACAGTGATGGTGATGTTCAGGATCTTGGTAAAATGATCATATTGCCTTCATCGTACACAGAAAGTCGACGTCATATGCACGAGTACGCACAGGATGCAATGACGTATATGCGTAACTATAATCGGCCGGATCTATTTATAACGTTTACCTGCAATCCGCAATGGAGCCATATTACAGATAATCTGTTTGCTGGCCAAAATTCAACTGATCGTCATGATATCACGGCACGTGTATTCAAACTAAAACTGAAACCGCTTATGGATTTCATCATTAAATCATCATTAAATCAAATCAAGTGTTGGGTGTATTCTGTTGAGTGGCAGAAGCGTGGTTTGGCACACGCACACATCTTAATTTGGTTGGTTGAAAAAAATAATGTCAGAACAAGTGGACGATGTGATTTCTGCTGAGATTCCAGATATCACTGTTGATCCAGATTTGTATGATGTCGTGCTTACAAATATGATTCATGGCCCATGTGGTGAATTAAATATTCACTCACCTTGCATGATTGATGGTAAAAGCAGTGACAGAAATGATGGATATCCTTTGTATCTACGCCGTTCGACTGAAGACAATGGCAGATCAGTTACGATTAAAGTAAGAAATACTGATGTGGAAGTCGACAATCGTTGGGTTGTTTCATATTCACCATTGCTTTCTAAGACATTTAAGGCACACATTAATGTCGAGTATTGTAATAGAGTGAAATCGATAAACTACATATGCAAATACGTAAATAAAGAAGTGATATGGCTGTTTTTGGTGCATCTGATCCAAAACGAAACGATGAAATAAACCAATATCAAATCGGACGCTATATTAGTTCAAACAAAGCAATTTGGCGCATTTTCTCATTTTCAATTCATGAGAGACATACTGTTGTTCACTTAGCCGCTCATCTCTAGAATGGGTAACGTGTTTATTTCACTGCTCAAAATGCAGCGCAAGTTGCTCAGGCACCACCTAATACATCTTTGACTGGATTTTCCAAATTGTGTGCATCGGATGTATTTGCTACAACTTTATTGTATGCAGAAGTGCCAAAATATTTCACATGGAATGCATCGAAAAAAGAATTTCAGCGACGCAAGCAAGGAAATCGAGTTGAAGGTCATTCAAATCTCTTTTTAAGTGATGCATTGGGACGTGTCTATACTGTTCATCCAAATAATGCCGAATGTTATTACTTGCGATTGCTTTTAGTAATTGTTCGTGGTCCGAAATCGTTTCAATCATTGAGAACAGTAGATGGAGTAGTGTGTGCAACGTATCGTGAAGCTTGTCAAAAATTAGATTTGTTGGAAAGTGATACGCATTGGGATCAACCTCTATCTGATGCAGCTGTTTCGGCCCATCCACATCAAACACGTGTTTTATTTGCAATCATTTTGTCAACATGCTTTCCGTCGAATCCTCCCGAATTGTGGATTGAATATCAGGATTATTTATCTGAAGATATTTTGTATCGAGTTCATCAAATACGTGGTAATCTAGATATGGAATATACACCTGAAATTTACAATGAAGCTTTAATTCAAATTGAGGATTTCTGTTTAGCAATTGCAAATAAGGCATTGATACAATTAGGGATGCCATCTCCAAATTGATCAAAGCACGATGTACGCGAGTTACAATTTCGACATGAGCAGCAGTACGATCGGAACGATTTGAATTCATTTGTTCAAGCAAATCTAACGAAATTGAATGCTGAACAGAAAACGGCTTATGATCATGCAAGTTGTGAGCAATGGTGTTGTTGGATTTTATTTTCTGGATGCTCCGGGTGGAACTGGAAAAACTTTTTTAATTTCATTGTTACTGGCAACAATAAGTGCCCAAAGTAAAATTGGATTGGCATTAGCTTCTTCCGGTATTGAATTTATATACATTATAAATTTAATGGCAAATGAGATTGAAGCGACCATTTTAACTGGAAAATTCAAAGGGGAAGATGTATTGATACCACGAATACCAACTAAACCATCTGATATGCCATTCGAGTTCAGGCGATTGCAGTTTCTAGTGCGTCTCGCGTTTGCAATGACTATCAATAAATCACAAGGCCAGTCGTTTGGATTTTGCGGTGTGAATTTAAAATATGAAGTATTTTCACATGGACAACTTTATGTTGCATGCATTGGAAACCCATCTGTTCTCTACGTATTCACGAACAATACAGATTCGAAAACGAAGAACGTTGTTTATCATAGAGCACTTCAATAAAATCAGTAATGTGTTTAATTTTTAGCATTGTTTCAATTAATTTTATTTCAATGCACTAGGAAGTGTGCACAGGGTACGCTAGTTGTACTATACAAATTAAATTTCCATGAATTTGGCCAAATAGTTTGCGAGGATTTGACATATGGATTTTCTCTAAAAAAAAAAACTGATAACGCAGTTTTGGTGGAACTAATATGCTTATAGCATACGTGAAGTTTAATCAAAATCGTTAAAGCCATTTTCGAGAAAATTGATGTTATAATAACATGTAATAACATGGCTAAAACAAAAATAAAATGGCCAAACAAACGCTGGATACGGAGTTTGAAGAAAATCGGTCAAGTCGTTTAGGCTGGAGAGGCTTGTATGGACAGACGGACCGAGAACCGACGGACGGAATTCCAAAAAACATTTTTTTAAGTTTCACTAGCATTGTAATGTTAGAATCAAACAAAATCTGGCTAGTGTAAAAAAAGGGAGTTAAGTAATTAGGCTGATTTATACATTTTTTACTTCTTAGATAAAATCAGAAATACTTTTTTACCTAGGGTTCAGGTAGTGAAGTAAAAAGGCTGTTTATTCCCCTTTCTCATTTGGGTATATTAGGATAGAGTTTATTATACTTAATTTCAAAATACAACAAAAAAATAATATCTTTCTCTTTCTAAGAGAAAGTTAAAAATGGCCCACAGCTATGACCAAACAAACTCTGGATACGAAGTTTGAAGAAAATCGGTTTTTACCTATTTTACTTCTTAGAAATAATCAGAAATAATTCAGTGGCTAGCTTAGAAATTAAGTATTAAAGAGAAACAAAAGGATTCAGGTAGTGAAGTAATAGGGCTGTGTATGCCTTATCCCAAGCAGGGTATATTCGTTTTGACATTAAGTTTGTAACATAAAGAAGTAATTTGGCCACATATGGCTCAAATTATATGGATCAACACAAATTTTTAAAATCAGCCTAACGTCACCCCTATTTTTAACAAAAAGTTTATTGTGGCGAAATTTTAAGGATTTTTTTAAAAGCTTGTAAACAAGATACTTATGCAATCCTTATATCGATTATTCATCCACACAAAGTTTTTTTGCCACGCCCACTATTCGAGGCTTCTATAGTCAAAATAAACGTTTTCGGGTCAAACTTTTAAATATTTGAAAAACAGTTTTCATGCTAAATCATTGGTTTTGGTAATATTAACAATTTTGCTAATTTTATTTAAAACCTAGGGCATTTTTTTGAGGCGTTTTCATACAAAAAACTACCCGATAGCATAACCAAGCGAATACATTATACTTTCCTTTCAGAAACTTTACTGCTGATTTATAGTTAACATCCGTTATTTTTAAATGTTGAAGTAGATGACTGGCTTCTCTTTTCAAAATCTTTTCCATATCTGAGCTGTGTGGTGAACTGTTAAATGGGTTACAATTTTTTGTATACCCTTTCCCATATGTATCATATCAATTTTGATATATAGTTTGTACCGTTTGAAAACACCTGAAACCGCTTAGCGAAACGTTGAATATTCTAATCCATTCCAAACTTAAATTAATCATCCAACCAAAATAGACTTGGGTAATATACAATTTTGAGATTGTCTGAATATCTTGATCGCACATTTTATCAAAATTTCAGTACAATATGCATGTACTGCATGTATTCGGAGCTATGGTATAAGAAGTTTAATCAAAATCGTTAGAGCCATTTTCAAGAAAATTGAGGTTATGTATGATTTTTATATACCAAAAAAGAAAAGAAGGTAACGGGTGATCCAAGTAGTGAAACTTTTTTCAATAGCCTTTTTTGACAGATCACGTGTGAGTCGTGTCAAGCTGTCCTGTTATTTTTGTTTAGTATTATTTGGCATTTCATAATGGAAAGACTTACGCGTGAACAACGTTTACAAATTGTTCAACTTTATTATGAAAATTCACGTTCTGTGAGGAATGTGTTTCGTGCACTTCGCTCAATTTATGGTCAACATAATCGGCCTACTGAGCGTACTATTCGCAACACCATCACCCATTTAGAGACCCAGCATTCATTATTATATAACATTCGACCAAATAGACTACGTCCAGCATGCTGTGAAGAAAATACAGCGGACGTAGCTGAGAGTGTACGCGAAGACCGTAGAGAGTCGATTCGGCGCCGTTCGCAGCAACTCGGACTGACGTATGGAACGACTTGGCGCATTTTACGTCAAGATCTTAAAACGAAAGCGTACAAAATACAGCTTGTGAAACAACTGAAGCCGCTCGACCTTCCTAAGCGACATCGCATTGCTCTATGGGCTCTTGAAAAGTTCCAAGAAGATCCGACGTTTTCGAGGCAAATTTTGTTTAGCGACGAGGCCCATTTCTGGCTCAATGGCCAGAAGAGCAACCTGAAGAGATTGAAGAACTGCCACTTCATCCAGAAAAAACAACGGTTTGGTGTGGTTTGTGGGCCGGTGGAATCATCGGTCCATATTTCTTTAAAAATTATGCCGGTGCGAACGTAACCGTCAATGGCGACCGTTATCGTGCCATGATAACCGACTATTTGATGCCTGAAATCAAAGCACGTGGTCTCGGCGACTTTTCGTTTCAGCAAGACGGCGCCACTTCCCACACATCGTCGCATCAATCAATGGACTTATTGAGAGAACATTTCGGTGAGCACATAATTTCACGTTTTGGGCCGGTCGATTGGCCACCAAGATCGTGTGATATCACACCGTTAGACTTTTGCCTGTGGGGATATGTAAAGTCAAAAGCTTATGCCGACAAACCCGCTTCAATTCAGGCCTTGGACGAAAATATCACGCGTGTCATTCGCCAATTACCAGTCGAAATGCTCGAACGAGTAATCAAAAATTGGACTCAACGGATGGACCATCTACGACGTAGCAACGGCCAACAGTTAATAGACATAATCTTCAAAAAATAAATGCCAAATAATGTTATTTCAAATGATAATAAACATTCTCCATTAAATTTGAATCTTCTGTGTTTTTTTCTTTAAAAAGGTAGAGAACCTCGAAATGGATCACCCTTTAGTAATATTACTATATTACTAATATTAATATTAGTAATTAGGTTGGTTTTTACCTTTTTTACTTCTTAGATATAATCAGAAATAAATTAATACCTAGCTTAAGAATTGAGTATTAAGGGTAGGTCTCCGAAAATTTAAAACTAAATTTCAAGTAAACGTATTTGCATGTGTGTGTGCAGAATTTTTTCTCCATTTATTATTATTCTCGATCTCGTTGCTCTTGTGCGCTATCTCTTTTTGTATTTCCCACAGAGCCAACTGCCGAAAGCTACACACAAGATGGCATGAAAAGATAATTTTTGTTTTGTTTTTACTTTCGTGTGATGTGGGCTATGGGTTTCTTTTGCTAGGTATTTTCACGATAGGAATAGGTATGTGCACACAACAAAAGACACATAGCTAGTAGCAGAGCAAATATACGTACGATACGTAGGTCAACTTTTTTATTAAATTCATGAGAGGTAGGGAAACACTACTTTGGATGCAAATTCGATGTCTTGGGTGACGCTGCCGCTGATTAGATTGCATATTATTCAAATTAAATAATAGGACGGTAGACGTTAGTGTTCCCGTCTTTCGTCGCAATTTTAGTAGGTATATATATAGATATTTGTCATCCTATTCTAACTTCAACAGCAATTCAAAAGTATCGGGTAAGTTTTCAGATAATGATGGCAATCCTTCGGTAGTTACTCCCAATGCATCGACAATTTCTACATCGGTCACTACCGCTTTAAAGACAATTTTTTTACATTTTCTTTAATTTAAAATAAAATAATATAAGCTAGTAAAACTCTGCACAAGAACTTTAAAAAAATATTTTCAGAGCAGGTTGCTATGACCTTTATTGTTCAACGAATTGATAAAAACTAAATTATTACATGTTCAACTTAATTACCAAAGCTTGCATTTTAATTCTTAATTCATTGCAATATCAATTTCCCATAGCTTGCATTTCGATTTACCATATGAATTTCCCTGGAAATTTGTTTCATTGCCCCAGACGTTTGGTCAGCATTTCCTTTGTACGTGCAAGCAGTCTGTCGGTGTTAAGTCTTCCCCTCTTAAGTGCGATTGTCATCAATCGTTATAAATATGGTATGTTGTTGATTCTTTGGTGTGGCATCTCAAGATCTTGAAGCGCATTGGGTGATGCGATTGTTCCTGGATTGGGACGTTCTTCCTGGACCTTTTCCTTCGGAATTTGGATAGTGACATCAGTACTGTTTCGTTTAGGTAAAAGCTTGAGGATCGTGGCTATTATGGCAAGTGTTCCAAGACAGGCGATCAGTGAGTAGGTCGTTGTCTGATGTTTTTTTTTTTCTCAGACGGATTTCATTGGTGTTGTTGATGTGCAGATCTTTCATCATTTCTAGAGATTGGATTTCTCTGTACTTTTTTTCTATTGGATTGGTTTGCAGTATTGCTGGTAGTGCTTTGACCATTGATATTTCCTTCGAAGTAAATGACCGTCCATTGATATTTATAGATGTATTGTGGAATTTTATTATAAATATTCAATTCAGGATGTGGGTAGTGTTTTCTACTTGTAGTGTTCTGGTAAATTTGTTAAGCAATACATTTCCTGTTGAGATCTCGTCTATTTTTGGGATATGCTGACTATTGACGGTGTTGCAGACAGCTGAGAGACTGTTGAGTAAGCTAGGGATACATGTATCGTTTCTAATATTGACAATGTCTTTTGAATTACAAATTTTTAAGGAGTTATATTTTTTAAATTTTTTTTACAGTTCCAAACATTTTTTCATTATTCCTAAGAATTACTTCATATTAAATTTCTGTTACAATATTATTTTCTTCACTGCTTTTATTACAAGGCTTCCATAGGTTTCATTTTTTGTTAGCGGAATATTTATAATATAGAGCATTATTGAACTATTGCTTATAACTTTTATTTCTGAGAAACCTGAAGCTTCTTCTATTGTGTTATATGGTAGCTGCTGTTTACTTAAGATATTTGTAGCAAGTTCTATTCCTTTTTTTGATAAAATAAATGCATTGATCATGCCTAATCTAGCCCAATAAATGGCATAGTTAATATTTTCTATTTCCTCTTTTACAAGTTAAATTTTATATTGCACATTTGCTATTACCTCGAAGTTTAATTTATTGTCTTCTTTATTGATATTATTAATCGTCTCATTGTATAATTGATTTATGACAACTTGCTTGTTATTATTTTTTAATACTTCTGTGACTTTTTCTTTGATGGTGACAAAGTCGTCATGGTCTGGATTGCCGGCAATCCATTTCCATGCGCTACCAATGAAATCTAAAGATCGTTTTGTTATTCGCGGTTTCAAGTTATGCAAAAGATTTTTTAATTTGTTGCAACTCGTGTGAAAGCCAATGGAATATGGTATGGTTTTGGGATGATTCAAGTTTAAGGATAGGGGTTATTACGGATATGAAGTGGTCGTATTGGTCTAAGTCGAGAACATGTATTAGTTTAAAGTTTCCGTCTTGTATCTTCGACTGTCCAACGTGAAAAGTTACTATTTGTGCGTTTGAAAAGTCCAATATTTGCATGGTTGCCTGGCAACTGCAGAGCGCACATCTGGAAAGATAAAGTTTAATTTCTGATGTTACTTTTAAGAACTACTTTGCCATATTCGGTTATGACAGTAGAGTACTTATTTTCCTTAACTATTTCTTGCCGGTATCTGCCGGTTAGTTTCGAACCTAGCCGTTTATTATTTTTAACATAAATTGTTTGTAATATTTGATAATCTTTGAACGGTTTAATTTTTAATTTAATTCTAATTCTGTTTAATTCTAAGTCTTTCCATATAAGTCAACCGTGTTTTTTCAAACTGTTCGGGATTAAGTCTTGGTATTCGTCCGTAAAATAGTTCTATTGGTTTCTTACCTGTCGTTGAGTGAATGGTGAAATTGTATTCGTTCACAGCACGTTCCAAGAGTTCTTCAAAAGACCGTGCAGGTCCGTCTGATTTTAGACATCTGATGACCGATAAAATCCCATAATAATTATTAGGGGTACCCTTTAGATGTTCATAGATGTTGAGTATCCTATCGACGCTCTTTCTCCATGAGTTAAATTCGTGTGATTGGCCAGAAAATTCTATTAGGCTTTTCACTACGTCGGGTATTTTGTCCATTTCGGACAAATTCCCATCGTTAGCCAGATTTATGCTAGTCTATATCATTATTAATGTCGGACGCAGGGTTCATGATGGAATTAAAAAGTTTTCGCCCCTGTATTTGAGTTAATAATTGTGAGATTATCTGATTCATGTCGTCATTAATTGCATTAGGAATAAAGTGAGGAATGGGAGCAGGAGGTTGAGGAGCTGCAGCATTATCTGCAGGGACTTCTAGTCGAGCCGGTCGTATTAGATTATTAGGGTTTGACATCTTTCGAAATATATATTTTTTTAATTAAATGAGAGAATGAACTATATCACGAGTTTGAGTAAATAAAGGAGATGTTTTAATCAACGCAATAATTTAGTAAAACCAATTAATTTTATAATCAATTCTTTAAGAAATATTGAATAATTATTAGGGTAAAACGGGTAGTTTGCTCATATTCAGAAATATTTAAATTTTCGTTAGTATTGACTTACAATAATGTTATAATAAATTCTTGCAGTATTTCCTCTTAACGTTGTTTGTTTGTGGGTTCTGGGCTGCTTCCTTCTAGTTAGGGTGGCTGTCAGTGTTTACTGATTCCTTTTTGTTCCTTTGGTTGGTAGAACTACTCGGCGGCCTTATTTTTCCCTATCACTATTATGTTATGGTAGTGGTTTTGTTGCCACTCTTTTGGTTACTTCACTAAGCTTGGTTGTTCGCTGTTTATTTATTTCACCGTTGTTTTTTTTTTTGGTGGCTTGGTTGTCCACACTTTATTGATTTCACTGTTATGTTGGTGGCTTGGTTGTCCAATTTTTATTCACAAACACTTTTCACTGGCTTAAGGCTTGGTTATTGCCTGAGTTCAGTCGAGCGTTATGTTGGCGGCTTGGTTGTCCACTTTTTATTCACAAACACTTTTCACTGGTTTTAGGCTTGGTTTTTGCCTGAGTTCAGTCGAGCGTTATGTTAACAGCAATTTTACAGTGTTGCAGAATGCGCCAGTTAATAGAAGTCTGCACAAGAACTTTAAACAAATAATTTCAGAGCAGATTGCTCTGACCTTTATTGTTCAACGAGTTGATAAAAACTAAATTATTACATGTTCAACTAAATTACCAAAGCTTGCATTTTAATTCTGAATTCATTGCAATATCAATTTCCCATAACTTGCATTTTGATTTACCATATGAATTTCCCTGGAAATTTGTTTCATTGCCCAGACGTTTGTTCAACATTTCCTCTGCGCGTGCAAGTAGTCTGTCGGTGTTAAGTTATATGTGTCAATCTGTTCACAAAAAAGTTTATAAATTTCGGAAAAAATTTACTCTTAGTAAAAAATCGAACCAAAGAAAATTCATAAATTTGGGATGCATAACGTTTTTTTTTAACATTGTATTTGATCCTAAAATGTCTCTTAAACATATGAGAAGGCTACAATTCGCAGTAATTATTGTATGATACCATATCCTACCTTAAATATAATCGGTCCTAAATGTCGGCGTGGCGTACAACATTAATAGGACATTCTTGTATCAATACGTTCAGACATTATATCGCTTTATTCTGCTGGGCGCATCAACACGTAAGTTTACCAAATTTCGTCATTCTAGTTCAAAATTTGAGGCCCAAAAACGTGTGATGTACGGACGGACGGACAAACATGGCTAAATAGACTAAGCTCTCGATTCTGAGTCGATCAACTTACTTTGAGGTATAACTAGCTCAATTATTCCTCTATGTTACAAACTGTGTATCCCTATGGGATAGGTATAAAAACTATATCTTTCTCTTTTTAAGAGAAAGTTAAAAATGGCCCAGAACTATTTCCAAACAAATGGTGGATACGAAGTTTGAAGAAATTCGGTAGAGTCGTTTAGGCCGGAGAGGCTTGTACGGACAAGGCTGTCTGTACAAGCTGCTTTGTAGCAGCTTAGAGCTTCCGCTAGTTGTTCGGTTGCACCCATCCTGTTTAATGTTCTCACATTGCAGGTAGTGATGGGCGCATTCGAGTGAAATAATCGATTATAATCGATTCTCGCAATATCTCGAGATGTCTCGATTCTTGATTTCAAATCATTCAAATGATTTCATAATTCTCTTTCTCTCAATTTTTATTTTTGTCGTTTTTTTATTTTGCTCGATTTCTGCGATGCGACACAACCCGAACACAAAACACAATACACAACATCTAGAAAACCAACATCCATAAAACAAACAGAAACAATACCTACTTAGATGCTTGTGAGTCGTGACTTGTGTGCGAAAAGAATACCTGTATGAAGTATGAACATGAAGTATGAAGTATAATGTATGAATAATAATAATAATATCTCATTCTCATGGCATGCTTTTGCGTTTTGCCTCTTCTCTTTCCTTGGATGTTTATATTTTCATTCGAATGATGACCGATATCTCGTTTCTCGTAGGTATACATGAGCTCTCGAGTGAAATAAAACAGTACTACTAATACTCACTCCAATTTTCAGAGAAAATGTAGAATGGAGTATGGAATATTTCATTCGAATGATCATTCGATTATTCAGATCACTCGAATACTAACATCTCGATTATTGAAATCATTCGATTATGCACATCACTAATTGCAGGTACAGATACGAACTTAGTTGTCCTTTTTTCGTTTAGCCGTGTCGTCAACAATAAAATCAGTCCTATCCGAGGCTATTGGTTGCTTCGTAACAACCCCCATCAGTATCCACTACAGCAGGGACAGCAGGCACTTGATGTGTTGTCAGAGTTACAACCTATCACTATTATGTTATGGTAGTGGTTTTGTTGCCACTCTTTTGGTTACTTCACTAAGCTTGGTTGTTCGCTGTTTATTTATTTCACCGTTGTTTTTTTTTTTGGTGGCTTGGTTGTCCACACTTTATTGATTTCACTGTTATGTTGGTGGCTTGGTTGTCCAATTTTTATTCACAAACACTTTTCACTGGCTTAAGGCTTGGTTATTGCCTGAGTTCAGTCGAGCGTTATGTTGGCGGCTTGGTTGTCCACTTTTTATTCACAAACACTTTTCACTGGTTTTAGGCTTGGTTTTTGCCTGAGTTCAGTCGAGCGTTATGTTAACAGCAATTTTACAGTGTTGCAGAATGCGCCAGTTAATAGAAGTCTGCACAAGAACTTTAAACAAATAATTTCAGAGCAGATTGCTCTGACCTTTATTGTTCAACGAGTTGATAAAAACTAAATTATTACATGTTCAACTAAATTACCAAAGCTTGCATTTTAATTCTGAATTCATTGCAATATCAATTTCCCATAACTTGCATTTTGATTTACCATATGAATTTCCCTGGAAATTTGTTTCATTGCCCAGACGTTTGTTCAACATTTCCTCTGCGCGTGCAAGTAGTCTGTCGGTGTTAAGTTATATGTGTCAATCTGTTCACAAAAAAGTTTATAAATTTCGGAAAAAATTTACTCTTAGTAAAAAATCGAACCAAAGAAAATTCATAAATTTGGGATGCATAACGTTTTTTTTTAACATTGTATTTGATCCTAAAATGTCTCTTAAACATATGAGAAGGCTACAATTCGCAGTAATTATTGTATGATACCATATCCTACCTTAAATATAATCGGTCCTAAATGTCGGCGTGGCGTACAACATTAATAGGACATTCTTGTATCAATACGTTCAGACATTATATCGCTTTATTCTGCTGGGCGCATCAACACGTAAGTTTACCAAATTTCGTCATTCTAGTTCAAAATTTGAGGCCCAAAAACGTGTGATGTACGGACGGACGGACAAACATGGCTAAATAGACTAAGCTCTCGATTCTGAGTCGATCAACTTACTTTGAGGTATAACTAGCTCAATTATTCCTCTATGTTACAAACTGTGTATCCCTATGGGATAGGTATAAAAACTATATCTTTCTCTTTTTAAGAGAAAGTTAAAAATGGCCCAGAACTATTTCCAAACAAATGGTGGATACGAAGTTTGAAGAAATTCGGTAGAGTCGTTTAGGCCGGAGAGGCTTGTACGGACAAGGCTGTCTGTACAAGCTGCTTTGTAGCAGCTTAGAGCTTCCGCTAGTTGTTCGGTTGCACCCATCCTGTTTAATGTTCTCACATTGCAGGTAGTGATGGGCGCATTCGAGTGAAATAATCGATTATAATCGATTCTCGCAATATCTCGAGATGTCTCGATTCTTGATTTCAAATCATTCAAATGATTTCATAATTCTCTTTCTCTCAATTTTTATTTTTGTCGTTTTTTTATTTTGCTCGATTTCTGCGATGCGACACAACCCGAACACAAAACACAATACACAACATCTAGAAAACCAACATCCATAAAACAAACAGAAACAATACCTACTTAGATGCTTGTGAGTCGTGACTTGTGTGCGAAAAGAATACCTGTATGAAGTATGAACATGAAGTATGAAGTATAATGTATGAATAATAATAATAATATCTCATTCTCATGGCATGCTTTTGCGTTTTGCCTCTTCTCTTTCCTTGGATGTTTATATTTTCATTCGAATGATGACCGATATCTCGTTTCTCGTAGGTATACATGAGCTCTCGAGTGAAATAAAACAGTACTACTAATACTCACTCCAATTTTCAGAGAAAATGTAGAATGGAGTATGGAATATTTCATTCGAATGATCATTCGATTATTCAGATCACTCGAATACTAACATCTCGATTATTGAAATCATTCGATTATGCACATCACTAATTGCAGGTACAGATACGAACTTAGTTGTCCTTTTTTCGTTTAGCCGTGTCGTCAACAATAAAATCAGTCCTATCCGAGGCTATTGGTTGCTTCGTAACAACCCCCATCAGTATCCACTACAGCAGGGACAGCAGGCACTTGATGTGTTGTCAGAGTTACAACCACTGGGCATTGCAAACTTAAAGCCAATCAGAGTCTACCCCCATTCTACAACACCCAACCATCATGGTGTCTATGTGAAAATTGCGTTTTGGGATAATAAGGCAAAAATTAATTATGACAAACTCATGAGAACAGTAACAGTAGTATACAAATTAAATTTCATTCAATTTGACGGAATAGTTTGCGAGAAATTAACAATCGTCTTTATAAGGCCTAAATGGAAAAATCCTTTATATGAATTTTCTCGAAAAACTGATAATGCAGTTTTGGTTGAACTAACATCTTTATAGGAAATATGAAGTTTCATCAAAAATATATATGATTTTTATATGGCAGGTACCGGTAATAACGCGGCTAAATAAAAAAAAATGGCCTAGAATTATGACCAAGCAAAAGATGGGTACGAAGTTTGAAGAAAATCGGTCAAGTCACTTAGGTCGGACGTCGAAAACTTTCAGGAATCCAATATCTTTCTCTTTATAAGAGAAAGATAATAACCGCATATACACTGAGAAATCATTAAGATGTTGTAGGAAACGCGTTTTTTATATAAATCGTATACGCGTTATTTTTATGTAAAGCCCAAGAATAGTCATCGAAAAATAAATCGTTCGAATGCTTGAATGTTCGATTGTCTTCAAAGTGGTTGACGTATAGGATGAAAATTGGTTGGAAGCTGAGTGGAACTAAAATTTCGAAAATAAAAGCTTTTCGATCGGAAGATGGTTGGTGCATTGAATGATGTGGAGAGTTTCATACAAGCTTCGCTTTCAGTCTACCGCAAACGGATAGATTTAAAAAATGGGGTATTCCGCAAGGTTCTAACACAGGCATTGAAAAAAATATGAGTATGATCGACTCAGCGCTTAGCCAACAGGCTACAAATTGTTTTGGATCATCTTTGCTTGGAGGGCTATGGTAATTGGGGACGAACTATATACGCTTATATCGTGTGATCCTAAGGTATATAAGAATTCGACTCGTGGTTTACGAATACATGCGCAATTAATGTTGACATCCAAGCATGGCCGATATCCTGAAACCCGAAATCGATTAATTTTATTTGTAAAATTACGTTTTGGTCACACCTATTTTCTAAAAATTCTAATTTGAATTTTAAGACCAAAATGTTAATTTTCCAAATAAAATTACGATTTTTAAGAGGCAACGCGGAAGTGCTTGGACGACCATCATTCTATCGAGTTGCATTGGTATGTGTGACGTGAGGAACACATAAAAAGGGCCTAACGATATTAAACTCGCTCTCTTACGATTGTGACTTTTGCTGCGTACACCCGGTGAATTATAGTAGAACGTTGTCGGAAATTTGGTTTTAATAGAAGTCGCGTAAAGTACTTAACCCTATATAAAGTGTTTAAACATTTTTAGCTTCGAAAAACGAAAAGTAAAACGCACGCTTATCCGTTCAATTCGATTGATCGAGAAAACAGAAAAAGTGACAAATACGTAAAACATTTATTAACGAGTACATAAACCAACAAAAGAAAAGTGACGAATATACCAAACAATTAAAAACAAGAAAACTAAAACAAACGTGAACGCCCGCAACAAAAAGTGTAAAAGTGCAAGTGAAAACTGCTACACGACACGAAGTTTTCATCAGTGCTCCACTTTGAACAGTGTACCTCCGTTTGCACTTGTGCCCCACCAAGTTATCGCACGTGCAACATCTGCGATCGTCCACAAGTGCACCAATACCACAAGCCAGGGCCGTCAAACTGGAATTTCGTTACAGGTGGCGCCAACGTGGGGCCCGATTTGTTTTCGTATGTGTTAGGAATTTTTTTTCCTTTTTTCTTTTCGAAGTTTAAAGTTTTGAATATCTTATCAGAGATTAAAACCTTGGATGAATTTTGGTTCATCATTCACTTAAGTTAGTTCTTGACACCTTAAGTTTAGTTTTCTTTTTTTTATATAAATAGGTATTTCAGTAAATACTGTGGATGTTAATATCCAGTATATTGGAGTTAAGTATCTCTATATACTGCGCGTTCATCCCTATTTTTTTTATTCATAGGTCATATAGACAGCCAGTATTTGGGTTGACCAATGTCCTCATTTAGTCTGGTCGTTCTTTCATAACTTGCATGTTATTTTATTTATTTAAATTCCAAAATAGGAATATTTAAGTGAATGGCTTCAGAATTAGACAGCCAGTATTTGGGTTGACCATGGTCCTCATTTAGTCTGGGTCGTTCGTATGCCACTTGCTTGTTCCAATTTAGTTAAGTATTGTAGGTTAAATTTAGTTTTCTTATTATTCGTTTTTTTATGTATTCAGGTCTGACTACATTTTTTAGGTCTAGAAGGTAGCAAGAACAATACTTATGTCAGTACATTCTCTATTCAAGATATGTTGGCTTCGAAAAGCAGATTTTTTTTTTGTTGTCGTCGTCGATCCGCCCTTAGAGTATCAGAGTCAAGGAATAACATCCACCTTATTTTATGAAAACAGTTTGGAGAAGCTTTGATTAAGTTTTGAGAACATTCGATTAAGTTGTAGAACATTCGATTCAGTTTTGAGAATATTTTGGAATTTTTGGATATCCTTTTTGAAATTGGAATACTTATACCAATATTGTTTTTTTTTCTGATGAAACATTTTTTTTGCGTATTGCGATTCTGTGAAACTTTTTTTTAATTATAATAAATCTTTTTGATTTTTTTCGTCTAAAGTCGTAACATTTTTTTTTACCATATCATTCAATTTATCAAAAGTTAGCAGTAATTACCAACTGCGAAAAAAGAAGGTTGCAGTGGACATACCAAATACTAACAATTTTTCATCATCAGGTGAACCCAGAACTAGCATTGATCCAACGTCCATGCAAATTGCCAGCGGTGTTGAAGCTTCTGGTCCTGATCAGTCTGTAGAGCCTAGTCAACTTTTGAATGTATCATCTCAAGACCCAAACTTGACTGCAAGTTCTGCGCAGCAAATTCCACCTTCAGTACCTATAGATAAATCTAGAACCTCGCATCGGAATTCAAACGATTCTGAGGAAGACCTAGCTCAGTATATTCAAGAAGTTGTTACTGCGTCTCTTGGCATTAGTAGAACTGAAGATATTCGTCTAATGCGAGAAGAATTGGAGAAGAACAGAGATGAGCTATGGCATGAAATCGGCAATATTATTCGTGAAACTCTCTCTGCACAAACACCTACCATTCGCAGTGAATATAAAGTTCGCAGACGTCAACAGCCACTTCCTACAGCTGTCCCACAACATCCTCAGCCTGAGAATGTCTTTGATACTTCTCGAGCCGATGAGTTTATTGCACAGCTAGACAACATGCATCTTCATAATACTTCCGCTAGATCTTCCCGAGATGTTCCACCCCCTGATGCACTTTCTTCGTCGCAGTCCGATTTTAGAAGTCATAATTTTCACAAGTGGGCTATAAAGTTTGATAACCGCAACATTACGGTGGAAGACTTTATATTTCGACTGGAGCGACTGAAGAAATTCTATTTAGCTACTTGGGAAGAAATTGCAATGAATTTTCACCAGTTCATTACTGGACCAGTAGAAAATTGGTTTTGGGTTTTCCTAAAGGCAAATCCATTCGTTAATTGGCCAACCCTTCGCATAGCGTTGGTTGAGCAATTCGAAACGATGGAATCGGATGCGGAATTATCCAGGAAAATGTACGATCGTCATCAAGGTCAGACGGAATCATTTGATAATTTCTTTATGGCTATCCAGCAGATGAATACCAGACTGCGAGATTCTAAGCCACCACATGAAGTAGTTGGGATAATAAAGCAAAAAAAAAACTCTGTTAGCCAAGACTCTATTGAAGCTTTTCAATTTAAACGCGATCCCAGATCATTTAAATGCTGGAATTTTAAAGCAATAGGACATGGCTATATTGACTGTCCAGTTGAGCAGAAGTCACTCTTTTGCTATAAATGTGGAAGAGAAGGTACCACCTCTCCTCAATGTTCTAATTACAAGGGAAACTTCCAAAGGAGCAATGTGCCATCCGGGGCATCTCAGATCAGAAACCCGGAATCCCAATAAACGAACACTTACAAGAATTTAACACCTCAAGATCACATAAAAGTAACGTTAAACCAATATCTATTTTAAAACGACCTGATTTTGACAGCTCTCTCGAATCTGATCGACCCCAGTCCGCCAATAATAAGTTGAGAAAACCTTTTCCGTCTTTGCATGAACGTCTTCTTGCGTATTATGCCGCGAGAGAAAGAATTTTTGGTACAAAACGTCCCACTTCTAATAAGATTCTTAGACTTAGAGCATACGTTAAGAACAAGAAGAGTGAGTATAGATGTATTGATGCTACCACCTTATGTAACATTAAAGATCCTCGTCCTTACGCTAGCGTAACAATTTTCAGCGATACAATGTTGGGATTGCTCGACAGCGGTGCCAGCATTCGCTGCTTAGGAAAAGGGGGACTAGAATTATTACGGTCTAAAAATATTCCCTTCACAAAGTTCTCTGCAAAAATAAAAACGGCTGATAGTAATCAACAACCTATTATTGGTAAATTTCTCGACACCATTTCCTACCAAGGGGCAACTAAAGATCTAGAGATGTACATAGTACCTTCTCTACAGCAACCACTGTACTTAGGAATCAATTTTTGGAAAGACTTTAGCATTGCACCCCATCTGATTTCGGAGATTTCTTCCACTTTAATTTCCTCTGCAAACTGTGTGGAAGCTCATAGATTATCAATAGAAGATTCCAGAAAACTACAAGCAGCCGTAAGCATGTTTCCTTCCTTTTCAACCTTTGGTCTCTGAAAGACAAGGCTACAGGAACATGTTATAGATACCGCGAATGCCGAACCGATTAAGCAACGACACTATCCTGTTTCCCCAGCGGTGCAGAAACTTCTGTATGAGGAACTGGATCGTATGCTCGAAATGGGCGTTATCGAGGAAAGTAGTAGTGCATGGAGCTCTCCGGTAGTTTTGGTACGAAAGCCCGGCAAAAATCGGCTATGTCTCGACTATCGGAAAGTAAACCAAGTAACGAAAAAAGATGCGTATCCTCTTCCTCATATAGAGGGATTGCTAGGACGTCTTTCAGGTACACACTACATATCTAGTGTGGATCTGAAGGATGCCTTTTGGCAGATCCCGCTGGAGAAAACTTCAAGGGAAAAGACGGCTTTTACGGTTCCTGGCAGACCTCTCTACCAATTCAGTGAAATGCCCTTTGGCCTCTGCAATGCTCCTCAGCGTATGTGCAGACTGATGGACAAAGTGGTACCACACGAATTGAGAGAAAATGTTTTTGTCTATCTGGACGATCTATTGATTATTTCTCGGACTGTCGAAGACCATTTGAAGATGTTGAAGGAGGTCGCGGAAAGGTTAAAGTCTTCCGGGCTTACTATAAACATGCAGAAATCCAAATTTTGTTTTAGAGAGCTCAAATACTTAGGGTTTATTGTAAGTGAATGTTACTTAAAAACGGATCCAGAGAAAATCACCGCTATACTAGACTTTCCAATCCCGAAGAATCCACGGCAGGTTCGTAGATTTATTAATATGGCGGGATGGTATAGGCGATTTGTTCGTGACTTTTCGACTCTGGTTACTCCGTTAACGAATACTCTGAAAAAGACAAAAAAGTTTGATTTTGATAAAGAGGCTATTTTCTTATTTGAAACGATTAAGGAACTACTAACAACAGCTCCTGTTCTAATCAACCCGGATTTTCAAAAACCTTTCATCATTTTATGTGATGCTTCGGATACAGGGATTGGATGCGTGCTTTGTCAAAAAGATGTGGATGGCGTTGAACGTCCGATATACTTTTGGTCTCACAAGTTAAACTCTGCTCAACGTAATTACAGCGTAACGGAACGCGAGTGTTTAGCTGCTGTCTTGTGAGTTCAGAAATTTCGAGCGTACGTGGAAGGTCAAAACTTTACAGTTATAACCGACCATGCGAGTTTGAAATGGTTGATGGGTCAAAAGGACCTTAGCGGACGGTTAGCTCGGTGGAGTCTAAAGTTACAAGCGTATGATTTTGATATAGAGCATCGCAAAGGTTCACAGCATGTCGTGCCAGACGCTCTTTTCCGAGTGTTTGCAGTTGACTCGTTAAACCTGGGTGCCAAATCAATACTCTCTTCATGTGCTGCATATAGATCTTACTGATCGCAGTTTTAAATCTGAGGAGTATGTAAAGATCGCCGACAACATCATAAAGCATAAAGATCAGCTACCTGACCTTCTTTTCTCGGACTGTTTCGTTTACAAAAAGGTCAATCATTGCACAGGAAATCGTCTTGAGGATGACCGAGTTTGGAAGTTATGGATTCCATCCGCGCTGACTAACCATCTGATAGCTCTAGCCCATCACCCACCAAAATCTTCGCATGGTAGGATAGCCAAAACGTTTTATCGACTACGTGCACGATTTTTCTGGCCTAACATGGCAGCCGAGGTAAAAGCATTTGTGAGTAACTGCGAAATTTGCAAAATATGCAAAGCATCAAACCAAATATTGAGACAGCCAATGGGAAGACCTTTCTTAGTAGAACGCCCATTCCAACATGTATATGTAGACTTTCTTGGTCCATATCCCCGTTCCAGAAAAGGAAATACTCACATTATTTTATTATTAGACCAGCTTACGAAATTCGTAATGCAACATCTGAAACTGCTATACAATTTATACATGAAGATGTGTTCTGTATCTTCGGAGTACTGGAATCGATACTGTCCGATAATGGTAAGCAGTTTACAAGCTCCTCCTTTGCCAAGTTTTTATCCTCCAATGGGGTTAATCACATTAAGACTGCATCTTACTCACCGCAGGCTAATGCCAGTGAGCGAGTCAATAGATCCATACTCGCTGCAATTAGGTCATACATTGACAAAGAACAGAGAGATTGGGACTTGCATCTACCAACCATAACTTGTTCCTTGCGGACTTCAATTCATTCCTCTATAGGTATGTCCCCGTATGAGGCGTTGTTCGGCAAAGGAATGGCTGAACACGGTTCGGACTACAAACTATTAAGGAATTTAAATTGCGTCAACAATTCTGAACTCAATATCTTACCTAAATCCGCTAAGATGAATATTTTGCATACTAGCCTCAGAAATGCTTTAGAGAGGGCACACTTTGCAAATGAGCATAAATACAATACTCGAAGTAAAGACGCTAGTTACAAAGTTGGTGATATAGTTTATAAAAGAAACTTTATTCTTAGCAACGCTTCTAAACATCTTAGCGCTAAGTTGTGTCCGAAGTTCCTAAAAGCGACAGTGCGACGTATAGTTGGAAATCACCTATACGAATTAGAAGACGAAAAAGGTTTTTGTTTAGGAGTATTCCGCTCCAAAGATATTAAAAGATAAATCCAGTTTTGTATGTTAGATCCCGGCTAGACAGTATGTGCATGAGATTTTATTTTCTCGGGCGTGGGTTATGTCCATTAAGACTAGCGTTTCTTTTCATTTTCATTTTGTTCAACAGGTTTTGCAAAATTAAAAAGTTGTGTAGGAAACGCCTTTTTTTTGTAAATCGTATACGCGTTATTTTTATGTAAAGTCCGAGAATAGTCATCGAAAAATAAATCGTTCGAATGCTTGAATGTTCGATTGTCTTCAAAGTGGTTGATGTATAGGATGAAAATTGGTTGGAAGCTGAATAGAACTAAAATTTCGAAAATAAAAGCTTTTCGATCGGAAGATGGCTGGTGCATTGAATGATGTGGAGAGTTTCATACAAGCTTCGCTTTCAGTCTACCGCAAACGGATAGATTTAAAAAAAAGGTGTATTCCGCAAGGTTCGAACACAGGCATGGAAAATGAGTAAGATCGACTCAGCGCTTAGCCAACAGGCTACAAATTGTTTTGGATCATCGTTGCTTGGAGGGCTATGGTAATTTGGGACGAACTATATTGGCTTATATCGTGTGATCCTAAGGTATATAAAAATTCGACTCGTGGTTTACGAATATATGCGCAATTAATGTTGACATCCAAGCAAGGCCGATTTCCTGAAACCCGAAATCGATTAATTTTATTTGTAAAATTACGTTTTGGTCACACCTATTTTCTAAAAATTCTAATTTGAATTTTAAGACCAAAATGTTAATTTTCCAAATTAAATTACGATTTTTTTAATGCGGAAGTGCTTGGACGACCATCATGCTATCGAGTTGCATTGGTATGTGTGACGTCAGGAACACATAAAGAGGGCCTACCGATGTTAAACTCGCTTTCTTACGATTGTGACTTTTGGTGAGTACACCCGGTGAATTATAGTAGAACGTTGTCGGAAATTTGGTTTTAATAGAAGTCGCGTAAAGTACTTAACCCTATATAAAGTTTTTAAACATTTTTAGCTTCGAAAAACGAAAAGTAAAACGCACGCTTATCCGTTCAATTCGATTGATCGAGAAAACAGAAAAAGTGACAAATACGTAAAACATTTATTAACGAGTACATAAACCAACAAAAGAAAAGTGACGAATATACCAAACAATTACAAACAAGAAAACTAAAACAAACGTGAACGCCCGCAACAAAAAGTGTAAAAGTGCAAGTGAAAACTGCTACACGACACGAAGTTTTCATCAGTGCTCCACTTTGAACAGTGTACCTCCGTTTGCACTTGTGCCCCACAAAGTTATCGCACGTGCAACATCTGCGATCGTCCACAAGTGCACCAATACCACCACCCAGGGCCGTCAAAATCAGTGCATTTACGTCCTAACACTCACGTACAGCCAAAATTTAAAAAAATGGTGACTGCGCGATTACCAAAATCCACCCTCAAATCCGTACACGAGAAACAAAACTCCTCTCGTACGACCGACGAAACGAACCTCTACCGGAACACCCACCACCAAACGCATCCAAAACAACCACAATTGACATCTGCCTACGTAAGCCTTCAAATCACCTGGCTACGAACCTCTGCAATCTTCGTCAAAAAGCACACACCATACACCCTGTACCAGCGAGAAGAAGTGCTTCACCAACACCAAAGCAACACGGCGATTATACCATCGACGAACACCAGCGACCAACCATTCATCGAATCAGCATCTCCACCCACCCCCTCATCAATAAACAACGAAAAAAACAAATCACCAATCAAGTTTATTTAAAAGCTAAGTATTTTTTTTATTTCGTTGAGGTTTATTTATTTTTTTTGTTTTATTATATTGTACAAGTTCGCTCAAATTGCCTTAACAAATTTATCAACAGGAAAAGTGATTCATATAACAATTGAAACATTAACAACAACACCACGTACATTAATACACATTACATTGATTGCTGATTCCCCGATGCTGTGCACACCATCTGGATGATAACGTAAGAACAAAATTATTTCCAAAAGCGAAATTGCGATCGGTAAGTGATTTTATTTGTTATAATAATTTGACGAACTTCCATATATATTTTTTTTTTGATTAAAGTCAGTACTAGAGAATTTTTTTTATTAAGTGACTATTTTCTAATTGAAAGTTTGATTGATACAGACAATTTTTTTTATGCTGAGCAAAGTCATGTGTTATCTTTTCAAGAATTTATGAATGTGCCTAAAAATATACTATGATATTTCGTATAAATGGTATTAAACCATTAAGAATAGCGACAACAACACTACGATTTTAAATATTTTTTTTTGTTGCATACCTTTAGGATTTTTTAAATTTTTATAAATGCAACCAATTTGCAGGGCTATGAAACCTTTTTATTTGTGTTATGAGTTACATCGTTATAATAAACTGTTGGTTGATTGGTAGATTTTTAAAGAAAACCTTCGACTTTTTTTTGTATTTTTCGTCTTCTTCGCTACTTTTCGATTGCAATCATGAGCTTGGGTCGACAAATTCTCGGAACCTTTTCAGCTTGAAACATGAAGTGTTAGGATGTTTTTTTTTATTAGGTGGATGTGACGACTTGACGATCTCGAAAAGTGATGAAATCGACGACGATGAGGAAGGTGACAGTGACGTCACTTTCTCTGAAGATTGAAGACATTGTGTCGGATATTTATGTTTTAGATTTTGTTTTTTTTTTGTTTTTTATATGGGAGTTTTGGAATTGATTTTATTTTGATGTGGAAGTTCATCCTACAGATAAAACCAGTACCTATTACTCAATTTTCGAAATCTTCCAGTTCAAACAACACCGTCGAACTGGAATTTCGTTACAATGTATGGGGGAATGATTAGCTAATGCACCAAAAAAAAAAGAAGGTTGTTAAGTTGTTAGGCTGGTTTTTACCTGTTTTTCTTCTTAGAAATAATCGAAAACACTCTAATACCTAGCTTAAAAATAAGTATTAAAGAGAAACAAGAGGATTAAGGTAGTGAAGTAACAAGGATGTTTATATATCCACGAAAACTTTTTTGCCACGCTCACTATTCGGGACTTTTATAGTAAAACGATTTGGGGTCAAATTTTTAAATATTTGAAAAAATGTTTGTGTGCAAAATCATTGGTTTTGATAATATTAACAATTTTGTCATTTGAGGCGCTTTCATACAAATAACTATCTGATACCATAAACAAGTGAAAAACTTTGTAAATCCCTTTCAGAATCTCTACAGCTGATTTATAATTAAAATCCGTTATTTTTATGTGTTGAAGTAGCTGACTGTATTCTCTTTGCAAAATCTTTTCAATATCTGAGTTATGTGGTGAACCGTAAAATAGGTAATTTTGTGAATCCTCGCTAAGCAGATTCAGGTATTGAATAAACGTAAATTAAACATTTAATAAAAATGGACATGGCTAGTATACAATTTTGAGATTGTCTGAATATCTTGATCGCACAGCTATGGCAAACGACACATAAAAATAGGCATGGGTTAAAATGATATATATCGGGTTTTTCAACAGGAACGCAACAAAAGTTCAGCGACAGGGACAGCAAACCACGCATTTCTCTTCAGTACCACGACATTTCTCTTCAGTACGGTTTGCTATTTCATGATGAAAAGATATACGATCCAACAACGAGGCGAAATTATTTAAATTTACAACTGAAATTCGGAGTCAGTGGCCTCAACGTTAAGAACGCTACGTCCAATTTATGGTCGTCATAATCGTCCTAGCAGATCAACAATTGAGCGTCTGGTGGAAAAATTTGAATCCGCAGGCACAGTACAAAATGTTCCCGTGCCAGTGAGACAAAGAAATGCCGGTAGTGTAGAGAATATTGCTTCCGCTGGGGCTTCAGTTGAGGTAAGCGCAAATGTGTGTCTCACACGTCGTTCTCAAGCGTACGGCATCTCTGTGACGTCGTTGTGGCGAATATCGAGAAAAGATCTTGGCCTACATCCTAACAAGATTAAATTGACGCAAGAACTGAAGCCGCTTGACCACCAGAAGCGTCGTACGTTCGTGAATTGGGCTGAGCAACAACTTGAAAATGATTCGGATTTTCATCGAACAATCATCTTCAGCGATGATGCTCATTTCTGGCTGAATGGCTTCATCAATTAACTAAATATGTGGTATTGGTCAGGTAGCAGTCCTCACGTACTCCATGAGTCATCATTGCATCCCGAAAAAATTTCTGTTTGGTGTGGTTTACGGACCGGCGGCATCATTGGGCAGTACTTCTCCCGTGATGATCAAGACCGGCCTGTTACTGTGAATGGGAATCGCTACCGTTCATTGATAATCGAATATTTTTGGCCCCAGTTGTATGATCTGCACTTGGACGACATGTGGTTTCAACAGGATGGCGCCACAAGCCATACAGCGAATGCCACAATCAATTTATTGGAAACCAAGTTTGGACAACCTGTTATCCCACGAAATGGTCCAGTCGCTTGGCCGCCTAGATCGTGCGATTTGACGCCGTTAGACTATTTCCTGTGGGGATACGTCAAGTCTATGGTCTATGCCAACAAGCCAGCGACGATTGATTAGTTTCGTAAGAATATCGAACGTGAAATTGCAGCAGTATCGGCCGATTTATGCTTGAAACCCGTCGAAAATTGGGTTCAGCGTCTGGAAGCGGGTCAGTTGTGGCCATGCAAAAGAAATCGAGTTCCATACACAATGGCATCGAACGCACTTAAATATATGAAAGTTCATTGATATCCAAAACCGTTTTTGTTTTATTTAAAAAAATCTTTTGTAGCGCTCCTAGTGAAAAACCCTTCATATACTTTGAAAGGCTTCTAAGCGATTCGGACACCGTATTGTAGCTTTCTCGTATATTTGTTCTTAACTTTCTCTTGCAAATAAGTAGTGGATAAGTACTGGACCACGTGGAAAGGGAACATCTTCCATTCTTTACAGTTCCGGGAAAACTTTTTGACATTTTGTTCTTAACCTTACTTTTTGAACAGTTAACGCATTATGAATATATTCATGCTTTGATTTAAAAAATATAATATTGTCTAAACTTTGTAAAACATATAGATTTATAATTCTTAGTTTCAAAATAAAAATGCATAGTTTATTCCAACTTGTTCACACATATGATAGTGTTTTCCATTATATTGTACAAAAAAAGAAGGTAGTGAAGTGATTATGCTGGTTTTTACATTTTTAATTCTTAGAAATAATTCAGTAACTAGCTTAAAAATTAAGTATTATAGAGAAACAAGATTATTCAGGTAGAGAAGTAACAAGGCTGTGTATACCTCATCCCATGATATTTCCTGGATGGCAGTAATGTCATCTTTGTAGCAGTTTAGGGTTTCCGCTAGTTGTTCGGTTGCACCCATCCTGTGTAATGTTCTCACATGCAGGTACAGATACGAGCGTAGGTGTCCTTTTTTCGTTTAGCCGTGTCGTCAACAATAAAATCAATCCTTTCCGAGGCTATTGGTTGCTTCGTAACAACACCCAACCTGGAGATACCCCTAGGATACGGGGCCATCAGTATCCACTACAGCAGGGACAGCAGGCACTTGATGTGTAGTCAGAGTTACAACCACACCATCATGGTGTCTATGTGAATAATAATGATTTTCCTTTTTTGGCCTAAATTGGAAATTGCGTTTTGGGATAACAAGGCCAAAACCAATTATGGCAAACTCATGAAAACAGTAATGGTAATATACAAATTAAATTTCATTCAATTTGACGAAATAGTTTGCGAGAAATTGACAATTTTCTATAAATGGCCCAAATGCAAAAATCCGTTGTATGGATTTTCTCGAAAAAAAAACTGATAATGCAGTTTTCGTGGAACTAATATGTATATAGCAAATATGAAGTTTAATAAAAAATAACGGGTGATCCAAGTAGACATACTTTTTTCAATAGCCTTTTTTGACAGATCACGTGTGAGTCGTGTCATGCTGTCATGTTATTTTTTTTAGTATTTTTTGGCATTTCATAATGGAAAGACTTACGCGTGAAGAACGTTTACAAATGGTTCAACTTTATTATGAAAATTCACGTTCTGTGAGGAATGTATTTCGTGCACTTCGCATAAGTCTACATAATCGGCCTACTGAGCGTACTATTCGCAACACCATCACCCGTTTTGAGACCCAGCATTCATTACTGGATAATATTCGACCGAATAGACCACGTCTAGGACGCCGTGAAGAAAATATAGCGGCCGTAGCTGAGAGTGTACACGAAGACCGTAGAGAGTCGATTCGGCGCCGTTCGCAGCAACTCTGACTGAGGTATGGAACGACTTGGCGCATTTTACGCCAAGATCTTAAATTGAAAGTGTACAAAATACAGCTTGTGCAACAACTGAAGCCGCTTGACCTTCCCAAGCGACATCGCTTCGCTCTATGGGCTCTTGAAAAGTTCCAAGATGATCCGACGTTTTCGAGGCAAATTTTGTTTAGCGCTGAGGCCCACTTCTGGCTCAATGGGTATGTAAACAAACAAAATTACCACAGAAAAAAACAACGGTTTGGTGTGGATTGTGGGCCGGATGGACCATCTGCGACGTAGCAACGGTCAACATTTGATAGACATAATCTTCAAAAAATAAATGCCAAAGAATTTTCTTTAAAATGATAATAAACATTCTCCATTAAATTTGAATTTTCTGTGTTTTTTTCCTTAAAAAAGTAGGGAACCTCGAAATGGATCACCCCTTATGTATGAATTTTATATGGCAGGTACCGGTAGAATGCGGCTAAAAAAAATGGCCTAGATTTATGACCAAACAAAGGCTGGGTACGAAGTTTGAAGAAAATCGGTCAAGTCGTTTAGGCTGGAGAGGCTTTTACGGACAGACGGACTGAATTCCAAAAAGCGCTTTTTTGGAGTTTCGCTAGCATCGTAATATTAGAATCAAACAAAATCTCGAGGTCGAAATTTTTCACGAAAACAATATCTTTCTCTTTATAATGAAAATTTAAAAATGGCCTAGAATTATGATCAAACAAACGCTGGATACGAAGATTGAAGAAAATCGGTCAAGTCGTTTAGGCTTTAGGTCGAAAATTTTCAGGAATAGGAGAAAGTTAATAACCGCATATATACACTAAGAAATCATTCAGATGTATATGGGAATGGTTAGCTAATGCACCAAAAGAGAAAAGAAGGTGGTTAAGTAATTAAGCTGGCTTTTACCTTTTTTGCTTCTTAGAAATAATCGGAAATACTTTAATACCTAGCTTCAAAATTAAGTACCAAAGAGAAACAGGAGGATTCAGGTAGTGAAGTAAAAAGGCTGTTTATACCCTATCTTATTTGGGTATATTCGTTTTCACATTAATTTCTTAACATAAAGAAATAATTTCGACACATATGTCTCAATGAATATGGATCGACTCAGAATCGCTAGCAAATGTCTGTTTGTCCTTCTGTCACCAAATTTAGGGCTTTAAATTTTGATCTTTATATTTAACATCCGACAAAGCAGAATAAGTGTACAAATTTTTAAAAACCGACATTTTTAAGAAAAAATGTTTTTTGTGAAATTTTAATGAATTTTTAAAAATCTTGTAAACAAGACATTTGTTTAATCCTAATATCGATTTTTTATAGTAAAAAAAAAGATTTGGGGTGAAGTTTTTTTTAATATTATTTTAATTTTAGGCCACTTTTTGAGGCGTTTTCATACAAAAAAACTACCCAATAGCATAACCAAGCGAAAAACATTGTATATCCATTTCACAAAACTTACTGCTGATTTATAATTAAAATCCGTTATTTTTAGATTTTGAAGTAGCTGACTGGCTTCACTTTGCATAATCTTTTCCGTGTCAGAGTTATGTGGTCTGACTGAGGTCATAGGGGTCCATCCAGATATTTTGAAATAGGATTCATAAAAATAAGTAAACTTTTGAAAAGCCCCAGAATTAAGGTATATAAACGATTCTCAACGATTCAGACACCGTGTTGTAGTATATTTGCTTCGTAACGTTATTTTGCAAATCAGTATTTTCTACTCAAGTTGTTTCATATTTATTGTTTATTTATAGTTCCGGGAACATTTTTTGACATTTTGTTTCTAACTTTACTTTCTGAAAAGTTGACGCATTATGCATATGTTCATGTTTTGGTTCAAAAAATATTATTTTGTCTAAACTTTGTAAAATATATAGAGATTTATAATTCTTAGTTTCAAAATAAAAATACATAGTATATTCCAACTTGTTCACACATATAATAGTATTTCCATTATATTGTACAAAAAAAGAAGGTAGTGAAGTGATTATGCTGGTTTTTACCTTTTAACTTCATAGAAATAATCAGAAATAATTAAATACCCAGCTTAAAAATTAAGTATTAAAGAGAAACATGAGGACTCAGGTGAAGTAACAAGGCTGTGTATCCCTTATCCCATGGGGGTATATTCGTTTTGACATTAAGTTTGTAACACATAGTTCAAACAGAATCGCTGGCGTAGTCGACCTAGCCATGTGTGTCTGTCAGTACGTCCGTCGGCCTGTATGTCAAAAATTATTGGCCCTTTAGTATATGGACTATCCATCGCTGGCTGAGTCGATCTATCCATGTCTGTGTGTCACCAATTTTGGGGCTTTAAATTTTGATCTATATTTTTCAAATTTGGTACACACACTCTCTAGCCAACGAAGCAGAACAAGTGTACACATTCTTAAAATCCGTCCCACAGTCACGCACATTTTTAAGCAAAACTTTTTTTTGGCGAAATTTTAAGGAATTTATTTATTTTTTTAAACCTAGGAAACTAGCGAAAAACATTGTACTTCCCTTTAAGAAACTTTACTGCTGACTTATAATTAACATCCGTTATTTCTAGATGTTGAATTAGCTGACTGGCTTCTCTTTGCCAAATCTTTTCCATATCTTAGTTATGTGGTCAACCGTAAAATAGGTTAAAATTTTTTGTATACCCTGTCCCATATGTATCATATTAGTTTTGATACATAGTTTGTACAATTTGAACACACCTGAATCCGCTTAGCGAAGCGTTGAATATTCTAACCCATTCCAAACTTAAATTAATCATCCAATAAAATAGACTTGCGTAATATACAATTTTTAGATTGTCTGAATACCTTGATCGCACATTTTATCAAAATTCAGTACAATGTGCATGTACTGACTCAAGGAAGAAAAAAGTTATACCAAATTTTCTTATCCTAGCTCAACGTATTCGGAGCTGTGGTATATCATAAAAAAATCGTTTTTATAAGCAAACGATACCAAGTAATAGGCATGGGTTAAAGTGGTATCTCAATCAGGTCATGGCGGTGTTATAATCCATCATGATATTTTGATCTAGGATCCATAAAAATAATTACACTTTTGAAAAGCCCCAGTATTAAGATATGTTTACTGTAAAGATAGACTTTGGAAGTCTTCTAAACGGTTCGGAACCGGTATTGTGACTTTCTCATATATTTGTTTCTTAACGTTATCTTGCAAATAAGTGGATATTATATGTACTCGTGTTATTTTATTTTTAAAATAACAACTGAAAATCGTTAGTTAAAAATACATTTATTTTTTTATGATTTGGGACCTTAGCAGATTGGCCCACGTGGAAAGAAAATATCTTCCAATCCTTATAGCTCCTGTAAAATCTTTTGACATTTTGTCCTTTACGCATTTTGTTAACGAATTAGTACTATATTTTTGTTTTGGTTTAAAAAATATAATTTTTTCTGAAATTTGTGAAACATATAGAGGTTATTATTCTTAGTTTCAAAATAAAACAAAAACATACGAGAAGGCTTCAATACACTGTGTGGATCGTTTTGTACCCTATCCCATCCCATCCTTAAGACAAATATCCCCGAAATAACTGGTTTATGGCAGTGAAATATAGAAAATGCCATTGTCATAACATATTGTTCAGACTGTTTATCAATGTCATTTATGGTTCCACAAAAAAAAAACAGTTTTTCGCCTGGTTATGCTATTAGGTAGTGTATAGAAATGGTTTTTGTATGAAAACGCCTCCAAAAAGTAGGCGTGAATTTAAATGATATATAAAAGAAATGGTTATATTGTCAGAACCAATGATTTTGCTTTACCAATTTTTTCGAAATGTTGAAAAAGTAGTCGGATTTCAAAAATGTTTACACTTGTTCTGCTGGGAGCATCAAAAACAACACGCACGTGTACCAAATTTCATCATTCTAGCTCAAAATTTAATGCCCAATAACTGGTGACGTACGGACGGACAGACATGGCTAAATCGACTCAGCTCTCGATTTTGAGTCTATCCAGATACAAGCCCTATTATTTCTCTATGTTACAAACTATGTCTCAAAACTTATATACCCCTATGCGATAGGGTATAAAAACAATATCTTTCTCTTTACAAGGGAAGGTTTAAAATGGCCCAGAATTAGACCAAACAAACGCTGGATACGAAGTTTGTAGAATAGGTCAAGTCGTATAGGCTGGAGATGCTTGTATGGACAGACGAATCGACGGACGCAATTCCAAAAACCACTATTTTGAGCTCCGCTAAAAATCTTCGTCGAAAATTTTCACGAAAACAATATCTTTCTGTTCATAAGAGAAAGATAAGAACATGTACACTGAGAAATAATTAAGATATATGACAGAAAAAAGGAAGGAAGTTAGGTAATCAGGCTGGTTTTTACCTTTTTTAGCTCTTAGCAATAATCAGAAATAATTTAATACCTAGCTTAAAAATTAGGTATTAAAAAGAGAAAAGAGGATTCAGGTAGTGAAGTTACAAGGCAAATATTTTTTTTTGCGAAATTTTAAAGAATTTTTAAAAAGCTTGTAAACAAGATACGTTTACAATCCTAATATCGATTATTTATCCACACAAAGTTTTTTGCCGCGCCCACTATTCGAGGCTTCTATAGTAAAAAAAACGTTTTGGGGTCAAATTTTTAAATATTTAAAAAAAAATGTTCATGCAAAATTAATGGCTTTGATAATATTAACAATTTTGCTATTATTATTTGAAACCTAGGTCACTTTCTTGAGGCGTTTTCATACAAAAAACTAAACGATGCATAACCAAGCCAAAACATTGTACATCCCTTGCAGAAATTTTACTGCTGATTAATAATTAACATCCGTTATTTCTAGATGTTGAAGTAGCTGACTGGCTTATGTGGTGAACCGTAAAATAGGTTAACATTTTTTGAATACCCTATCCCATATGTATCATATTAGTTTTGATACATAGTTTTTACCATTTGAAAACACCTGAATCCGCTTAGCGAACCGTTGAATATTCTAACCCATTCCTAACTTTAATTTATCATACAATAAAAATAGGCTTAAGTAATACACAATTTTGAGATTCAGTACAATGTTCATGTACTGACTCAAGGAACAAAAAAGTGATATACCAAATTTTCTTATCCTAACTCAACGTATTGGGAGCTAAGGTATATCATAAAAAATCGCTTTTATAAGAAAATTTTTTTTATTTTTAAAATAGCATCTGAAACTCGTTACTTTGACATACATTTATTATTTAGGATTTGAGAACTTAGCAGATAGCCCCACGTGGAAAGAAAACATCTTCCATTCTTTATAGTTCTGGGATAACTTTTTGTTCTTAACCTTACTTTCTGAACAGTTAACGCAGTATGTCTATATTCTTGTTTTGGTTTAAAAAATATAATTTTGTCTGAACTTTGTAAAATGTTATTATTCTTAGTTTCAAAATAAAACAAAAAACAATATCTTTCTCTTTATAAGGGAAATTTAAAAATGGACCAGAATTATGACCAAACAAACGCTGGATACGAAGTTTGAAGAAAATCGGTCAAGTCGTTTAGGCTGGAGGTCGAAAATTTTAGGGAAACCAATATCTTTCTCTTTATAACACAATGTTAATAACCGCATATATACACTGAGAAATCATTAAGATATGTGATAGAATGTTTAGCAAGTGTACCAAAAAGAAAAGAAGTTTGTACATCCATTTCAGAAAATTTATTGCTCATTTATATTTAAGATCCGTTATTTTTAGATTTTGAAGTAGCTGACAAAATCGTTTCCATGTCTGAATAACGTGGTCTGACTTAGTTCACAAGGGTGTTATTGTCCATCTAGATATTTTGAACTAGGATTCATAAAAATAAGTAAACTTTAGAAAAGCCCCAATTTTAAGGTATTAACATTGGAAGGCTTCTAAACGATTTGGATACCGTATTGTAACTTTCTCGTATATTTGTTTCTTAACGTTCTCTTGCAAATAAGTAGTGGACATTATTTTGTACTCAAGTTATTTTATCCTTACTTTCTGAACAGTTAACGCATTGTGAATATATTCATGTTTTGGTTTAAAAAATATAATTTTGTCTAAACTTTGTAAAACATATAGAGATTTATAATTCTCAGTTTCAAAATACAAATGAGTAGAATATTCCAACTTGTTAACACACATAATATTGTTTTCCATTATAAACTGCAATTATTCAAAAACTGAAGATAATTGATTAATTTTCTGCAACTCTTATACGGAACGAATTTTGCTCGAATACGATTTTATAACGTAAATAACCGCATATATACACTGGGAAGTCATTTAAATGCATGATAGAATGGTTAGCTAGTGTACTAAAAAAAGAAGGTAGTGAAATAATTCGGCAGGTTTTTACCTTTTCCACTTCTTAGAAATAATCAGAAATAATTCAACACCCGGCTTAAAAATTAAGTATTAAAGGAAAGCAAGAGGATTCAGGTAGAGAAGTAACAAGGCTGTGTATCCCTTATCCCATGGGGGTATATTCGTTTTGACATTAAGTTTGTAACATATAGAAATAATTTGGACACATATGGTTCAAATTATATGGATCAAATCAAAATCGCTGGCATAGTCGGCCTAGCCATGTGTGTCTGTCAGTACGTCCGTCGGCCTGTGTGTCAAAAGTTATTGGCACTTTTGTCTGTCCGTCTGTGTGTCACGAATTTGGGGGCCTTAAATGTTGATCTATAGTTTGAACACTTTTTATATATACTCTCTAGCCGAAGAAGCAGAACAGGTGTACACATTTTTGAAATCCGCCCACTGTTACGCCCATTTTTAAGAAAACCGCTTTTTGGCAAAATTTTGAAGAATTTTTGGAAAGAAAGAAATTTAGAAAATCCTTATACCTATTATTCATCCATAAAAAACTTTTTTTCGGTCAAATTGTAAAATAATCGAAAAAACTTTTGATGAAAAATCGTGTGTTTTCATGATAATAAAATTTTGTCTACATATTATTTCAGCAAATCCCTCTTTCTGGAGGCATTTTCATAACTCTTCCCCGTAACATAAGCAAGTAAAAAACATTGTATCTCTCTCAGAAGCGCTCCTATTGAAAAACCCTTCATATACTTTGGAAGGCTTCTAAGCGATTCGGACACCGTATTGTAGCTTTCTCGTATATTTGTTCTTAACTTTCTCTTGCAAATAAGTAGTGGATAAGTACTTGACCACGTGGAAAGGGAACATCTTCCATTCTTTACAGTTCCGGGAAAACTTTTTGACATTTTGTTCTTAACCTTACTTTCTGAACAGTTAACGCACTATGAATATATTCATGTTTTGGTTTAAAAAATATAATATTGTCTAAACTTTGTAAAACATGTAGATTTATAATTCTTAGTTTCAAAATAAAAATGCATAGTATATTCCAACTTGTTCACACATATGATAGTGTTTTCCATTATATTGTACAAAAAAAAGAAGGTAGTGAAGTGATTATGCTGGTTTTTACATTTTTAATTTTTAGAAATAATTCAGTAACTAGCTTAAAAATTAAGTATTATAGAGAAACAAGATGATTCAGGTAGAGAAGTAACAAGGCTGTGTATACCTCATCCCATCATATTTCCTGGATGGCAGTAATGTCATCTTTGTAGCAGTTTAGGGTTTCCGCTAGTTGTTCGGTTGCACCCATCCTGTGTAATGTTCTCACATGCAGGTACAGATACGAACGTAGGTGTCCTTTTTTCGTTTAGCCGTGTCGTCAACAATAAAATCAATCCTTTCCGAGGCTATTGGTTGCTTCGTAACAACACCCAACCTGGAGATACCCCTAGGATACGGGGCCATCAGTATCCACTACAGCAGGGACAGCAGGCACTTGATGTGTAGTCAGAGTTACAACCACACCATCATGGTGTCTATGTAATTAATTGAAAATTGCGTTTTGGGATAACAAGGCCAAAACCAATTATGGCAAACTCATGAAAACAGTAATGGTAATATACAAATTAAATTTCATTCAATTTGAAGAAATAGTTTGCGAGAAATTGACAATTTTCTGTAAATGGCCCAAATGCAAAAATTCGTTGTATGGATTTTCTCGAAAAAAAAAAACTGATAATGCAGTTTTCGTGGAACTAATATGTATATAGCAAATATAAAGTTTAATAAAAAATAACGGGTGATCCAAGTAGAGATACTTTTTTCAATAGCCTTTTTTGACAGATCAATTGTGAGTCGTGTCATGCTGTCATGTTATTTTTGTTTAGTATTTTTTTGGCATTTCATAATGGAAAGACTTACGCGTGAACAACGTTTACAAATGGTTCAACTTTATTATGAAAATTCACGTTCTGTGAGGATTGTATTTCGTGCACTTCGCTGAACTTATGGTCAACATAATCGGCCTACTGAGCGTACTATTCGCAACACCATCACCCGTTTTGAGACCCAGCATTCATTATTGGATAATATTCGACCGAATAGACCACGTCTAGGACGCTGTGAAGAACTCTCAGGCCGTAGCTGAGAGTGTACACGAAGACCGTAGAGAGTCGATTCGGCGCCGTTCGCAGCAACTCTGACTGAGGTATGGAACGACTTGGCGCATTTTACGCCAAGATCTTAAATTGAAAGCGTACAAAATACATCTTGTGCAACAACTGAAGCCGCTTTACCTTCCCAAGCGACATCGCTTTGCTCTATGGGCTCTTGAAAAGTTCCAAGATGATCCGACGTTTTCGAGGCAAATTTTGTTTAGCGCTGGCTCAATGGGTATGTAAACAAACAAAATTGCCGCATTTGGGACGAAGAGCAACCTGAAGAGATTGAAGAACTGCGACTTCCTCCAGAAAAAAACAACGGTTTGGTGTGGATTGTGGGCCGGATGGACCATCTGCGACGTAGCAACGGCCAACATTTGATAGACATAATCTTCAAAAAATAAATGCCAATGAATTTTCTTTAAAATGATAATAAACATTCTCCATTAAATTTGAATTTTCTGTGTTTTTTTCTTTAAAAAAGTAGGGAACTTCGAAACGGATCACCCTTTATGTATGAATTTTATATGGCAGGTACCGGTATAATGCGGCTAAAAAAAAAATGGCCTAGATTTATGACCAAACAAAGGCTGGGTACGAAGTTTGAAGAAAATCGGTCAAGTCGTTTAGGCTGGAGAGGCTTGTACGGACAGACGGACTGAATTCCAAAAAGCGCTTTTTTGGAGTTTCGCTAGCATCGTAATATTAGAATCAAACAAAATCTAGAGGTCGAAATTTTTCACGAAAACAATATCTTTCTCTTTATAATTAAAATTTAAAAATGGCCTAGAATTATGATCAAACAAACGCTGGATACGAAGATTGAAGAAAATCGGTCAAGTCGTTTAGGCTTTAGGTCGAAAATTTTCAGGAATAGGAGAAAGTTAATAACCGCATATATACACTAAGAAATCACTAAGATGTATATGGGAATGGTTAGCTAATGCACCAAAAGAGAAAAGAAGGTGGTTAAGTAATTAAGCTGGTTTTTACCTTTTTTGCTTCTTAGAAATAATCGGAAATACTTTAATACCTAGCTTCAAAATTAAGTATCAAAGAGAAACAGGAGGATTCAGGTAGTGAAGTAAAAAGGCTGCTAATACCCTATCTTATTTGGGTATATTCGTTTTCACATTAATTTCTTAACATAAAGAAATAATTTCGACACATATGTCTCAATGAATATGGATCGACTCAGAATCGCTAGCAAATGTCTGTTTGTCCTTCTGTCACCAAATTTAGGGCTTTAAATTTTGATCTTTATATTTAACATCCGACAAAGCAGAATAAGTGTACAAATTTTTAAAAACCGCCATTTTTAAGAAAAAATGTTTTTTGTGAAATTTTAATGAATTTTTAAAAATGTTGTAAACAAGACATTTATTTAATCCTAATATCGATTTTTTATATTAAAAAAAAAGATTTGGGGTGAAGTTTTTTTTAATATTATTTTAATTTTAGGCCACTTTTTGAGGCGTTTTCATACAAAAAAACTACCCAATAGCATAACCAATCGAAAAACATTGTATATCCATTTCACAAAACTTACTGCTGATTTATAATTAAAATCCGTTATTTTTAGATTTTGAAGTAGCTGACTGGCTTCACTTTGCAAAATCTTTTCCATGTCTGAGTTATGTGCTCTGACTGAGGTCATAGGGTTCCATCCAAATATTTTGAAATTGGATTCATAAAAATAAGTAAACTTTTGAAAAGCCCCAGAATTAAGGTATATAAACGATTCTCAACGATTCAGACACCGTGTTGTAGTATATTTGCTTCGTAACGTTATTTTGCAAATCAGTATTTTCTACTCAAGTTGTTTCATATTTATTGTTTATTTATAGTTCCGGGAACATTTTTTGACATTTTGTTCCTAACTTTACTTTCTGAACAGTTGACGCATTATGCATATGTTCATGTTTTGGTTCAAAAAATATGATTTTGTCTAAACTTTGTAAAATATATAGAGATTTATAATTCTTAGTTTCAAAATAAAAATGCATAGTATATTCCAACTTGTTCACACATATAATAGTATTTCCATTATATTGTACAAAAAAAGAAGGTAGTGAAGTGGTTATGCTGGTTTTTACCTTTTAATTTCTTAGAAATAATCAAAGAGAAACATGAGGATTCAGGTAGTGAAGTTACAAGGCTGTGTATCCCTTATCCCATGGGGGATATTTGACATTAAGTTTGTAACACATAGTTCAAACAGAATCGCTGGCGTAGTCGACCTAGCCATGTGTGTCTGTCAGTACGTCCGTCGGCCTGTATGTCAAAAATTATTGGCCCTTTAGTATATGGACTATCCATCGCTGGCTGAGTCGATCTATCCATGTCTGTGTGTCACCAATTTTGAGGCTTTAAATTTTGATTTATATTTTTCAAATTTGTGTACACACACTCTCTAGCCAACGAAGCAGAACAAGTGTACACATTCTTAAAATCCGCCCACAGTCACGCCCATCTTTAAGCAAAACTTTTTTTGGCGAAATTTTAAGGAATTTATTTATTTTTTTAAACCTAGGAAACTAGCGAAAAACATTGTACTTCCCTTTAAGAAACTTTACTGCTGACTTATGATTAACATCCGTTATTTCTAGATGTTGAATTAGCTGACTGGCTTCTCTTTGCCAAATCTTTTTCATATCTTAGCTATGTGGACAACCCTGTCCCATATGTATCATATTAGTTTTGATACATAGTTTGTACAATTTGAACACACCTGAATCCGCTAAGCGAAGCGTTGAATATTCTAACCCATTCCAAACTTCAATTAATCATCCAATAAAATAGACTTGGGTAATATACAATTTTTAGATTGTCTGAATACCTTGATCGCACATTTTATCAAAATTCAGTACAATGAGCATGTACTGACTCAAGGAAGAAAAAAGTTATACCAAATTTTCTTATCCTAGCTCAACGTATTCGGAGCTGTGGTATATCATAAAAAAATCGTTTTTATAAGCAAACGACACCAAGTAATAGGCATGGGTTAAAATGGTATCTCAATTAGGTCATAGCGGTGTTATAATCCATCATGATATTTTGAACTAGGATCCATAAAAATAATTACACTTTTGAAAAGCCCCAGTATTAAGATATGTTTACTGTAAAGATAGACTTTGGAAGTCTTCTAAACGGTTCGGAACCGGTATTGTGACTTTCTCATATATTTGTTTCTTAACGTTATCTTGCAAATAAGTGGATATTATTTGTACTCGTGTTATTTTATTTTTAAAATAACAACTGAAAATCGTTAGTTTAAAATACATTTATTTTTTTATGATTTGGGACCTTAGCAGATTGGCCCACGTGGAAAGAAAATATCTTCCAATCCTTATAGTTCCTGTAAAACTTTTTGACATTTTGTCCTTTACGCATTTTGTTAACAAATTAGTACTATATTTTTGTTTTGGTTTAAAAAATAAAATTTTTTCTGAACTTTGTGAAATATAAGTTTATTATTCTTAATTTTAAAATAAAACAAAATCATATGAGAAGGCTTCAATACACTGTGTGGATCGCTTTGTACCCTATCCCATCCCATCCTTAAGACAAATATCCCCGAAATAACTGGTTTATAGCAGTGAAATATAGAAAATGCCATTGTCATAACATATTGTTCAGACTGTTTATCAATGTCATTTATGGTTCCACAAAAAATACAGTTTTTCGCCTGGTTATGCTATGAGGTAGTGTATAGAAATGGTTTTTGTATGAAAACGCCTCCAAAAAGTAGGCGTGAATTTAAATGACATATAGAAGAAATGGTTATATTATCAGAACCAATGATTTTGCATTATCAAATTAAGTATCAAAGAGAAACAGGAGGATTCAGGTAGTGAAGTAAAAAGGCTGTTTATACCCTATCTTATTTGGGTATATTCGTTTTCACATTAATTTTTTAACATCAAGAAATAATTTCGACACATATGTCTCAATGAATATGGATCGACTCAAAATCGCTAGCAAATGTCTGTTTGTCCTTCTGTCACCAAATTTAGGGCTTTAAATTTTGATCTTTATATTTAACATCCGACAAAGCAGAACAAGTGTACAAATTTTTAAAAACCGCCGTTTTTAAGAAAAAATGTTTTTTTGTGAAATTTTAATGAATATTTAAAAATCTTGTAAACAAGACATTTATTTAATCCTAATATCGATTTTTTATAGTAAAAAAAAAGATTTGGGGTGAAGTTCTTTTTAATATTAATTTAATCTTAGGCCACTTTTTTGAGGCGCTTTCATACAAAAAACTACCCAATAGCATAACCAAGCTAAAAACATTGTATATCCATTTCACAAAACTTACTGCTGATTTATAATTAAAATCCGTTATTTTTAGATTTTGAAGTAGCTGACTGGCTTCACTTTGCATAATCTTTTCCATGTCAGAGTTATGTGGTCTGACTGAGGTCATAGTGGTCCATGCAGATATTTTGAAATGGGATTCATAAAAATAAGTAAACTTTTGAAAAGCCCCAGAATTAAGGTATATAAACGATTCTCAACGATTCAGACACCGTGTTGTAGCTTTTCCGTATATTTGCTTCGTAACGTTATTTTGCAAATCAGTATTTTCTACTCAAGTTGTTTCATATTTATTGTTTTTTTATAGTTCCGGGAACACTTTTTGACATTTTGTTCCTAACTTTACTGTCTGAACAGTTAACGCATTATGCATATGTTCATGTTTTGGTTCAAAAAATATGATTTTGTCTAAACTTTGTAAAATATATAGAGATATATAATTCTTAGTTTCAAAATAAAAATGCATAGTATATTCCAACTTGTCCACACATATAATAGTATTTCCATTATATTGTACAAAAAAAAGAACGTAGTGAAGTGGTTATGCTGGTTTTTACCTTTTTACTTCTTAGAAATAATCAGAAATAATTAAATACCCAGCTTAAAAATTAAGTATTAAAGAGAAACATGAGGATTCAGGTAGTTAAGTAACAAGGCTGTGTATCCCTTATCCCAGGGGGGTATATTCGTTTTGACATTAAGTTTGTAACACATAGAAATAATTCGGACGCATATGGTTGAAATTTTATGGTTCAAACTGAATCGCTGGCGTAGTCGACCTAGCCATGTGTGTCTGTCAGTACGTCCTTCGGCCTGTATGTCAAAAATTATTATCCCTTTAGTATATGGACTATCCATCGCTGGCTGAGTCGATCTATCCATCTGTGTGTCACCAATTTTGGGGCTTTAAATTTTGATCTATATTTTTCAAATTTGGTACACACACTATCTAGCCAACGAAGCAGAACAAGTGTACACATTCTTAAAATCCGCCCACAGTCACGCCCATTTTTAAGCAAAACTTTTTTTTGGCGAAATTTTAAGGAATTGATTTATTTTTTTAAACATAGGAAACTAGCAAAAAACATTGTACTTCCCTTTAAGAAACTTTACTGCTGACTTATAATTAACATCCGTTATTTCTAGATGTTGAATTAGCTGACTGGCTTCTATTTGCCAAATCTTTTCCATATCTTAGTTATGTGCTCAACCGTAAAATAGGTTAAAATTTTTTGTATGCCCTGTCCCATATGTATCATATTAGTTTTGATACATAGTTTGTACAATTTGAACACACCTGAATCCGCTTAGCGAAGCGTTGAATATTCTAACCCATTCCAAACTTAAATTAATCATCCAATAAAATAGACTTGCGTAATATACAATTTTTAGATTGTCTGAATACCTTGATCGCACATTTTATCAAACTTCAGTACAATGTGCATGTACTGACTCAAGGAAGAAAAAAGCTGTGGTATATCATAAAAAAATCGTTTTTATAAGCAAATGATACCAAGTAATAGACATGGGTTAAAATGGTATCTCAATTAGGTCATGGCGGTGTTATAATCCATCATGATATTTTGAACTAGGATCCATAAAAATAATTACACTTTTGAAAAGCCCCAGTATTAAGATATGTTTACTGTAAATATAGACTTTGGAAGGCTTCTAAAAGGTTCGAAACCGGTATTGTGTCTTTCTCATATATTTGTTTCTTAACGTTATCTTGCAAATAAGTGGATATTATTTGTACTCGTGTTATTTTATTTTTAAAATAACAACTGAAAATCGTTAGTTAAAAATACATTTATTTTTTTATGATTTGGGACCTTAGCAGATTGGCCCACGTGGAAAGAAAATATCTTAAAATCCTTATAGTTCCTGTAAAACCTTTTGACATTTTGTCCTTTACGCATTTTGTTAACGAATTAGTACAATATTTTTGTTTTGGTTTAAAAAATATAATTTTTTCTGAACTTTGTGAAATATATAGAGTTTATTATTCTTAGTTTCAAAATAAAACAAAAACATATGAGAAGGCTTCAATACACTGTGTGGATCGTTTTGTACCCTATCGCATCCCATCCTTAAGACAAATATCCCCGAAATAACTGGTTTATGGCAGTGAAATATAGAAAATGCCATTGTCATAACATATTGTTCAGACTGTTTATCAATGTCATTTATGGTTCCACAAAAAATACAGTTTTTCGCCTGGTTATGCTATGAGGTAGTGTATAGAAATGGTTTTTGTATGAAAACGCCTCCAAAAAGTAGGCGTGAATTTAAATGATATATAAAAGAAATGGTTATATTGTCAGAACCAATGATTTTGCTTTACCAATTTTTTCAAATGTTTAAAAGTAGTGGGATTTCAAAAATGTTTACACTTGTTCTGCTGGGAGCATCAAAAACAACACGCACGTGTACCAAATTTCATCATTCTAGCTCAAAATGCCCAATAACTGGTGACGTACGGACGGACAGACGTGGCTAAATCGACTCAGCTCTCGATTTTGAGTCTATCCAGATACAAGCCCTATTATTTCTCTATGTTACAAACTATGTCTCAAAACTTATATACCCCTATGCGATAGGGTATAAAAACAATATCTTTCTCTTTACAAGGGAAGGTTTAAAATGGCCCAGAATTAGACCAAACAAACGCTGGATACGAAGTTTGTAGAATAGGTCAAGTCGTATAGGCTGGAGATGCTTGTATGGACAGACGAATCGACGGACGCAATTCCAAAAACCACTATTTTGAGCTCCGCTAAAAATCTTCGTCGAAAATTTTCACGAAAACAATATCTTTCTGTTCATAAGAGAAAGATAATAACATGTACACTGAGAAATAATTAAGATATATGACAGAAAAAAAGAAAAGAAGGAAGTTAGGTAATCAGGCTGGTTTTTACCTTTTTTAGCTCTTAGCAATAATCAGAAATAATTTAATACCTAGCTTAAAAATTAGGTATTAAAAAGAAAAAAAGAGGATTCAGGTAGTGAAGTAACAAGGCAAACATTTTTTTTGCGAAATTTTAAAGTATTTTTAAAAAGCTTGTAAACAAGATACGTATACAATCCTAATATCGATTATTTATCCACACAAAGTTTTTTGCCGCGCCCACTATTCGAGGCTTCTATAGTAAAAAAAACGTTTTGGGGTCAAATTTTTAAATATTTAAAAAAAAATGTTCATGCAAAATTAATGGCTTTGATAATATTAACAATTTTGCTATTATTATTTAAAACCTAGGTCACTTTATTGAGGCGTTTTCATACAAAAAACTAAACGATGCATAACCAAGCGAAAACATTGTACATCCCTTGCAGAAATTTTACTGCTGATTAATAATTAACATCCGTTATCTCTAGATGTTGAAGTAGCTGACTGGCTTATGTGGTGAACCGTAAAATAGGTTAACATTTTTTGAATACCCTATCCCATATGTATCATATTAGTTTTGATACATAGTTTTTACCATTTGAAAACACCTGAATCCGCTTAGCGAACCGTTGAATATTCTAACCCATTGCTAACTTTAATTTATCATACAATAAAAATAGGCTTAAGTAATACACAATTTTGAGATTCAGTACAATGTTCATGTACTGACTCAAGGAACAAAAAAGTTATATACCAAATTTTCTTATCCTAACTCAACGTACTGGGAGCTAAGGTATATCATAAAAGTCGTTTTTATAAGCAAATTTTTTTTATTTTTAAAATAGCATCTGAAACTCGTTATTTTGACAAACATTTATTGTTTAGGATTTGAGACCTTAGCAGATAGCCCCACGTGGAAAGAAAACATCTTCCATTCTTTATACTCCTGGGATAACTTTTTGTTCTTAACCTTACTTTCTGAACAGTTAACGCAGTATGTCTATATTCTTGTTTTGGTTTAAAAAATATAATTTTGTCTGAACTTTGTAAAATGTTATTATTCTTAGTTTCAAAATAAAACAAAAAACAATATCTTTCTCTTTATAAGGGAAAGTTAAAAATGGCCCAGAATTATGACCAAACAAACGCTGGATACGAAGTTTGAAGAAAATCGGTCAAGTCGTTTAGGCTGTAGGTCGAAAATTTTAGGGAAACCAATATATTTCTCTTTATAACACATGTTAATGTTAATAACCGCATATATACACTGAGAAATCATTAAGATATGTGATAGAATGTTTAGCAAGTGTACAAAAAAAGAAAAGAAGTTTGTACATCCATTTCAGAAAATTTATTGTTCCTTTATATTTAAGATCCGTTATTTTTAGATTTTGAAGTAGCTGACAAAATCGTTTCCATGTCTGAATAACGTGGTCTGACTTAGTTCACAGGGGTGTTATTGTCCATCTAGATATTTTGAACTAGGATTCATAAAAATAAGTAAACTTTTGAAAAGCCCCAATTTTAAACGATTTTAAACGATTTGGATACCGTATTGTAACATTCTCGTATATTTGTTTCTTAACGTTCTCTTGCAAATAAGTAGTGGACATTATTTTGTACTCAAGTTATTTTTTTTTAATACATTTTTTATTTATGATTCTAGGCCTTAGCAGATAGGCCCACGTGGAAAGAAAACATCTTCCATTCTTTATAGTTCCGGGAAAACTTTTTGACATTTTGTTCTTAACCTTACTTTCTGAACAGTTAACGCATTGTGAATATATTCATGTTTTGGTTTAAAAAATATAATTTTGTCTAAACTTTGTAAAACATATAGAGATTTATAATTCTCAGTTTCAAAATACAAATGCGTAGAATATTCCAACTTGTTAACACACATAATATTGTTTTCCATTATAAACTGCAGCTATTCAAAAACTGAAGATAATTGATTAATACTCTGCAACTCTTATACGGAACGAATTTTGCTCGAATATGATTTTATAACGTAAATAACGGCATATATACACTGGGAAGTCATTTAAATGCATGATAGAATGGTTAGCTAGTGTACTGAAAAAAAGAAGGTAGTGAAATAATTCGGCAGGTTTTTACCTTTTTCACTTCTTAGAAATAATCAGAAATAATTCAACACCCGGCTTAAAAATTAAGTATTAAAGGAAAGCAAGAGGATTCAGGTAGAGAAGTAACAAGGCTGTGTATCCCTTATCCCATGGGGGTATATTCGTTTTGACATTAAGTTTGTAACATATAGAAATAATTTGGACACATATGGTTCAAATTATATGGATCAAATCAAAATCGCTGGCATAGTCGGCCTAGCCATGTGTGTCTGTCAGTACGTCCGTCGGCCTGTGTGTCAAAAGTTATTGGCACTTTTGTCTGTGTGTCACCAATTTGGGGGCCTTAAATGTTGATCTATAAAATGAACACTTTTTATATATACTCTCTAGCCGAAGAAGCAGAACAGGTGTACACATTTTTGAAATCCGCCCACTGTAACGCCCATTTTTAAGAAAAACGTTTTTTGGCAAAATTTTGAAGAATTTTTGGAAAGAAAGAAATTTAGAAAATCCTTATATCTATTATTCATCCATAAAAAGCTTTTTGTCATGCCCCCTTTATGTTAGCTTTAATAGTAAAGAAACTTTTTTTCGGTCAAATTGTAAAATAATCGAAAAAACTTTTGATGAAAAATCGTGTGTTTTCATGACAATAAAATTTTGTCTACATATTATTTCAGCAAATCCCTCTTTCATAAGAAAAAACATTTGTATACTCTTCCCCGTAACATAAGCAAGTAAAAAACATTGTATCTCTCTCAGAAGCTTTACTGCTGATTTATAGTTAACATCCGTTATATTTAGATGTTGAAGTAGGTGACTGACTTCTCTATGCAAAATTTTGTCCATGTCTGGGTTATATGGTGAACTGTGAAATGTTTTAACATCTTTTGTAGTCCTATCGCATATTTATCATATTAGTTTTGATACATAGTTTTTACCATATGGAAACACCTGAATTCGCTTAGCGAACACCATTTTAATAATATAAATATACTTAAATTGAGCATCCAATAATATTATACATGTCTAATATACAATTTTGAGATTGTCTAGGATTCATAAAAATAAGTAAACTTTTGAAAGGCTCCAGTATTAAGGTATGTTTATTGTAACGATAGACTTTGCAAGGCTTCTAAACGATTCGGACACCGTATTGTAGATTTATCTTATATTTGTTTCTTAACGTTATCTTGCAAATAAGTAGTGTGCATTATTTTATTTTTTGAAAAACAATTGAAAATCTTTATTTTTAAATACATTTATTATTTATGCTTTGAGATCTTAGCAGATATGCCCACGTGGTAAGAAAACATCTTCCATTCATTATAGTTCCGGGAAAACTTTTTGCCATATTGTCCTTAACCTTACTTTCTGAAAAGTAAACGCATTAGACTATATACATAGAGTTTAAAGTTCTTAGTTTCAAAATAAAACAAAAAACATTATCTTTCTCTGTATAATAGAAAGTTCAAAATTTGCAAGAATTATGACCAAACAAAGGCTGGATACGACGTTTGAAGAAAATCGATCAAGTCGTTTAAGCTGGAGAGGCTTGTACGGACAGACGGACCGACGAACCGACGGACGGAATTCCAAAAAAAAACACTTTTTTTTAGTTTTACAAGCATCGTAATGTTAGAATCAAACAAAACCTCGTGGTCACAATTTTTCACGATAACAATATCTTTTTCTTTATAAAAGAAAGTTAATAACCGCATATATACACTGAGAAATCATTAAGATATATGATAGAATGGCTAGCTAGTTTACAAAAAAAAAAAAGAAGGTAGTTAAGTAATTAGTCTGGTTTATACATTTTTTACTTCTTAGATAAATTCAGAAATACTTTAATACCTAGGGTTCAGGTAGTGAAGTTAAAAAAAAACAACTAAAAATCGTTATTTTTAAATACATGTATTATTTAGGCCTAGATTTATGACCAAACAAACGCTGGATACGAAGTTTGAAAAGAAAATCGGTCACGTCGTTTAGGCTGGTGAGGATTGTGCGGACATACGGACCGACGAGTTTCGCTACCACCGTAATGTGCTAAACATTTTTCACGAAAACGATATCTTTCTCTTATAAGAGAAAGTTAATAACCGCATATATACACTGAGAAATCATTAAGATATATGATAGAATGGTTAGCTAGTTTACAAAACAAGAACAGAAGGTAGTTAAGTAATTAGGCTGGTTTATACCTTTTTTACTTCTAAGAAATAATCAGAAATATTTTAATACTTAGGAATCAGGTAGCGAAGTAACAAGGCTGTTTATATCCTATCCCATTTGTGTATATTCACTTTGACATTATTTCTTTTAACATAAAGAAATATTTTCGACACTTATGGCTCAATGAATATGGATCGACTATTTTATCAGCAGCTTTTATCTTTCTGCACGCATCGCAATTTTGGGGATACGCACTTTTGGAGTTGTAGTCAAATTTTTCCATCTTTTTAACAGGAGAATTTTCAGATTACCAAGTATTTACCCCAACTACATGAAACACATATTTGGAACGGGAGCATCACTGGATAAACTCAAATTACATTTTGATTATATCGTAAAAGTCATGACAACGATTAGTGACTTCTTCAATGCTAGGATGAAAAGTCAAATGTGTTATTGAGTGGCAAGATGAAGGATTGGAATAGGGCTATAAGCTTTCAGTTACATCAAATGAACAGTCGAGTCCACTCAAACGAAAATTTAAAGACACATTGGGGGAAACAGGCCGACGAATTTAAGATGCATTTGCAAACCAAGCTCAGACATGGTAATACAGAGCTTACATTAGTCGATTATATCATCATTTACAGGCTAGCACATACTTTCTAATCAGCAATTCTACTGATCAGATAAGCACTTTTTCTTTTCTTAAATAAGAAGAAAACTGCTTAATCTAAATTTCGTACCGCACTACCTTGAACTACCAATTTGATGCAACCTGTGCAACCTCAGGAATGTTTTTCATTTCATCGCGAGATGTCCCATTCTAAGAGAATACCACTACAATTTATTCGGCTTACATATGCTTGATTTAGACGAAGTGTTGAGTTGAAAATTTTCACGAAACCGCATATATACACTGAGAATTCATTAAGATATATGATAGAATGGTTAGCTAGTGTACCAAAAAAGAAAAGAAGGTAGATAGGTAATTAGGCTGGTTTTTACCTTTTTAACTTCTTAGAAATAAACAGAAATAATTTAATACATAGCTTAAAAATTATGTATTAAAGGGAAACAAGAGGATTCATTTAGTGAAGTAACAATGCTGTTTATACCCTATCCGTTTGGGTATATTCGGTTTGACACACATTTTTTTACGTAAAGAAATTATTTCGACACATATGTCTGTCTGTCCGTCTATCAATCTCTGTTTCACCCACTTTAGGTCCTTACATTTTGATCATTATTTTCAAAATTTGCAAAGACACTACCTGTCCGACGAGGCATAAGAAGTGTAAAAATTTTTGAAATCCGCTTAATGTCACCCACATTTTTAACAAAAAGTTTTTTTTGGCGAAATTTTAAGGAATTTTTAAAAAATTTTATACAATCCTAAAATAGATTATTCATCCACACAAAGTTTTTTGCCAAGGCCACTATTCGAGGCTTCAATAGTAAAAAAAAAGGTAGTGAAATAATTCGGCAGGTTTTTACCTTTTCCACTTCTTAGAAATAATCAGAAATAATTCAACACCCGGCTAAAAAATTAAGTATTAAAGGAAAGCAAGAGGATTCAGGTAGAGAAGTAACAAGGCTGTGTATCCCTTATCCCATGGGGGTATATTCGTTTTGACATTAAGTTTGTAACATATAGAAATAATTTGGACACATATGGTTCAAATTATATGGATCAAATCAAAATCGCTGGCATAGTCGGCCTAGCCATGTGTGTCTGTCAGTACGTCCGTCGGCCTGTGTGTCAAAATTTATTGGCACTTTTGTCTGTCCGTCTGTGTGTCACGAATTTGGGGGCCTTAAATGTTGATCTATAAATTGAACACTTTTTATATATACTCTCTAGCCGAAGAAGCAGAACAGGTGTACACATTTTTGAAATCCGCCCACTGTTACGCCCATTTTTAAGAAAACCGCTTTTTGGCAAAATTTTGAAGAATTTTTGGAAAGAAAGAAATTTAGAAAATCCTTATACCTATTATTCATCCATAAAAAACTTTTTTTCGGTCAAATTGTAAAATAATCGAAAAAACTTTTGATGAAAAATCGTGTGTTTTCATGATAATAAAATTTTGTCTACATATTATTTCAGCAAATCCCTCTTTCTGGAGGCATTTTCATAACTCTTCCCCGTAACATAAGCAAGTAAAAAACATTGTATCTCTCTCAGAAACGCTCCTATTGAAAAACCCTTCATATACTTTGGAAGGCTTCTAAGCGATTCGGACACCGTATTGTAGCTTTCTCGTATATTTGTTCTTAACTTTCTCTTGCAAATAAGTAGTGGATAAGTACTTGACCACGTGGAAAGGGAACATCTTCCATTCTTTACAGTTCCGGGAAAACTTTTTGACATTTTGTTCTTAACCTTACTTTCTGAACAGTTAACGCACTATGAATATATTCATGTTTTGGTTTAAAAAATATAATATTGTCTAAACTTTGTAAAACATGTAGATTTATAATTCTTAGTTTCAAAATAAAAATGCATAGTATATTCCAACTTGTTCACACATATGATAGTGTTTTCCATTATATTGTACAAAAAAAAGAAGGTAGTGAAGTGATTATGCTGGTTTTTACATTTTTAATTTTTAGAAATAATTCAGTAACTAGCTTAAAAATTAAGTATTATAGAGAAACAAGATGATTCAGGTAGAGAAGTAACAAGGCTGTGTATACCTCATCCCATCATATTTCCTGGATGGCAGTAATGTCATCTTTGTAGCAGTTTAGGGTTTCCGCTAGTTGTTCGGTTGCACCCATCCTGTGTAATGTTCTCACATGCAGGTACAGATACGAACGTAGGTGTCCTTTTTTCGTTTGAAGAAAATCGGTCAAGTCGTTTAGGCTGGAGAGGCTTGTACGGACAGACGGACTGAATTCCAAAAAGCGCTTTTTTGGAGTTTCGCTAGCATCGTAATATTAGAATCAAACAAAATCTAGAGGTCGAAATTTTTCACGAAAACAATATCTTTCTCTTTATAATTAAAATTTAAAAATGGCCTAGAATTATGATCAAACAAACGCTGGATACGAAGATTGAAGAAAATCGGTCAAGTCGTTTAGGCTTTAGGTCGAAAATTTTCAGGAATAGGAGAAAGTTAATAACCGCATATATACACTAAGAAATCACTAAGATGTATATGGGAATGGTTAGCTAATGCACCAAAAGAGAAAAGAAGGTGGTTAAGTAATTAAGCTGGTTTTTACCTTTTTTGCTTCTTAGAAATAATCGGAAATACTTTAATACCTAGCTTCAAAATTAAGTATCAAAGAGAAACAGGAGGATTCAGGTAGTGAAGTAAAAAGGCTGCTAATACCCTATCTTATTTGGCTATATTCGTTTTCACATTAATTTCTTAACATAAAGAAATAATTTCGACACATATGTCTCAATGAATATGGATCGACTCAGAATCGCTAGCAAATGTCTGTTTGTCCTTCTGTCACCAAATTTATGGCTTTAAATTTTGATCTTTATATTTAACATCCGACAAAGCAGAATAAGTGTACAAATTTTTAAAAAACGCCATTTTTAAGAAAAAATGTTTTTTTGTGAAATTTTAATGAATTTTTAAAAATCTTGTAAACAAGACATTTATTTAATCCTAATATAGATTTTTTATAGTAAAAAAAAAGATTTGGGGTGAAGTTTTTTTTAATATTATTTTAATTTTAGGCCACTTTTTGAGGCGTTTTCATACAAAAAAAACTACCCAATAGCATAACCAATCGAAAAACATTGTATATCCATTTCACAAAACTTACTGCTGATTTATAATTAAAATCCGTTATTTTTAGATTTTGAAGTAGCTGACTGGCTTCACTTTGCAAAATCTTTTCCATGTCTGAGTTATGTGCTCTGACTGAGGTCATAGGGGTCCATCCAGATATTTTGAAATTGGATTCATAAAAATAAGTAAACTTTTGAAAAGCCCCAGAATTAAGGTATATAAACGATTCTCAACGATTCAGACACCGTGTTGTAGTATATTTGCTTCGTAACGTTATTTTGCAAATCAGTATTTTCTACTCAAGTTGTTTCATATTTATTGTTTATTTATAGTTCCGGGAACATTTTTTGACATTTTGTTCCTAACTTTACTTTCTGAACAGTTGACGCATTATGCATATGTTCATGTTTTGGTTCAAAAAATATGATTTTGTCTAAACTTTGTAAAATATATAGAGATTTATAATTCTTAGTTTCAAAATAAAAATGCATAGTATATTCCAACTTGTTCACACATATAATAGTATTTCCATTATATTGTACAAAAAAAGAAGGTAGTGAAGTGATTATGCTGGTTTTTACCTTTTAATTTCTTAGAAATAATCAAAGAGAAACATGAGGATTCAGGTAGTGAAGTTACAAGGCTGTGTATCCCTTATCCCATGGGGGATATTTGACATTAAGTTTGTAACACATAGTTCAAACAGAATCGCTGGCGTAGTCGACCTAGCCATGTGTGTCTGTCAGTACGTCCGTCGGCCTGTATGTCAAAAATTATTGGCCCTTTAGTATATGGACTATCCATCGCTGGCTGAGTCGATCTATCCATGTCTGTGTGTCACCAATTTTGAGGCTTTAAATTTTGATTTATATTTTTCAAATTTGTGTACACACACTCTCTAGCCAACGAAGCAGAACAAGTGTACACATTCTTAAAATCCGCCCACAGTCACGCCCATCTTTAAACAAATTTTTTTTGGCGAAATTTTAAGGAATTTATTTATTTTTTTAAACCTAGGAAACTAGCGAAAAACATTGTACTTCCCTTTAAGAAACTTTACTGCTGACTTATGATTAACATCCGTTATTTCTAGATGTTGAATTAGCTGACTGGCTTCTCTTTGCCAAATCTTTTTCATATCTTAGCTATGTGGACAACCGTAAAATAGGTTAAATTTTTTTGTATACCCTGTCCCATATGTATCATATTAGTTTTGATACATAGTTTGTACAATTTGAACACACCTGAATCCGCTAAGCGAAGCGTTGAATATTCTAACCCATTCCAAACTTCAATTAATCATCCAATAAAATAGACTTGGGTAATATACAATTTTTAGATTGTCTGAATACCTTGATCGCACATTTTATCAAAATTCAGTACAATGAGCATGTACTGACTCAAGGAAGAAAAAAGTTATACCAAATTTTCTTATCCTAGCTCAACGTATTCGGAGCTGTGGTATATCATAAAAAAATCGTTTTTATAAGCAAACGACACCAAGTAATAGGCATGGGTTAAATGGGATCTCAATTAGGTCATAGCGGTGTTATAATCCATCATGATATTTTGAACTAGGATCCATAAAAATAATTACACTTTTGAAAAGCCCCAGTATTAAGATATGTTTACTGTAAAGATAGACTTTGGAAGTCTTCTAAACGGTTCGGAACCGGTATTGTGACTTTCTCATATATTTGTTTCTTAACGTTATCTTGCAAATAAGTGGATATTATTTGTACTCGTGTTATTTTATTTTTAAAATAACAACTGAAAATCGTTAGTTTAAAATACATTTATTTTTTTATGATTTGGGACCTTAGCAGATTGGCCCACGTGGAAAGAAAATATCTTCCAATCCTTATAGTTCCTGTAAAACTTTTTGACATTTTGTCCTTTACGCATTTTGTTAACAAATTAGTACTATATTTTTGTTTTGGTTTAAAAAATAAAATTTTTTCTGAACTTTGTGAAATATAAGTTTATTATTCTTAATTTCAAAATAAAACAAAATCATATGAGAAGGCTTCAATACACTGTGTGGATCGCTTTGTACCCTATCCCATCGCATCCTTAAGACAAATATCCCCGAAATAACTGGTTTATAGCAGTGAAATATAGAAAATGCCATTGTCATAACATATTGTTCAGACTGTTTATCAATGTCATTTATGGTTCCACAAAAAATACAGTTTTTCGCCTGGTTATGCTATGAGGTAGTGTATAGAAATGGTTTTTGTATGAAAACGCCTCCAAAAAGTAGGCGTGAATTTAAATGACATATAGAAGAAATGGTTATATTATCAGAACCAATGATTTTGCATTATCAAATTAAGTATCAAAGAGAAACAGGAGGATTCAGGTAGTGAAGTAAAAAGGCTGTTTATACCCTATCTTATTTGGGTATATTCGATTTCACATTAATTTTTTAACATAAAGAAATAATTTCGACACATATGTCTCAATGAATATGGATCGACTCAGAATCGCTAGCAAATGTCTGTTTGTCCTTCTATCACCAAATTTAGGGCTTTAAATTTTGATCTTTATATTTAACATCCGACAAAGCAGAACAAGTGTACAAATTTTTAAAAACCGCCATTTTTAAGAAAAAATGTTTTTTTTTGTGAAATTTTAATGAATTTTTAAAAATCTTGTAAACAAGACATTTATTTAATCCTAATATCGATTTTTTATAGTAAAAAAAAAGATTTGGGGTGAAGTTCTTTTTAATATTAATTTAATCTTAGGCCACTTTTTTGAGGCGCTTTCATACAAAAAACTACCTAATAGCATAACCAAGCTAAAAACATTGTATATCCATTTCACAAAACTTACTACTGATTTATAATTAAAATCCGTTATTTTTAGATTTTGAAGTAGCTGACTGGCTTCACTTTGCATAATCTTTTCCATGTCAGAGTTATGTGGTCTGACTGAGGTCATAGTGGTCCATCCAGATATTTTGAAATAGGATTCATAAAAATAAGTAAACTTTTGAAAAGCCCCAGAATTAAGGTATATAAACGATTCTCAACGATTCAGACACCGTGTTGTAGCTTTTCCGTATATTTGCTTCGTAACGTTATTTTGCAAATCAGTATTTTCTACTCAAGTTGTTTCATATTTATTGTTTTTTTTATAGTTCCGGGAACACTTTTTTACATTTTGTTCCTAACTTTACTGTCTGAACAGTTAACGCATTATGCATATGTTCATGTTTTGGTTCAAAAAATATGATTTTGTCTAAACTTTGTAAAATATATAGAGATTTATAATTCTTAGTTTCAAAATAAAAATGCATAGTATATTCCAACTTGTTCACACATATAATAGTATTTCCATTATATTGTACAAAAAAAAGAACGTAGTGAAGTGGTTATGCTGGTTTTTACCTTTTTACTTCTTAGAAATAATCAGAAATAATTAAATACCCAGCTTAAAAATTAAGTATTAAAGAGAAACATGAGGATTCAGGTAGTTAAGTAACAAGGCTGTGTATCCCTTATCCCAGGGGGGTATATTCGTTTTGACATTAAGTTTGTAACACATAGAAATAATTTGGACGCATATGGTTGAAATTTTATGGTTCAAACTGAATCGCTGGCGTAGTTGACCTAGCCATGTGTGTCTGTCAGTACGTCCTTCGGCCTGTATGTCAAAAATTATTATCCCTTTTGTATATGGACTATCCATCGCTGGCTGAGTCGATCTATCCATCTGTGTGTCACCAATTTTGGGGCTTTAAATTCTGATCTATATTTTTCAAATTTGGTACACACACTATCTAGCCAACGAAGCAGAACAAGTGTACACATTCTTAAAATCCGCCCACAGTCACGCCCATTTTTAAGCAAAACTTTTTTTTGGCGAAATTTTAAGGAATTGATTTATTTTTTTAAACATAGGAAACTAGCGAAAAACATTGTACTTCCCTTTAAGAAACTTTACTGCTGACTTATAATTAACATCCGTTATTTCTAGATGTTGAATTAGCTGACTGGCTTCTATTTGCCAAATCTTTTCCATATCTTAGTTATGTGCTCAACCGTAAAATAGGTTAAAATTTTTTGTATGCCCTGTCCCATATGTATCATATTAGTTTTGATACATAGTTTGTACAATTTGAACACACCTGAATCCGCTTAGCGAAGCGTTGAATATTCTAACCCATTCCAAACTTAAATTAATCATCCAATAAAATAGACTTGCGTAATATACAATTTTTAGATTGTCTGAATACCTTGATCGCACATTTTATCAAAATTCAGTACAATGTGCATGTACTGACTCAAGGAAAAAAAAAGCTGTGGTATATCATAAAAAAATCGTTTTTATAAGCAAACGATACCAAGTAATAGACATGGGTTAAAATGGTATCTCAATTAGGTCATGGCGGTGTTATAATCCATCATGATATTTTGAACTAGGATCCATAAAAATAATTACACTTTTAAAAAGCCCCAGTATTAAGATATGTTTACTGTAAAGATAGACTTTGGAAGGCTTCTAAAAGGTTCGAAACCGGTATTGTGACTTTCTCATATATTTGTTTCTTAACGTTATCTTGCAAATAAGTGGATATTATTTGTACTCGTGTTATTTTATTTTTAAAATAGCAACTGAAAATCGTTAGTTAAAAATACATTTATTTTTTTATGATTTGGGACCTTAGCAGATTGGCCCACGTGGAAAGAAAATATCTTAAAATCCTTATAGTTCCTGTAAAACCTTTTGACATTTTGTCCTTTACGCATTTTGTTAACGAATTAGTACAATATTTTTGTTTTGGTTTAAAAAATATAATTTTTTCTGAACTTTGTGAAATATATAGAGTTTATTATTCTTAGTTTCAAAATAAAACAAAAACATATGAGAAGGCTTCAATACACTGTGTGGATCGTTTTGTACCCTATCCCATCCCATCCTTAAGACAAATATCCCCGAAATAACTGGTTTATGGCAGTGAAATATAGAAAATGCCATTGTCATAACATATTGTTCAGACTGTTTATCAATGTCATTTATGGTTCCACAAAAAATACAGTTTTTCGCCTGATTATGCTATGAGGTAGTGTATAGAAATGGTTTTTGTATGAAAACGCCTCCAAAAAGTAGGCGTGAATTTAAATGATATATAAAAGAAATGGTTATATTGTCAGAACCAATGATTTTGCTTTACCAATTTTTTCAAATGTTTAAAAGTAGTGGGATTTCAAAAACGTTTACACTTGTTCTGCTGGGAGCATCAAAAACAACACGCACGTGTACCAAATTTCATCATTCTAGCTCAAAATTTAATGCCCAATAACTGGTGACGTACGGACGGACAGACGTGGCTAAATCGACTCAGCTCTCGATTTTGAGTCTATCCAGATACAAGCCCTATTATTTCTCTATGTTACAAACTATGTCTCAAAACTTATATACCCCTATGCGATAGGGTATAAAAACAATATCTTTCTCTTTACAATTGAAGGTTTAAAATGGCCCAGAATTAGACCAAACAAACGCTGGATACGAAGTTTGTAGAATAGGTCAAGTCGTATAGGCTGGAGATGCTTGTATGGACAGACGAATCGACGGACGCAATTCCAAAAACCACTATTTTGAGCTCCGCTAAAAATCTTCGTCGAAAATTTTCACGAAAATAATATCTTTCTGTTCATAAGAGAAAGATAATAACATGTACACTGAGAAATAATTAAGATATATGACAGAAAAAAAGAAAAGAAGGAAGTTAGGTAATCAGGCTGGTTTTTACCTTTTTTAGCTCTTAGCAATAATCAGAAATAATTTAATACCTAGCTTAAAAATTAGGTATTAAAAAGAAAAAAAGAGGATTCAGGTAGTGAAGTAACAAGGCAAACATTTTTTTTTGCGAAATTTTAAAGTATTTTTAAAAAGCTTGTAAACAAGATACGTATACAATCCTAATATCGATTATTTATCCACACAAAGTTTTTTGCCGCGCCCACTATTCGAGGCTTCTATAGTAAAAAAAACGTTTTGGGGTCAAATTTTTAAATATTTAAAAAAAAATGTTCATGCAAAATTAATGGCTTTGATAATATTAACAATTTTGCTATTATTATTTAAAACCTAGGTCACTTTCTTGAGGCGTTTTCATACAAAAAACTAAACGATGCATAACCAAGCGAAAACATTGTACATCCCTTGCAGAAATTTTACTGCTGATTAATAATTAACATCCGTTATTTCTAGATGTTGAAGTAGCTGACTGGCTTATGTGGTGAACCGTAAAATAGGTTAACATTTTTTGAATACCCTATCCCATATGTATCATATTAGTTTTGATACATAGTTTTTACCATTTGAAAACACCTGAATCCGCTTAGCGAACCGTTGAATATTCTAACCCATTCCTAACTTTAATTTATCATACAATAAAAATAGGCTTAAGTAATACACAATTTTGAGATTCAGTACAATGTTCATGTACTGACTCAAGGAACAAAAAAGTTATATACCAAATTTTCTTATCCTAACTCAACGTACTGGGAGCTAAGGTATATCATAAAAGTCGTTTTTATAAGCAAATTTTTTTTATTTTTAAAATAGCATCTGAAACTCGTTATTTTGACATACATTTATTGTTTAGGATTTGAGACCTTAGCAGATAGCCCCACGTGGAAAGAAAACATCTTCCATTCTTTATACTTCTGGGATAACTTTTTGTTCTTAACCTTACTTTCTGAACAGTTAACGCAGTATGTCTATATTCTTGTTTTGGTTTAAAAAATATAATTTTGTCTGAACTTTGTAAAATGTTATTATTCTTAGTTTCAAAATAAAACAAAAAACAATATCTTTCTCTTTATAAGGGAAAGTTAAAAATGGCCCAGAATTATGACCAAACAAACGCTGGATACGAAGTTTGAAGAAAATCGGTCAAGTCGTTTAGGCTGGAGGTCGAAAATTTTAGGGAAACCAATATCTTTCTCTTTATAACACATGTTAATGTTAATAACCGCATATATACACTGAGAAATCATTAAGATATGTGATAGAATGTTTAGCAAGTGTACAAAAAAAGAAAAGAAGTTTGTACATCCATTTCAGAAAATTTATTGCTCCTTTATATTTAAGATCCGTTATTTTTAGATTTTGAAGTAGCTGACAAAATCTGAATAACGTGGTCTGACTTAGTTCACAGGGGTGTTATTGTCCATCTAGATATTTTGAACTAGGATTCATAAAAATAAGTAAACTTTTGAAAAGCCCCAATTTTAAACGATTTTAAACGATTTGGATACCGTATTGTAACATTCTCGTATATTTGTTTCTTAACGTTCTCTTGCAAATAAGTAGTGGACATTATTTTGTACTCAAGTTATTTTATTTTTAGAATAACAATTGCAACTCGTTTTTTTTAATACATTTTTTATTTATGATTCTAGGCCTTAGCAGATAGGCCCACGTGGAAAGAAAACATCTTCCATTCTTTATAGTTCCGGGAAAACTTTTTGACATTTTGTTCTTAACCTTACTTTCTGAACAGTTAACGCATTGTGAATATATTCATGTTTTGGTTTAAAAAATATAATTTTGTCTAAACTTTGTAAAACATATAGAGATTTATAATTCTCAGTTTCAAAATACAAATGCGTAGAATATTCCAACTTGTTAACACACATAATATTGTTTTCCATTATAAACTGCAGCTATTCAAAAACTGAAGATAATTGATTAATACTCTGCAACTCTTATACGGAACGAATTTTGCTCGAATATGATTTTATAACGTAAATAACGGCATATATACACTGGGAAGTCATTTAAATGCATGATAGAATGGTTAGCTAGTGTACTGAAAAAAAGAAGGTAGTGAAATAATTCGGCAGGTTTTTACCTTTTTCACTTCTTAGAAATAATCAGAAATAATTCAACACCCGGCTTAAAAATTAAGTATTAAAGGAAAGCAAGAGGATTCAGGTAGAGAAGTAACAAGGCTGTGTATCCCTTATCCCATGGGGGTATATTCGTTTTGACATTAAGTTTGTAACATATAGAAATAATTTGGACACATGTGGTTCAAATTATATGGATCATATCAAAATCGCTGGCATAGTCGGCCTAGCCATGTGTGTCTGTCAGTACGTCCGTCGGCCTGTGTGTCAAAAGTTATTGGCACTTTTGTCTGTGTGTCACCAATTTGGGGGCCTTAAATGTTGATCTATAAATTGAACACCTTTTATATATACTCTCTAGCCGAAGAAGCAGAACAGGTGTACACATTTTTGAAATCCGCCCACTGTAACGCCCATTTTTAAGAAAAACATTTTTTGGCAAAATTTTGAAGAATTTTTGGAAAGAAAGAAATTTAGAAAATCCTTATATCTATTATTCATCCATAAAAAGCTTTTTGTCATGCCCCCTTTATGTTAGCTTTAATAGTAAAGAAACTTTTTTTCGGTCAAATTGTAAAATAATCGAAAAAACTTTTGATGAAAAATCGTGTGTTTTCATGATAATAAAATTTTGTCTACATATTATTTCAGCAAATCCCTCTTTCATAAGAAAAAACATTTGTATACTCTTCCCCGTAACATAAGCAAGTAAAAAACATTGTATCTCTCTCAGAAGCTTTACTGCTGATTTATAGTTAACATCCGTTATATTTAGATGTTGAAGTAGGTGACTGACTTCTCTATGCAAAATTTTGTCCATGTCTGAGTTATATGGTGAACTGTGAAATGTTTTAACATCTTTTGTAGTCCTATCGCATATTTATCATATTAGTTTTGATACATAGTTTTTACCATATGGAAACACCTGAATTCGCTTAGCGAACACCATTTGAATAATATAAATATACTTAAATTGAGCATCCAATAATATTATACATGTCTAATATACAATTTTGAGATTGTCTAGGATTCATAAAAATAAGTAAACTTTTGAAAAGCTCCAGTATTAAGGTATGTTTATTGTAACGATAGACTTTGCAGGGCTTCTAAACGATTCGGACACCGTATTGTAGATTTATCTTATATTTGTTTCTTAACGTTATCTTGCAAATAAGTAGTGTGCATTATTTTATTTTTTGAAAAACAATTGAAAATCTTTATTTTTAAATACATTTATTATTTATGCTTTGAGATCTTAGCAGATATGCCCACGTGGAAAAAAAACATCTTCCATTCATTATAGTTCCGGGAAAACTTTTTGCCATATTGTCCTTAACCTTACTTTCTGAAAAGTTAACGCATTAGACTATATACATAGAGTTTAAAGTTCTTAGTTTCAAAATAAAACAAAAAACATTATCTTTCTCTGTATAATAGAAAGTTCAAAATTTGCAAGTATTATGACCAAACAAAGGCTGGATACGACGTTTGAAGAAAATCGATCAACTCGTTTAAGCTGGAGAGGCTTGTACGGACAGACGGACCGACGAACCGACGGACGGAATTCCAAAAAAAACACTTTTTTTAGTTTTACAAGCATCGTAATGTTAGAATCAAACAAAACCTCGTGGTCACAATTTTTCACGATAACAATATCTTTTTCTTTATAAAAGAAAGTTAATAACCGCATATATACACTGAGAAATCATTAAGATATACGATAGAATGGTTAGCTAGTTTACAAAAAAAGAAAAGAAGGTAGTTAAGTAATTAGTCTGGTTTATACATTTTTTACTTCTTAGATAAATTCAGAAATACTTTAATACCTAGGGTTCAGGTAGTGAAGTAAAAAAAAAACAACTAAAAATCGTTATTTTTAAATACATGTATTATTTAGGCCTAGATTTATGATTTATTTAACGCTGGATACGAAGTTTGAAAAGAAAATCGGTCACGTCGTTTAGGCTGGTGAGGATTGTGCGGACATACGGACCGACGAGTTTGGCTACCACCGTAATGTGCTAAACATTTTTCACGAAAACGATATCTTTCTCTTATAAGAGAAAGTTAATAACCGCATATATACACTGAGAAATCATTAAGATATATGATAGAATGGTTAGCTAGTTTACAAAACAAGAACAGAAGGTAGTTAAGTAATTAGGCTGGTTTATACCTTTTTTACTTCTAAGAAATAATCAGAAATATTTTAATACTTAGGAATCAGGTAGCGAAGTAACAAGGCTGTTTATATCCTATCCCATTTGTGTATATTCACTTTGACATTATTTCTTTTAACATAAAGAAATATTTTCGACACTTATGGCTCAATGAATATGGATCGACTATTTTATCAGCAGCTTTTATCTTTCTGCACGCATCGCAATTTTGGGGATACGCACTTTTGGAGTTGTAGTCAAATTTTTCCATCTTTTTAACAGGAGAATTTTCAGATTACCAAGTATTTACCCCAACTACATGAAACACATATTTGGAACGGGAGCATCACTGGATAAACTCAAATTACATTTTGATTATATCGTAAAAGTCATGACAACGATTAGTGACTTCTTCAATGCTAGGATGAAAAGTCAAATGTGTTATTGAGTGGCAAGATGAAGGATTGGAATAGGGTTATAAGCTTTCAGTTACATCAAATGAATAGTCGAGTCCACTCAAACGAAAATTTAAAGACACATTGGGGGAAACAGGCCGACGAATTTAATATGCATTTGCAAACCAAGCTCAGACATGGTAATACAGAGCTTACATTAGTCGATTATATCATCATTTATTTACAGACTAGCACATACTTTTTAATCAGCAATTCTACTGATCAGATAAGCACTTTTTCTTTTCTTAAATAAGAAGAAAACTGCTTAATCTAAATTTCGTACCGCACTACCTTGAACTACCAATTTGATGCAACCTGTGCAACCTCAGGAATGTTTTTCATTTCATCGCGAGATGTCCCATTCTAAGAGAATACCACTACAATTTATTCGGCTTACATATGCTTGATTTAGACGAAGTGTTGAGTTGAAAATTTTCACGAAACCGCATATATACACTGAGAATTCATTAAGATATATGATAGAATGGTTAGCTAGTGTACCAAAAAAGAAAAGAAGGTAGATAGGTAATTAGGCTGGTTTTTACCTTTTTAACTTCTTAGAAATAAACAGAAATAATTTAATACCTAGCTTAAAAATTATGTATTAAAGCGAAACAAGAGGATTCATTTAGTGAAGTAACAATGCTGTTTATACCCTATCCGTTTGGGTATATTCGGTTTGACACACATTTTTTTACGTAAAGAAATTATTTCGACACATATGTCTGTCTGTCCGTCTATCAATCTCTGTTTCACCCACTTTAGGTCCTTACATTTTGATCATTATTTTCAAAATTTGCAAAGACACTACCTGTCCGACGAGGCATAAGAAGTGTAAAAATTTTTGAAATCCGCTTAATGTCACCCACATTTTTAACAAAAAGTTTTTTTTGGCGAAATTTTAAGGAATTTTTAAAAAATTTTATACAATCCTAACATAGATTATTCAGCCACACAAAGTTTTTTGCCAAGGCCACTATTCGAGGCTTCAATAGTAAAAAAAAAGTTCCGTGGGTCAAATTTTTAAATATTTGCAAAAAAGTTTTCATGCAAAATCATTGGTTTTGATAATATTACCAATTTTGCTATTATTATATGAAACCTAGTCCAACTTTTTGAGGTTTTGGTTCAAAAAATATGATTTTGTCTAAACTTTGTAAAATATATAGAGATATATAATTCTTAGTTTCAAAATAAAAATGCATAGTATATTCCAACTTGTTCACACATATAATAGTATTTCCATTATATTGTACAAAAAAAGAACGTAGTGAAGTGATTATGCTGGTTTTTACCTTTTTACTTCTTAGAAATAATCAGAAATAATTAAATACCCAGCTTAAAAATTAAGTATTAAAGAGAAACATGAGGATTCAGGTAGTTAAGTAACAAGGCTGTGTATCACTTATCCCATGGGGGTATATTCGTTTTGACATTAAGTTTGTAACACATAGAAATAATTCGGACGCATGTGGTTGAAATTATATGGTTCCAACAGAATCGCTGGCATAGTCGACCTAGCCATGTATGTCTGTCAGTACGTCCGTCGGCCTGTAAGTCAAAAATTATTGGCCCTTTAGTATATGGACTATCCATCGCTGGCTGAGTCGATCTATCCATGTCTGTGTGTCACCAATTTTGGGGCTTTAAATTTTGATCTATATTTTTCAAATTTGGTACACACACTATCTAGCCAACGAAGCAGAACAAGTGTACACATTCTTAAAATCCGCCCACAGTCACGCCCATTTTTAAGCAAAACTTTTTTTTGGCGAAATTTTAAGGAATTTATTTATTTTTTTAAACCTAGGAAACTAGCGAAAAACATTGTACTTCCCTTTAAGAAATTTTACTGCTGACTTATAATTAACATCCGTTATTTCTAGATGTTGAATTAGCTGACTGGCTTCTCTTTGCCAAATCTTTTCCATATCTTAGTTATGTGGTCAACCGTAAAATAGGTTAAAATTGTTTGTATACCCTGTCCCATATGTATCATATTAGTTTTGATACATAGTTTGTACGATTTGAACACACCTGAATCCGCTTAGCGAAGCGTTGAATATTCTAACCCATTCCAAACTTAAATTAATCATCCAATAAAATATACTTGCGTAATATACAATTTTTAGATTGTCTGAATACCTTGATCGCACATTTTATCAAAATTCAGTACAATGTGCATGTACTGACTCAAGGAAGAAAAAAGTTATACCAAATTTTCTTATCCTAGCTCAACGTATTCGGAGCTGTGGTATATCATAAAAAAATCGTTTTTATAAGCAAACGATACCAAGTAATAGACATGGGTTAAAATGGTATCTCAATTAGGTCATGGCGGTGTTATAATCCATCATGATATTTTGAACTAGGATCCATAAAAATAATTACACTTTTGAAAAGCCCCAGTATTAAGATATGTTTACTGTAAAGATAGACTTTGGAAGGCTTCTAAAAGGTTCGAAACCGGTATTGTGACTTTCTCATATATTTGTTTCTTAACGTTATCTTGCAAATAAGTGGATATTATTTGTACTCGTGTTATTCTATTTTTAAAATAGCAACTGAAAATCGTTAGTTAAAAATACATTTATTTTTTTATGATTTGGGACCTTAGCAGATTGGCCCACGTGGAAAGAAAATATCTTAAAATCCTTATAGTTCCTGTAAAACCTTTTGACATTTTGTCCTTTACGCATTTTGTTAACGAATTAGTACAATATTTTTGTTTTGGTTTAAAAAATATAATTTTTTCTGAACGTTGTGAAATATATAGAGTTTATTATTCTTAGTTTCAAAATAAAACAAAAACATATGAGAAGGCTTCAATACACTGTGTGGATCGTTTTGTACCCTATCCCATCCCATCCTTAAGACAAATATCCCCGAAATAACTGGTTTATGGCAGTGAAATATAGAAAATGCCATTGTCATAACATATTGTTCAGACTGTTTATCAATGTCATTTATGGTTCCACAAAAAATACAGTTTTTCGCCTGGTTATGCTATGAGGTAGTGTATAGAAATGGTTTTTGTATGAAAACGCCTCCAAAAAGTAGGCGTGAATTTAAATGATATATAAAAGAAATGGTTATATTGTCAGAACCAATGATTTTGCTTTACCAATTTTTTCAAATGTTTAAAAGTAGTGGGATTTCAAAAACGTTTACACTTGTTCTGCTGGGAGCATCAAAAACAACACGCACGTGTACCAAATTTCATCATTCTAGCTCAAAATTTAATGCCCAATAACTGGTGACGTACGGACGGACAGACGTGGCTAAATCGACTCAGCTCTCGATTTTGAGTCTATCCAGATACAAGCCCTATTATTTCTCTATGTTACAAACTATGTCTCAAAACTTATATACCCCTATGCGATAGGGTATAAAAACAATATCTTTCTCTTTACAAGGGAAGGTTTAAAATGGCCCAGAATTAGACCAAACAAACGCTGGATACGAAGTTTGTAGAATAGGTCAAGTCGTATAGGCTGGAGATGCTTGTATGGACAGACGAATCGACGGACGCAATTCCAAAAACCACTATTTTGAGCTCCGCTAAAAATCTTCGTCGAAAATTTTCACGAAAACAATATCTTTCTGTTCATAAGAGAAAGATAATAACATGTACACTGAGAAATAATTAAGATATATGACAGAAAAAAAGAAAAGAAGGAAGTTAGGTAATCAGGCTGGTTTTTACCTTTTTTAGCTCTTAGCAATAATCAGAAATAATTTAATACCTAGCTTAAAAATTAGGTATTAAAAAGAAAAAAAGAGGATTCAGGTAGTGAAGTAACAAGGCAAACATTTTTTTTTGCGAAATTTTAAAGTATTTTTAAAAAGCTTGTAAACAAGATACCTATACAATCCTAATATCGATTATTTATCCACACAAAGTTTTTTGCCGCGCCCACTATTCGAGGCTTCTATAGTAAAAAAAACGTTTTTGGGTCAAATTTTTAAATATTTAAAAAAAAATGTTCATGCAAAATTAATGGCTTTGATAATATTAACAATTTTGCTATTATTATTTAAAACCTAGGTCACTTTCTTGAGGCGTTTTCATACAAAAAACTAAACGATGCATAACCAAGCGAAAACATTGTACATCCCTTGCAGAAATTTTACTGCTGATTAATAATTAACATCCGTTATTTCTAGATGTTGAAGTAGCTGACTGGCTTATGTGGTGAACCGTAAAATAGGTTAACATTTTTTGAATACCCTATCCCATATGTATCATATTAGTTTTGATACATAGTTTTTACCATTTGAAAACACCTGAATCCGCTTAGCGAACCGTTGAATATTCTAACCCATTCCTAACTTTAATTTATCATACAATAAAAATAGGCTTAAGTAATACACAATTTTGAGATTCAGTACAATGTTCATGTACTGACTCAAGGAACAAAAAAGTTATATACCAAATTTTCTTATCCTAACTCAACGTACTTTGAGCTAAGGTATATCATAAAAGTCGTTTTTATAAGCAAATTTTTTTTATTTTTAAAATAGCATCTGAAACTCGTTATTTTGACATACATTTATTGTTTAGGATTTGAGACCTTAGCAGATAGCCCCACGTGGAAAGAAAACATCTTCCATTCTTTATACTTCTGGGATAACTTTTTGTTCTTAACCTTACTTTCTGAACAGTTAAACGCAGTATGTCTATATTCTTGTTTTGGTTTAAAAAATATAATTTTGTCTGAACTTTGTAAAATGTTATTATTCTTAGTTTCAAAATAAAACAAAAAACAATATCTTTCTCTTTATAAGGGAAAGTTAAAAATGGCCCAGAATTATGACCAAACAAACGCTGGATACGAAGTTTGAAGAAAATCGGTCAAGTCGTTTAGGCTGGAGGTCGAAAATTTTAGGGAAACCAATATCTTTCTCTTTATAACACATGTTAATGTTAATAACCGCATATATACACTGAGAAATCATTAAGATATGTGATAGAATGTTTAGCAAGTGTATAAAAAAAGAAAAGAAGTTTGTACATCCATTTCAGAAAATTTATTGCTCCTTTATATTTAAGATCCGTTATTTTTAGATTTTGAAGTAGCTGACAAAATCGTTTCCATGTCTGAATAACGTGGTCTGACTTAGTTCACAGGGGTGTTATTGTCCATCTAGATATTTTGAACTAGGATTCATAAAAATAAGTAAACTTTTGAAAAGCCCCAATTTTAAACGATTTTAAACGATTTGGATACCGTATTGTAACATTCTCGTATATTTGTTTCTTAACGTTCTCTTGCAAATAAGTAGTGGACATTATTTTGTACTCAAGTTATTTTATTTTTAGAATAACAATTGCAACTCGTTTTTTTTAATACATTTTTTATTTATGATTCTAGGCCTTAGCAGATAGGCCCACGTGGAAAGAAAACATCTTCCATTCTTTATAGTTCCGGGAAAACTTTTTGACATTTTGTTCTTAACCTTACTTTCTGAACAGTTAACGCATTGTGAATATATTCATGTTTTGGTTTAAAAAATATAATTTTGTCTAAACTTTGTAAAACATATAGAGATTTATAATTCTCAGTTTCAAAATACAAATGCGTAGAATATTCCAACTTGTTAACACACATAATATTGTTTTCCATTATAAACTGCAGCTATTCAAAAACTGAAGATAATTGATTAATACTCTGCAACTCTTATACGGAACGAATTTTGCTCGAATATGATTTTATTACGTAAATAACGGCATATATACACTGGGAAGTCATTTAAATGCATGATAGAATGGTTAGCTAGTGTACTGAAAAAAAGAAGGTAGTGAAATAATTCGGCAGGTTTTTACCTTTTTCACTTCTTAGAAATAATCAGAAATAATTCAACACCCGGCTTAAAAATTAAGTATTAAAGGAAAGCAAGAGGATTCAGGTAGAGAAGTAACAAGGCTGTGTATCCCTTATCCCATGGGGGTATATTCGTTTTGACATTAAGTTTGTAACATATAGAAATAATTTGGACACATATGGTTCAAATTATATGGATCATATCAAAATCGCTGGCATAGTCGGCCTAGCCATGTGTGTCTGTCAGTACGTCCGTCGGCCTGTGTGTCAAAAGTTATTGGCACTTTTGTCTGTGTGTCACCAATTTGGGGGCCTTAAATGTTGATCTATAAATTGAACACTTTTTATATATACTCTCTAGCTGAAGAAGCAGAACAGGTGTACACATTTTTGAAATCCGCCCACTGTAACGCCCATTTTTAAGAAAAACGTTTTTTGGCAAAATTTTGAAGAATTTTTGGAAAGAAAGAAATTTAGAAAATCCTTATATCTATTATTCATCCATAAAAAGCTTTTTGTCATGCCCCCTTTATGTTAGCTTTAATAGTAAAGAAACTTTTTTTCGGTCAAATTGTAAAATAATCGAAAAAACTTTTGATGAAAAATCGTGTGTTTTCATGATAATAAAATTTTGTCTACATATTATTTCAGCAAATCCCTCTTTCATAAGAAAAAACATTTGTATACTCTTCCCCGTAACATAAGCAAGTAAAAAACATTGTATCTCTCTCAGAAGCTTTACTGCTGATTTATAGTTAACATCCGTTATATTTAGATGTTGAAGTAGGTGACTGACTTCTCTATGCAAAATTTTGTCCATGTCTGAGTTATATGGTGAACTGTGAAATGTATTAACATCTTTTGTAGTCCTATCGCATATTTATCATATTAGTTTTGATACATAGTTTTTACCATATGGAAACACCTGAATTCGCTTAGCGAACACCATTTGAATAATATAAATATACTTAAATTGAGCATCCAATAATATTATACATGTCTAATATACAATTTTGAGATTGTCTAGGATTCATAAAAATAAGTAAACTTTTGAAAAGCTCCAGTATTAAGGTATGTTTATTGTAACGATAGACTTTGCAAGGCTTCTAAACGATTCGGACACCGTATTGTAGATTTATCTTATATTTGTTTCTTAACGTTATCTTGCAAATAAGTAGTGTGCATTATTTTATTTTTTGAAAAACAATTGAAAATCTTTATTTTTAAATACATTTATAATTTATGCTTTGAGATCTTAGCAGATATGCCCACGTGGAAAGAAAACATCTTCCATTCATTATAGTTCCGGGAAAACTTTTTGCCATATTGTCCTTAACCTTACTTTCTGAAAAGTTAACGCATTAGACTATATACATAGAGTTTAAAGTTCTTAGTTTCAAAATAAAACAAAAAACATTATCTTTCTCTGTATAATAGAAAGTTCAAAATTTGCAAGAATTATGACCAAACAAAGGCTGGATACGACGTTTGAAGAAAATCGATCAAGTCGTTTAAGCTGGAGAGGCTTGTACGGACAGACGGACCGACGAACCGACGGACGGAATTCCAAAAAAAAACACTTTTTTTAGTTTTACAAGCATCGTAATGTTAGAATCAAACAAAACCTCGTGGTCACAATTTTTCACGATAACAATATCTTTTTCTTTATAAAAGAAAGTTAATAACCGCATATATACACTGAGAAATCATTAAGATATATGATAGAATGGCTAGCTAGTTTACAAAAAAAAGAAAAGAAGGTAGTTAAGTAATTAGTCTGGTTTATACATTTTTTACTTCTTAGATAAATTCAGAAATACTTTAATACCTAGGGTTCAGGTAGTGAAGTAAAAAAAAAAACAACTAAAAATCGTTATTTTTAAATACATGTATTATTAAGGCCTAGATTTATGATTTATTTAACGCTGGATACGAAGTTTGAAAAGAAAATCGGTCACGTCGTTTAGGCTGGTGAGGATTGTGCGGACATACGGACCGACGAGTTTCGCTACCACCGTAATGTGCTAAACATTTTTCACGAAAACGATATCTTTCTCTTATAAGAGAAAGTTAATAACCGCATATATACACTGAGAAATCATTAAGATATATGATAGAATGGTTAGCTAGTTTACAAAACAAGAACAGAAGGTAGTTAAGTAATTAGGCTGGTTTATACCTTTTTTACTTCTAAGAAATAATCAGAAATATTTTAATACTTAGGAATCAGGTAGCGAAGTAACAAGGCTGTTTATATCCTATCCCATTTGTGTATATTCACTTTGACATTATTTCTTTTAACATAAAGAAATATTTTCGACACTTATGGCTCAATGAATATGGATCGACTATTTTATCAGCAGCTTTTATCTTTCTGCACGCATCGCAATTTTGGGGATACGCACTTTTGGAGTTGAAGTCAAATTTTTCCATCTTTTTAACAGGAGAATTTTCAGATTACCAAGTATTTACCCCAACTACATGAAACACATATTTGGAACGGGAGCATCACTGGATAAACTCAAATTACATTTTGATTATATCGTAAAAGTCATGACAACGATTAGTGACTTCTTCAATGCTAGGATGAAAAGTCAAATGTGTTATTGAGTGGCAAGATGAAGGATTGGAATAGGGTTATAAGCTTTCAGTTACATCAAATGAATAGTCGAGTCCACTCAAACGAAAATTTAAAGACACATTGGGGGAAACAGGCCGACGAATTTAAGATGCATTTTCAAACCAAGCTCAGACATGGTAATACAGAGCTTACATTAGTCGATTATATCATCATTTATTTACAGACTAGCACATACTTTTTAATCAGCAATTCTACTGATCAGATAAGCACTTTTTCTTTTCTTAAATAAGAAGAAAACTGCTTAATCTAAATTTCGTACCGCACTACCTTGAACTACCAATTTGATGCAACCTGTGCAACCTCAGGAATGTTTTTCATTTCATCGCGAGATGTCCCATTCTAAGAGAATACCACTACAATTTATTCGGCTTACATATGCTTGATTTAGACGAAGTGTTGAGTTGAAAATTTTCACGAAACCGCATATATACACTGAGAATTCATTAAGATATATGATAGAATGGTTAGCTAGTGTACCAAAAAAGAAAAGAAGGTAGATAGGTAATTAGGCTGGTTTTTACCTTTTTAACTTCTTAGAAATAAACAGAAATAATTTAATACCTAGCTTAAAAATTATGTATTAAAGCGAAACAAGAGGATTCATTTAGTGAAGTAACAATGCTGTTTATACCCTATCCGTTTGGGTATATTCGGTTTGACACACATTTTTTTACGTAAAGAAATTATTTCGACACATATGTCTGTCTGTCCGTCTATCAATCTCTGTTTCACCCACTTTAGGTCCTTACATTTTGATCATTATTTTCAAAATTTGCAAAGACACTACCTGTCCGACGAGGCATAAGAAGTGTAAAAATTTTTGAAATCCGCTTAATGTCACCCACATTTTTAACAAAAAGTTTTTTTTGGCGAAATTTTAAGGAATTTTTAAAAAATTTTATACAATCCTAACATAGATTATTCAGCCACACAAAGTTTTTTGCCAAGGCCACTATTCGAGGCTTCAATAGTAAAAAAAAAGTTCCGTGGGTCAAATTTTTAAATATTTGCAAAAAAGTTTTCATGCAAAATCATTGGTTTTGATAATATTACCAATTTTGCTATTATTATATGAAACCTAGTCCAACTTTTTGAGGTTTTGGTTCAAAAAATATGATTTTGTCTAAACTTTGTAAAATATATAGAGATATATAATTCTTAGTTTCAAAATTAAAATGCATAGTATATTCCAACTTGTTCACACATATAATAGTATTTCCATTATATTGTACAAAAAAAGAACGTAGTGAAGTGATTATGCTGGTTTTTACCTTTTTACTTCTTAGAAATAATCAGAAATAATTAAATACCCAGCTTAAAAATTAAGTATTAAAGAGAAACATGAGGATTCAGGTAGTTAAGTAACAAGGCTGTGTATCACTTATCCCATGGGGGTATATTCGTTTTGACATTAAGTTTGTAACACATAGAAATAATTCGGACGCATGTGGTTGAAATTATATGGTTCCAACAGAATCGCTGGCATAGTCGACCTAGCCATGTATGTCTGTCAGTACGTCCGTCGGCCTGTAAGTCAAAAATTATTGGCCCTTTAGTATATGGACTATCCATCGCTGGCTGAGTCGATCTATCCATGTCTGTGTGTCACCAATTTTGGGGCTTTAAATTTTGATCTATATTTTTCAAATTTGGTACACACACTCTCTAGCCAACGAAGCAGAACAAGTGTACACATTCTTAAAATCCGCCCACAGTCACGCCCATTTTTAAGCAAAACTTTTTTTTGGCGAAATTTTAAGGAATTTATTTATTTTTTTAAACCTAGGAAACTAGCGAAAAACATTGTACTTCCCTTTAAGAAATTTTACTGCTGACTTATAATTAACATCCGTTATTTCTAGATGTTGAATTAGCTGACTGGCTTCTCTTTGCCAAATCTTTTCCATATCTTAGTTATGTGGTCAACCGTAAAATAGGTTAAAATTGTTTGTATACCCTGTCCCATATGTATCATATTAGTTTTGATACATAGTTTGTACGATTTGAACACACCTGTCATCCAATAAAATATACTTGCGTAATATACAATTTTTAGATTGTCTGAATACCTTGATCGCACATTTTATCAAAATTCAGTACAATGTGCATGTACTGACTCAAGGAAGAAAAAAGTTATACCAAATTTTCTTATCCTAGCTCAACGTATTCGGAGCTGTGGTATATCATAAAAAAATCGTTTTTATAAGCAAACGATACCAAGTAATAGACATGGGTTAAAATGGTATCTCAATTAGGTCATGGCGGTGTTATAATCCATCATGATATTTTGAACTAGGATCCATAAAAATAATTACACTTTTGAAAAGCCCCAGTATTAAGATATGTTTACTGTAAAGATAGACTTTGGAAGGCTTCTAAAAGGTTCGAAACCGGTATTGTGACTTTCTCATATATTTGTTTCTTAACGTTATCTTGCAAATAAGTGGATATTATTTGTACTCGTGTTATTCTATTTTTAAAATAGCAACTGAAAATCGTTAGTTAAAAATACATTTATTTTTTTATGATTTGGGACCTTAGCAGATTGGCCCACGTGGAAAGAAAATATCTTAAAATCCTTATAGTTCCTGTAAAACCTTTTGACATTTTGTCCTTTACGCATTTTGTTAACGAATTAGTACAATATTTTTGTTTTGGTTTAAAAAATATAATTTTTTCTGAACGTTGTGAAATATATAGAGTTTATTATTCTTAGTTTCAAAATAAAACAAAAACATATGAGAAGGCTTCAATACACTGTGTGGATCGTTTTGTACCCTATCCCATCCCATCCTTAAGACAAATATCCCCGAAATAACTGGTTTATGGCAGTGAAATATAGAAAATGCCATTGTCATAACATATTGTTCAGACTGTTTATCAATGTCATTTATGGTTCCACAAAAAATACAGTTTTTCGCCTGGTTATGCTATGAGGTAGTGTATAGAAATGGTTTTTGTATGAAAACGCCTCCAAAAAGTAGGCGTGAATTTAAATGATATATAAAAGAAATGGTTATATTGTCAGAACCAATGATTTTGCTTTACCAATTTTTTCAAATGTTTAAAAGTAGTGGGATTTCAAAAACGTTTACACTTGTTCTGCTGGGAGCATCAACACGCACGTGTACCAAATTTCATCATTCTAGCTCAAAATTTAATGCCCAATAACTGGTGACGTACGGACGGACAGACGTGGCTAAATCGACTCAGCTCTCGATTTTGAGTCTATCCAGATACAAGCCCTATTATTTCTCTATGTTACAAACTATGTCTCAAAACTTATATACCCCTATGCGATAGGGTATAAAAACAATATCTTTCTCTTTACAAGGGAAGGTTTAAAATGGCCCAGAATTAGACCAAACAAACGCTGGATACGAAGTTTGTAGAATAGGTCAAGTCGTATAGGCTGGAGATGCTTGTATGGACAGACGAATCGACGGACGCAATTCCAAAAACCACTATTTTGAGCTCCGCTAAAAATCTTCGTCGAAAATTTTCACGAAAACAATATCTTTCTGTTCATAAGAGAAAGATAATAACATGTACACTGAGAAATAATTAAGATATATGACAGAAAAAAAGAAAAGAAGGAAGTTAGGTAATCAGGCTGGTTTTTACCTTTTTTAGCTCTTAGCAATAATCAGAAATAATTTAATACCTAGCTTAAAAATTAGGTATTAAAAAGAAAAAAAGAGGATTCAGGTAGTGAAGTAACAAGGCAAACATTTTTTTTTGCGAAATTTTAAAGTATTTTTAAAAAGCTTGTAAACAAGATACCTATACAATCCTAATATCGATTATTTATCCACACAAAGTTTTTTGCCGCGCCCACTATTCGAGGCTTCTATAGTAAAAAAAACGTTTTTGGGTCAAATTTTTAAATATTTAAAAAAAAATGTTCATGCAAAATTAATGGCTTTGATAATATTAACAATTTTGCTATTATTATTTAAAACCTAGGTCACTTTCTTGAGGCGTTTTCATACAAAAAACTAAACGATGCATAACCAAGCGAAAACATTGTACATCCCTTGCAGAAATTTTACTGCTGATTAATAATTAACATCCGTTATTTCTAGATGTTGAAGTAGCTGACTGGCTTATGTGGTGAACCGTAAAATAGGTTAACATTTTTTGAATACCCTATCCCATATGTATCATATTAGTTTTGATACATAGTTTTTACCATTTGAAAACACCTGAATCCGCTTAGCGAACCGTTGAATATTCTAACCCATTCCTAACTTTAATTTATCATACAATAAAAATAGGCTTAAGTAATACACAATTTTGAGATTCAGTACAATGTTCATGTACTGACTCAAGGAACAAAAAAGTTATATACCAAATTTTCTTATCCTAACTCAACGTACTGGGAGCTAAGGTATATCATAAAAGTCGTTTTTATAAGCAAATTTTTTTTATTTTTAAAATAGCATCTGAAACTCGTTATTTTGACATACATTTATTGTTTAGGATTTGAGACCTTAGCAGATAGCCCCACGTGGAAAGAAAACATCTTCCATTCTTTATACTTCTGGGATAACTTTTTGTTCTTAACCTTACTTTCTGAACAGTAAACGCAGTATGTCTATATTCTTGTTTTGGTTTAAAAAATATAATTTTGTCTGAACTTTGTAAAATGTTATTATTCTTAGTTTCAAAATAAAACAAAAAACAATATCTTTCTCTTTATAAGGGAAAGTTAAAAATGGCCCAGAATTATGACCAAACAAACGCTGGATACGAAGTTTGAAGAAAATCGGTCAAGTCGTTTAGGCTGGAGGTCGAAAATTTTAGGGAAACCAATATCTTTCTCTTTATAACACATGTTAATGTTAATAACCGCATATATACACTGAGAAATCATTAAGATATGTGATAGAATGTTTAGCAAGTGTATAAAAAAAGAAAAGAAGTTTGTACATCCATTTCAGAAAATTTATTGCTCCTTTATATTTAAGATCCGTTATTTTTAGATTTTGAAGTAGCTGACAAAATCGTTTCCATGTCTGAATAACGTGGTCTGACTTAGTTCACAGGGGTGTTATTGTCCATCTAGATATTTTGAACTAGGATTCATAAAAATAAGTAAACTTTTGAAAAGCCCCAATTTTAAACGATTTTAAACGATTTGGATACCGTATTGTAACATTCTCGTATATTTGTTTCTTAACGTTCTCTTGCAAATAAGTAGTGGACATTATTTTGTACTCAAGTTATTTAATTTTTAGAATAACAATTGCAACTCGTTTTTTTTAATACATTTTTTATTTATGATTCTAGGCCTTAGCAGATAGGCCCACGTGGAAAGAAAACATCTTCCATTCTTTATAGTTCCGGGAAAACTTTTTGACATTTTGTTCTTAACCTTACTTTCTGAACAGTTAACGCATTGTGAATATATTCATGTTTTGGTTTAAAAAATATAATTTTGTCTAAACTTTGTAAAACATATAGAGATTTATAATTCTCAGTTTCAAAATACAAATGCGTAGAATATTCCAACTTGTTAACACACATAATATTGTTTTCCATTATAAACTGCAGCTATTCAAAAACTGAAGATAATTGATTAATACTCTGCAACTCTTATACGGAACGAATTTTGCTCGAATATGATTTTATAACGTAAATAACGGCATATATACACTGGGAAGTCATTTAAATGCATGATAGAATGGTTAGCTAGTGTACTGAAAAAAAGAAGGTAGTGAAATAATTCGGCAGGTTTTTACCTTTTTCACTTCTTAGAAATAATCAGAAATAATTCAACACCCGGCTTAAAAATTAAGTATTAAAGGAAAGCAAGAGGATTCAGGTAGAGAAGTAACAAGGCTGTGTATCCCTTATCCCATGGGGGTATATTCGTTTTGACATTAAGTTTGTAACATATAGAAATAATTTGGACACATATGGTTCAAATTATATGGATCATATCAAAATCGCTGGCATAGTCGGCCTAGCCATGTGTGTCTGTCAGTACGTCCGTCGGCCTGTGTGTCAAAAGTTATTGGCACTTTTGTCTGTGTGTCACCAATTTGGGGGCCTTAAATGTTGATCTATAAATTGAACACTTTTTATATATACTCTCTAGCTGAAGAAGCAGAACAGGTGTACACATTTTTGAAATCCGCCCACTGTAACGCCCATTTTTAAGAAAAACGTTTTTTGGCAAAATTTTGAAGAATTTTTGGAAAGAAAGAAATTTAGAAAATCCTTATATCTATTATTCATCCATAAAAAGCTTTTTGTCATGCCCCCTTTATGTTAGCTTTAATAGTAAAGAAACTTTTTTTCGGTCAAATTGTAAAATAATCGAAAAAACTTTTGATGAAAAATCGTGTGTTTTCATGATAATAAAATTTTGTCTACATATTATTTCAGCAAATCCCTCTTTCATAAGAAAAAACATTTGTATACTCTTCCCCGTAACATAAGCAAGTAAAAAACATTGTATCTCTCTCAGAAGCTTTACTGCTGATTTATAGTTAACATCCGTTATATTTAGATGTTGAAGTAGGTGACTGACTTCTCTATGCAAAATTTTGTCCATGTCTGAGTTATATGGTGAACTGTGAAATGTATTAACATCTTTTGTAGTCCTATCGCATATTTATCATATTAGTTTTGATACATAGTTTTTACCATATGGAAACACCTGAATTCGCTTAGCGAACACCATTTGAATAATATAAATATACTTAAATTGAGCATCCAATAATATTATACATGTCTAATATACAATTTTGAGATTGTCTAGGATTCATAAAAATAAGTAAACTTTTGAAAAGCTCCAGTATTAAGGTATGTTTATTGTAACGATAGACTTTGCAAGGCTTCTAAACGATTCGGACACCGTATTGTAGATTTATCTTATATTTGTTTCTTAACGTTATCTTGCAAATAAGTAGTGTGCATTATTTTATTTTTTGAAAAACAATTGAAAATCTTTATTTTTAAATACATTTATAATTTATGCTTTGAGATCTTAGCAGATATGCCCACGTGGAAAGAAAACATCTTCCATTCATTATAGTTCCGGGAAAACTTTTTGCCATATTGTCCTTAACCTTACTTTCTGAAAAGTTAACGCATTAGACTATATACATAGAGTTTAAAGTTCTTAGTTTCAAAATAAAACAAAAAACATTATCTTTCTCTGTATAATAGAAAGTTCAAAATTTGCAAGAATTATGACCAAACACAGGCTGGATACGACGTTTGAAGAAAATCGATCAAGTCGTTTAAGCTGGAGAGGCTTGTACGGACAGACGGACCGACGAACCGACGGACGGAATTCCAAAAAAAACACTTTTTTTAGTTTTACAAGCATCGTAATGTTAGAATCAAACAAAACCTCGTGGTCACAATTTTTCACGATAACAATATCTTTTTCTTTATAAAAGAAAGTTAATAACCGCATATATACACTGAGAAATCATTAAGATATATGATAGAATGGCTAGCTAGTTTACAAAAAAAAGAAAAGAAGGTAGTTAAGTAATTAGTCTGGTTTATACATTTTTTACTTCTTAGATAAATTCAGAAATACTTTAATACCTAGGGTTCAGGTAGTGAAGTAAAAAAAAAACAACTAAAAATCGTTATTTTTAAATACATGTATTATTAAGGCCTAGATTTATGATTTATTTAACGCTGGATACGAAGTTTGAAAAGAAAATCGGTCACGTCGTTTAGGCTGGTGAGGATTGTGCGGACATACGGACCGACGAGTTTCGCTACCACCGTAATGTGCTAAACATTTTTCACGAAAACGATATCTTTCTCTTATAAGAGAAAGTTAATAACCGCATATATACACTGAGAAATCATTAAGATATATGATAGAATGGTTAGCTAGTTTACAAAACAAGAACAGAAGGTAGTTAAGTAATTAGGCTGGTTTATACCTTTTTTACTTCTAAGAAATAATCAGAAATATTTTAATACTTAGGAATCAGGTAGCGAAGTAACAAGGCTGTTTATATCCTATCCCATTTGTGTATATTCACTTTGACATTATTTCTTTTAACATAAAGAAATATTTTCGACACTTATGGCTCAATGAATATGGATCGACTATTTTATCAGCAGCTTTTATCTTTCTGCACGCATCGCAATTTTGGGGATACGCACTTTTGGAGTTGAAGTCAAATTTTTCCATCTTTTTAACAGGAGAATTTTCAGATTACCAAGTATTTACCCCAACTACATGAAACACATATTTGGAACGGGAGCATCACTGGATAAACTCAAATTACATTTTGATTATATCGTAAAAGTCATGACAACGATTAGTGACTTCTTCAATGCTAGGATGAAAAGTCAAATGTGTTATTGAGTGGCAAGATGAAGGATTGGAATAGGGTTATAAGCTTTCAGTTACATCAAATGAACAGTCGAGTCCACTCAAACGAAAATTTAAAGACACATTGGGGGAATACAGAGCTTACATTAGTCGATTATATCATCATTTACAGACTAGCACATACTTTTTAATCAGCAATTCTACTGATCAGATAAGCCCTTTTTCTTTTCTTAAATAAGAAGAAAACTGCTTAATCTAAATTTCGTACCGCACTACCTTGAACTACCAATTTGATGCAACCTGTGCAACCTCAGGAATGTTTTTCATTTCATCGCGAGATGTCCCATTCTAAGAGAATACCACTACAATTTATTCGGCTTACATATGCTTGATTTAGACGAAGTGTTGAGTTGAAAATTTTCACGAAACCGCATATATACACTGAGAATTCATTAAGATATATGATAGAATGGTTAGCTAGTGTACCAAAAAAGAAAAGAAGGTAGATAGGTAATTAGGCTGGTTTTTACCTTTTTAACTTCTTAGAAATAAACAGAAATAATTTAATACCTAGCTTAAAAATTATGTATTAAAGCGAAACAAGAGGATTCATTTAGTGAAGTAACAATGCTGTTTATACCCTATCCGTTTGGGTATATTCGGTTTGACACACATTTTTTTACGTAAAGAAATTATTTCGACACATATGTCTGTCTGTCCGTCTATCAATCTCTGTTTCACCCACTTTAGGTCCTTACATTTTGATCATTATTTTCAAAATTTGCAAATACACTACCTGTCCGACGAGGCATAAGAAGTGTAAAAATTTTTGAAATCCGCTTAATGTCACCCACATTTTTAACAAAAAGTTTTTTTTGGCGAAATTTTAAGGAATTTTTAAAAAATTTTATACAATCCTAAAATAGATTATTCATCCACACAAAGTTTTTTGCCAAGGCCACTATTCGAGGCTTCAATAGTAAAAAAAAAGTTCCGTGGGTCAAATTTTTAAATATTTGCAAAAAAGTTTTCATGCAAAATCATTGGTTTTGATAATATTACCAATTTTGCTATTATTATATGAAACCTAGTCCAACTTTTTGAGGTTTTGGTTCAAAAAATATGATTTTGTCTAAACTTTGTAAAATATATAGAGATATATAATTCTTAGTTTCAAAATAAAAATGCATAGTATATTCCAACTTGTTCACACATATAATAGTATTTCCATTATATTGTACAAAAAAAGAACGTAGTGAAGTGATTATGCTGGTTTTTACCTTTTTACTTCTTAGAAATAATCAGAAATAATTAAATACCCAGCTTAAAAATTAAGTATTAAAGAGAAACATGAGGATTCAGGTAGTTAAGTAACAAGGCTGTGTATCACTTATCCCATGGGGGTATATTCGTTTTGACATTAAGTTTGTAACACATAGAAATAATTCGGACGCATATGGTTGAAATTATATGGTTCCAACAGAATCGCTGGCATAGTCGACCTAGCCATGTATGTCTGTCAGTACGTCCGTCGGCCTGTAAGTCAAAAATTATTGGCCCTTTAGTATATGGACTATCCATCGCTGGCTGAGTCGATCTATCCATGTCTGTGTGTCACCAATTTTGGGGCTTTAAATTTTGATCTATATTTTTCAAATTTGGTACACACACTCTCTAGCCAACGAAGCAGAACAAGTGTACACATTCTTAAAATCCGCCCACAGTCACGCCCATTTTTAAGCAAAACTTTTTTTTGGCGAAATTTTAAGGAATTTATTTATTTTTTTAAACCTAGGAAACTAGCGAAAAACATTGTACTTCCCTTTAAGAAATTTTACTGCTGACTTATAATTAACATCCGTTATTTCTAGATGTTGAATTAGCTGACTGGCTTCTCTTTGCCAAATCTTTTCCATATCTTAGTTATGTGGTCAACCGTAAAATAGGTTAAAATTGTTTGTATACCCTGTCCCATATGTATCATATTAGTTTTGATACATAGTTTGTACGATTTGAACACACCTGAATCCGCTTAGCGAAGCGTTGAATATTCTAACCCATTCCAAACTTAAATTAATCATCCAATAAAATAGACTTGCGTAATATACAATTTTTAGATTGTCTGAATACCTTGATCGCACATTTTATCAAAATTCAGTACAATGTGCATGTACTGACTCAAGGAAGAAAAAAGTTATACCAAATTTTCTTATCCTAGCTCAACGTATTCGGAGCTGTGGTATATCATAAAACAATCGTTTTTATAAGCAAACGATACCAAGTAATAGGCATGGGTTAAAATGGTATCTCAATTAGGTCATGGCGGTGTTATAATCCATCATGATATTTTGAACTAGGATCCATAAAAATAATTACACTTTTGAAAAGCCCCAGTATTAAGATATGTTTACTGTAAAGATAGACTTTGGAAGGCTTCTAAACGGTTCGGAACCGGTATTGTGACTTTCTCATATATTTGTTTCTTAACGTTATCTTGCAAATAAGTGGATATTATTTGTACTAGTGTTATTTTATTTATAATATAATAACAACTGAAAATCGTTAGTTAAAATACATTTATTTTTTTACGATTTGGGACCTTAGCAGATTGGCCCACGTGGAAAGAAAATATCTTCCAATCCTTATAGTTCCTGTAAAACCTTTTGACATTTTGTCCTTGACGCATTTTGTTAACGAATTAGTACTATATTTTTGTTTTGGCTTAAAAAATATAATTTTTTCTGAGCTTTGTGAAATATATAGAGTTTATTATTCTTAGTTTCAAAATAAAACAAAAACATATGAGAAGGCTTCAACACACTGTGTGGATCGTTTTGTACCCTATCCCATCCCATCCTTAAGACAAATATCCCCGAAATAACTGGCTTATGGCAGTGAAATATAGAAAATGCCATTGTCATAACATATTGTTCAGACTGTTTATCAATGTCATTTATGGTTCCACAAAAAATACAGTTTTTCGCCTGGTTATGCTATGAGGTAGTGTATAGAAATGGTTTTTGTATGAAAACGCCTCCAAAAAGTAGGCGTGAATTTAAATGATATATAAAAGAAATGGTTATATTGTCAGAACCAATGGTTTTGCTTTACCAATTTTTCGAAATGTTTAAAAGTAGTCGGATTTAAAAAATGTTTACACTTGTTCTGCTGGGAGCATAGCTCAAAATTTAATGCCCAATAACTGGTGACGTACGGACGGACAGACATGGCTAAATCGACTCAGCTCTCGATTTTGAGTCTATCCAGATACAAGCCCTATTATTTGTCTATTTTACAAACTATGTCTCAAAACTTATATACCCCTATGCGATAGGGTATAAAAACAATATCTTTCTCTTTACAAGGGAAGGTTTAAAATGAATTAGACCAAACAAACGCTGGATACGAAGTTTGTAGAATAGGTCAAGTCGTATAGGCTGGAGATGCTTGTATGGACAGACGAATCGACGGACGCAATTCCAAAAACCACTATTTTGAGCTCCGCTAAAAATCTTCGTCGAAAATTTTCACGAAAACAATATCTTTCTGTTCATAAGAGAAAGATAATAACATGTACACTGAGAAATAATTAAGATATATGACAGAAAAAAAGAAAAGAAGGAAGTTAGGTAATCAGGCTGGTTTTTACCTTTTTTAGCTCTTAGCAATAATCAGAAATAATTTAATACCTAGCTTAAAAATTAGGTATTAAAAAGAAAAAAGAGGATTCATGTAGTGAAGTAACAAGGCAAACATTTTTTTTTGTGAAATTTTAAATAATTTTTAAAAAGCTTGTAAACAACAAACGTATACAATCCTAATATCGATTATTTATCCACACAAAGTTTTTTGCCGCGCCCACTATTCGAGGCTTCTATAGTAAAAAAAACGTTTTGGGGTCAAATTTTTAAATATTTAAAAAAAAATGTTCATGCAAAATTAATGGCTTTGATAATATTAACAATTTTGCTATTATTATTTGAAACCAAGGTCACTTTCTTGAGGCGTTTTCATACAAAAAACTAAACGATGCATAACCAAGCGAAAACATTGTACATCCCTTGCAGAAATTTTACTGCTGATTAATAATTAACATCCGTTATTTCTAGATGTTGAAGTAGCTGACTGGCTTATGTGGTGAACCGTAAAATAGGTTAACATTTTTTGAATACCCTATCCCATATGTATCATATTAGTTTTGATACATAGTTTTTACCATTTGAAAACACCTGAATCCGCTTAGCGAACCGTTGAATATTCTAACCCATTCCTAACTTTAATTTATCATACAATAAAAATAGGCTTAAATAATACACAATTTTGAGATTCAGTACAATGTTCATGTACTGACTCAAGGAAAAAAAAAGTTATATACCAAATTTTCTTATCCTAACTCAACGTATTTTGAGCTAAGGTATATCATAAAAAATCGTTTTTATAAGCAAATTTTTTTTATTTTTAAAATAGCATCTGAAACTCGTTATTTTGACATACATTTATTATTTAGGATTTGAGACCTTAGCAGATAGCCCCACGTGGAAAGAAAACATCTTCCATTCTTTATAGTTCTGGGATAACTTTTTGTTCTTAACCTTACTTTCTGAACAGTTAACGCAGTATGTCTATATTCTTGTTTTGGTTTAAAAAATATAATTTTGTCTGAACTTTGTAAAATGTTATTATTCTTAGTTTCAAAATAAAACAAAAAACAATATCTTTCTCTTTATAAAGGAAAGTTAAAAATGGCCCAGAATTATGACCAAACAAACGCTGGATACGAAGTTTGAAGAAAATCGGTCAAGTCGTTTAGGCTGGAGGTCGAAAATTTTAAGGAAACCAATATCTTTCTCTTTATAACACAATGTTAATAACAATGTTAAGAATGTTAAGAAAAGAAGTTTGTACATCCATTTCAGAAAATTTATTGCTCATTTATATTTAAGATCCGTTATTTTTAGATTTTGAAGTAGCTGACAAAATCGTTTCCATGTCTGAATAACGTGGTCTGACTTAGTTCACAGGGGTGTTATTGTCCATCTAGATATTTTGAACTAGGATTCATAAAAATAAGTAAACTTTTGAAAAGCCCCAATTTTAAGGTATTAACATTGCAAGGCTTCTAAATGATTTGGATACCGTATTGTAACTTTCTCGTATATTTGTTTCTTAACGTTCTTTTGCAAATAAGTAGTGGACATTATTTTGTACTCAAGTTATTTTATTTTTAGAATAACAATTGCAACTCGTTTTTTTTAATACATTTTTTATTTATGATTCTAGGCCTTAGCAGATAGGCCCACGGGGAAAGAAAACATCTTCCATTCTTTATAGTTCCGGGAAAACTTTTTGACATTTTGTTCTTAACCTTACTTTCTGAACAGTTAACGCATTGTGAATATATTCATGTTTTGGTTTAAAAAATATAATTTTGTCTAAACTTTGTAAAACATATAGAGATTTATAATTCTCAGTTTCAAAATACAAATGCGTAGAATATTCCAACTTGTTAACACACATAATATTGTTTTCCATTATAAACTGCAGCTATTCAAAACCTGTAGATAATTGATTAATACTCTGCAACTCTTATACGGAACGAATTTTGCTCGAATATGATTTTATAACGTAAATAACGGCATATATACACTGGGAAGTCATTTAAATGCATGATAGAATGGTTAGCTAGTGTACTAAAAAAAAGAAGGTAGTGAAATAATTCGGCAGGTTTTTACCTTTTTCACTTCTTAGAAAGAGGATTCAGGTAGAGAAGTAACAAGGCTGTGTATCCCTTATCCCATTGGGGTATATTCGTTTTGACATTAAGTTTGTAACATATAGAAATAATTTGGACACATATGGTTCAAATTATATGGATCAAATCAAAATCGCTGGCATAGTCGGCCTAGCCATGTCTGTCTGTCAGTACGTCCGTCGGCCTGTGTGTCAAAAGTTATTGGCACTTTTGTCTGTCCGTCTGTGTGTCACCAATTTGGGGGCCTTAAATGTTGATCTATAGTTTGAACACTTTTTATATATACTCTCTAGCCGAAGAAGCAGAACAGGTGTACACATTTTTGAAATCCGCCCACTGTAACGCCCATTTTTAAGAAAAACGTTTTTGGCAAAATTTTGAAGAATTTTTGGAAAGAAAGAAATTTAGAAAATCCTTATACCTATTATTCATCCATAAAAAGCTTTTTGTCATGCCCCTTTATGTTAGCTTTTATAGTAAAGAAACTTTTTTTCGGTCAAATTGTAAAATAATCGAAAAACTTTTGATGAAAAATCGTGTGTTTTCATGATAATAAAATTTTGTCTACATATTATTTCAGCAAATCCCTCTTTCTGGAGGCATTTTCATAAGAAAAAAACATTTGCATACTCTTCCCCGTAACATAAGTGTTGTGTATCCAACAAGAAGAAGATCGAATAGTTGAAAACCGCATGTCTGGAGAATGGCCTGGTTGCTGGAATGTATTCAAAAGCCATCATTATCAGCAAACCAGACTCATTACACAAACATCGGAACGCGAAATGCACCCAAAATCACGCTTAAATAAAAAAAACCGACAACCGACAACCACCAACCGACCACCGACGAAGTTAAAGACGAACTGTCAAATTGTCGAGTTGTCATCACGAGTTGATCGTTGCACACATTAGTTAAAACCATTTAAATAAGTAGGATGCGCTCTTCTAGTGCAATCAAACTAGACATAACCGAACTTTTAATAGTTTTATGTGTTTATGAAGGTATCGGTCTTCTCGCTCTAACAACAAGGGACAAGGTAAAATTGTTCAGAATCAAGAGAGCAAATAAATTTTGTGTGTATGTATTTTCGATAACATGTTACAAACATTAATGTAAAATTTTAACTTAAAAATACTGTATCGGTCAACGACCCAAATTTAAAACAGCTGTTCAATGTAAGCCAGAAGATTTCTTCGTAGGCAACCGAACAAAGTTGAATCACTCTGCGATCATCTTTGGAAGACAAATCATCAATTAAAATCTATTTTATAACGTTTTCTAAGTCGAGAGTTTTATTTCAAATTACAGAATTTTTCATTTTTTCAAAGGAACTCAGTTCACCAATACTGAATTTCCCTCTTGTTTGTGGAACAACTTTCCCAAACCAACATAAGATTTCCTATTCGCCTCAATACGGAACATGGTCCTTCGAGCTTTTTTTTAAGTAAAGTAGAATCAGTGAAAAGTGAAAAAGTGTTACATATAGATAAAAGACTATTAAAGTGTACTGTTGGTAGATGTTAAATTGGATCAATAATCCAACAAATTAACAATCCGATCATCGACGGACTGTCAATCGGCCACAGTATCCAACGATTCAAAATCATCCGTAACGAACGGATTTGAAGTGAAGTGGTGCAACGGATTCCAAAGCGGGAAAGTGCAGCTATAACACGGACTCAGCCAAATCCACTTTCAACGGTGAAGTACAGCCATCCAACGGATTCAACAAACGGCAACTGCATAGCGATTTGAAGGAAGGCAACGGACACAAAGCGGTACACCTAAAACTGCAACACTGAACAAAGGTAGGAATTCAACTTATTCTCCTTTCTTTTTTTTTATAAAATTAAAATAAATCAAGAATTTTATATAAGCTAAAAACAAGTGAAGTGTTTAATATAATGTCGAACTCAAAATTAGCAAAAAGCATTGAGTGCCAAGATGCAATTCTTAATGAAATCACTCGAGATTTCGAAGAATTTAAATCCGATTCCGTGCCGCGTAAGTCAAGGGGGTTCTTAACCGCGTGTTTAGCAGAAATCGAAGACATGTATAAACGGGCAAAGAAAACACATGCTACGATCATTGATAGTGCTGCTGATCCACTGAAAGAAAAATACATGGGAGATGAGACATTTTCAAAAATAAAACGAATTTATCTCACTTTTTATGGACAGCTACATGATGAAATAGATACGCTCTTTGCCAAGAAAAATTCATCGCATTTAGACGCATCTCAATTAAATACTTCGAGGGCGTCGTCTGATATTCGTCTTCAGAGAATACAGATCACACCATTCTCAGGAAAGTTCGAAGATTGGTGTGAATTTTTTAATCTTTTTGAGAGTCTTATAAAAAACAACCCGGATTTATCAGATATCCAAAAGATGCAATATTTAAAAACATCAGTTCGCGACCAAGCGGCTGGTCTAATACAACACCTCAATATCGAGGAAAAAAGTTTCGCTTCTGCTTGGACTATTCTCACTGATAGATACCAAAATAAACGTAAGTTGGTTAATACGCAGTTGAGAATACTCATTGAGCAAAAGAAACTAAATTTCGAATCCGCTACAGGATTAAAATCGCTACATGATACTACCATCGAGTGTATCCATGCGTTAGCAAACCTCGACGTAGCAGTTGAAAAGTGGGATCCGATACTTATATATCTCACGTTTCATAAGCTACCACTTCAAACTCAACGCGATTGGGAAGAAAGGCTCGGCACTTCCAAGGTTTTGCCAGATTGAAAAGCATTTAGTGCATTTATCGAGGGACGATTTAGTTGTTTGGAGAGTATTTCAGAATTGAGTGGATACCAAAAACAACCTGTTCCACAAAATTCTTTTAGGAAGTACACTGCCGCGGCGTGCCAAGTGGATTCTCAAAAAGAATCCAAGAAATTTCTTTGTCGGTTGTGCAAGGCCTCACATGGGATGCGGCACTGCAAACAATTTACTAAGATGGACGTCAAAACGCGATCCGACGTCATCAAACGACTTTTTGTATGCGGCAACTGCTTAGGTTATGACCATCATGCATCAGGTTGCAACAGCACCAACAGGTGTCAGAAATGTAGCCACAAGCACCACACATTGCTTCACATTGATGCACAGAATGGTCACAATTCTACGAACGCATCTCATCAAAAACCCCAAGCTCATCACCAATCAAATCCCCAATTTCAATCCCAAAACCATACACATTATAATGCCCAACACCATTTGGTCCAAAACACAAACAATTTCCTTCCATTTGACGATAACCAACCGTCAACATCACACCAAGTTAATACGCATTTCAACCAAATGCGTTCCAAGGCCTTATTAGCTACAGCTTTGGTAAAAGTTTTTGCTTCCAATGGTTCTCAGTGCACTCTTAGGGCCTTGATAGATCCTGGTTCTGAGGCCACCTTCATCACTGAAAACGCCACGCAACTCCTCAATCTGAAAAGGAATAAAATATCAGCCAATGTTACAGGTTTAGGACAAACGTCAACGGGGATCGCTAGTTACCAAGTCGACCTCACAATGTTTTCATTCACAAATTCTTCATTCTCGCTGGACATCAAGGCATTTGTATTTCCGCAGCTAACGTCAATGTTGCCAACTCATCCGTTACAAGGAAACAAGTGGCTTCATCTGTCGGAACTCCAGTTAGCGGATCCTGCGTATCATGTTCCAGGGAAGATTGACCTCTTGGTTGGGGCTGATGTGTATTGTTCCATCATTCTGGAAGGCGTAGTGAAGGGTAAGGAGGGGGCTCCAGTCGCACAACAGACCGAATTTGGGTGGATACTCACCGGAATGACTCAAACCATTCCCAACACCAAATGTTTTACTGTCCAAAACCATTTTAATTCCTTGGATGCACAGCTTAAGCGTTTCTGGGAAATTGAAGAGGATCTTGATGACAGGAAGTTAACACCGGAAGAACAGAAATGTCAACAACATTTCCTGGAAACAACATTCCGTAGACAGGATGGCAAATACCAAGTGCGGTTGCCGTTCAAGGATGGAATTCGACCAATCCTGGGGAATTCAAAGAAAGCAGCCATGGCAAGATTTTTCCAAATCGAACGACGATTGGCAACAAATCATGTTTTGAAAATGGCATATTCGACCTGCATAAATGAATATGCGGAAATAGGGCATATGAAGGAAGTAAGTGGAGAAATCGAAACATTTGCCGGTGATCACTACTATCTTCCCCACCATGCGGTCTTTAAGGAATCAAGCACTACCACGAAACTGCGCGTAGTGTTCGATGCTTCATGCAAGACATCCAATGGGGTGTCATTAAACGACCGTTTAATGGTAGGACCGAGACTGCAATCAGATATTATCGATCTAATTGCAAAATGGAGGAAGTTCAAGGTGGCATTTGTAGCGGACATCAGCATGATGTACCGGCAGATATGGATGGCAGAAGAAGACACTCCTTATCAGCTCATCTTATGGAGATCCACAAATAAGGAGCCGATAAAGACATACTGCCTGAACACCGTTACTTTTGGTACCGCTTCAGCACCATATTTAGCGGTGCGAACGTTGCATCAACTAGCTGCAGACGTGGAACAGGATCAACCTCACGTATCCAAAGTACTCACCGAAGGATTTTATGTTGACGATCTAATTTATGGGTCGCACAACGAAAGGGATGCTGTATTGCTACAGAAAGACGTCATTACAACGCTCAAATCCGCTGGGTTCCCTTTACGAAAATGGGCGAGTAACTCCACAAGAATTTTAGAAAATGTTCCTGAAAATGATAGGGAAATTAATCTTCCGCTCAACTTCAACTCACCAGATGCCATCAAAACTCTTGGAATTCAATGGCATCCAGCGAAGGATACCTTTACTTTTAACATTAATTTACCTGAGATCCGAAAATTCACAAAACGATCCGTTTTGGCAGACATAGCGCGTCTGTTTGATCCGTTGGGATGGATCGCACCTTGCGTTATCAAGGCCAAGTTGATACTGCAACAACTATGGATCAAGGAACTTTCTTGGGACTCACCAATTTCCCAAGACACTGAAACGATGTGGACGGAGCTGCGGAAAGAACTGGGCGCACTAAAGAACATCGAAATTCCCCGCTGGATTCACTACACAGACTCGTCCCAAGTACAAATTCACGGATTCAGCGACGCTTCTGAGAAGGCGTATGCGGCCGTTATCTACGCTCGCATAGTAAGTGATGGCATCGAACATATTCACTTACTTGCAGCTAAAACAAGAGTCGCACCAACAGCGATAAAGGTTGTATCGCTACCGCGCTTGGAGCTCTGCGCAGCATTGCTTCTAGCGAAACTCCTGCATCGGATGTCAAGGGCAATGCAATTTGAAGCTCCAGAAATATTTGCATGGTCCGACTCCATGATAACACTAGCTTGGATAAAGGGAAATCCAACAACGCGAACAACATTCGTGGCTAATCGCATAAGCGAAATACAAACGCTCACAAACACAAACATTTGGCGACATGTGGGAACAAAAGACAACCCAGCAGATATGGGCTCACGAGGATTGTCACCGGGGGAACTTCTGAAAAGTGAGATGTGGTGGCATGGGCCATCATTCTTAAAAAACTTTTCTTTGTGTAATCTTCCAGCAACACATTTTGCTGAAACTAATCTGGAGGCAAAAAAGGAGCCTAAGAGATATGAGACACCATCATTTTACAAGGATAATTTGACAAAAATCCACACAAATTTTGTTCAAATAGTGAGTCAGTGTGCAATAATAAAAGGTAATTATTGGGGCCACTTCTCAAACCTTAAGCGCCTTATACGATTCACTGCTATTTGGCGACGTTACTTCGACTATCTCAAACACATAGGGAGGCGAAGAACATTCATAACCCATCCAATTACAACAGATGAGTTGAATTCAGCGCAAAATCAGCTCATCCGATTAGCCCAAAAGGAAACATATACTAATGAGATAAGAGAAATTAGGGAGAACAAAGGTTTATCTAAGGGTAGTCAAATACTAAGTTTAAATCCTTTTCTAGACTCCGACGAAATTTTAAGGGTAGGGGGTCGTCTTACGAACTCTACAATGCCCTATACCCAAAAATATCCAATTATTTTAAAGGACACACACCACTTTACGAAATTGGTGGTAAGTGATATGCATCAACGCACTCTTCATGGCGGCCAACAGCTGATGATGGCTGAAATTCGAATGAAATATTGGATCACCAATCTAAGACGTATCGTGAAATCAACCATCCACAATTGCGTCAGATGTCATCGCTTTAACGCAAAAATGCAACAGCAACTTATGGGAAACCTTCCATTTGAAAGGGTGATAATTTTAAGGCCATTTACAAATACTGGCGTTGATTATGCGGGACCTGTGGAGATAAAGCTGTGGAAAGGAAGATGCAACAAAATATCGAAAGGATATATCGCGGTTTTTCTTTGCCTTTCAACAAAGGCAATTCACATTGAATTGGTCAGCGATCTGACGTCAGCAGCCTTTATAGCAGCCTTTCGGAGATTTATTGCCAGACGCGGAATATGTACGAACATGTTCAGTGACTGTGGCACAAACTTCAAGGGAGCGAACACGGAACTGAATAAAGAAAGTCGTTTCATTTCAGCTGAGTGGTCAGCCGAAGTTTCAGATTGTCTCTCCTCACACAACGCAAAATGGCATTTCAACCCACCATCATCACCACATTTTGGGGGGCTATGGGAGGCTGGTGTGAAGTCAATAAAACACCACCTGAAAAGAACCATCGGGGTGTCCAGACTCACATTTGAGGAATATAATACACGTCTCACGCAAATTGAAGCATGTCTGGACATTTTCTCATCGGAGCTCCGCTCGTCGCACACCCAGATAGAAACCTAATGAAAAAAAAGATAACCAATCTCGACAGATGGAAGTACATTCAACGTTTGACACAGGAATTTTGGAAACAATGGAGTACCACCTACATACACCACCTCCAACAACGTCCAAAATGGCTTAAACAGCAGCCAAACATCAACGTTGGAGACATAGTCCTGGTCAAGGAGGACAATCTTCCCCCATCATCATGGTTACTGGCACGCGTACTCGAACTGCATCCCGGTGCAGATGGTCTAACGCGCGTGGTGACTATAAAAACAGAGAAAAATGTTCTTAAGCGACCGATCTCTAAATTGTCCCCCTTGCCGATTTCGAACCCATCGAACGACGCGTAAAAAAATAAACCCAAAGACATTAACCCCCTCAAAATAATTTAATAAACAATCAAAAAAAAAAAATAAAGACTATCAGTGTTTTACTAAAACTTACCCACAAAAATCACCAACAGTGTACATGTACACCAACGAAACATCAACATAATATGGTTTAAAGTGCACAGATCAAAAACAGATATTTATGAGATTTTATTTTTTTATTATTTTTTTTTTATTATTTCATTTTTTGTTAATAAACACTAATTGAATTATTTATCTTTTCCGGAATTCAATTTCATACAACACGAATGAGATATTGATCACACCCAAACAACACAAATCTGGGACCAACAATTTGCTGTTCAACAACAACATAAACATGGGACTAACAAATTACATCACAACAACAATCAACACACCGATAACCTCAAAAAAAAACAACACCAGAGGAGACACATGGGACACATTGGTCAATCATGTCCAAGGCGGGGGAGCATGTTGTGTATCCAACAAGAAGAAGATCGAATAGTTGAAAACCGCATGTCTGGAGAATGGCCTGGTTGCTGGAATGTATTCAAAAGCCATCATTATCAGCAAACCAGACTCATTACACAAACATCGGAACGCCAAATGCACCCAAAATCACGCTTAAATAAAAAAAACCGACAACCGACAACCACCAACCGACCACCGACGAAGTTAAAGACGAACTGTCAAATTGTCGAGTTGTCATCACGAGTTGATCGTTGCACACATTAGTTAAAACCATTTAAATAAGTAGGATGCGCTCTTCTAGTGCAATCAAACTAGACATAACCGAACTTTTAATAGTTTTATGTGTTTATGAAGGTATCGGTCTTCTCGCTCTAACAACAAGGGACAAGGTAAAATTGTTCAGAATCAAGAGAGCAAATAAATTTTGTGTGTATGTATTTTCGATAACATGTTACAAACATTAATGTAAAATTTTAACTTAAAAATACTGTATCGGTCAACGACCCAAATTTAAAACAGCTGTTCAATGTAAGCCAGAAGATTTCTTCGTAGGCAACCGAACAAAGTTGAATCACTCTGCGATCATCTTTGGAAGACAAATCATCAATTAAAATCTATTTTATAACGTTTTCTAAGTCGAGAGTTTTATTTCAAATTACAGAATTTTTCATTTTTTCAAAGGAACTCAGTTCACCAATACTGAATTTCCCTCTTGTTTGTGGAACAACTTTCCCAAACCAACATAAGATTTCCTATTCGCCTCAATACGGAACAATAAGCAAGTAAAAAACATTGTATCTCTCTCAGAAGCTTTACTGCTGATTTATAGTTAACATCCGTTATATTTAGATGTTGAAGTAGGTGACTGACTTCTCTATGCAAAATTTTGTCCATGTCTGAGTTATATGGTGAACTGTGAAATGTTTTAACATCTTTTGTAGTCCTATCGCATATTTATCATATTAGTTTTGATACATAGTTTGTACCATATGGAAACACCTGAATTCGCTTAGCGAACACCATTTGAATATTATAAATATACTTAAATTGAGCATCCAATAATATTTTACATGTCTAATATACAATTTTGAGATTGTCTAGGATTCATAAAAATAAGTAAACTTTTGAAAAGCTCCAGTATTAAGGTATGTTTATTGTAACGATAGACTTTGCAAGGCTTCTAAACGATTCGGACACCGTATTGTAGATTTATCTTATATTTGTTTCTTAGCGTTATCTTGCAAATAAGTAGTGTGCATTATTTTATTTTTTGAAAAACAATTGAAAATGGTTATTTTTAAATACATTTATTATTTATGCTTTGAGATCTTAGCAGATATTACCACGTGGAAAGAAAACATCTTCCATTCATTATAGTTCCGGGAAAACTTTTTGCCATATTGTCCTTAACCTTACTTTCTGAAAAGTTAACGCATTAGACTATATACATAGAGTTTAAAGTTCTTAGTTTCAAAATAAAACAAAAAACATTATCTTTCTCTGTATAATAGAAAGTTCAAAATTTACAAGAATTATGACCAAACAAAGGCTGGATACGACGTTTGAAGAAAATCGATCAAGTCGTTTAAGCTGGAGAGGCTTGTACGGACAGACGGACCGACGAACCGACGGACGGAATTCCAAAAAAACACTTTTTTTAGTTTCACAAGCATCATAATGTTAGAATCAAACAAAACCTCGTGGTCACAATTTTTCACGATAACAATATCTTTTTCTTTATAAAAGAAAGTTAATAACCGCGTATATACACTGAGAAATCATTAAGATATATGATAGAATGGCTAGCTAGTTTACAAAAAAAGAAAAGAAGGTAGTTAAGTAATTAGTCTGGTTTATACATTTTTTACTTCTTAGATAAATTCAGAAATACTTTAATACCTAGGGTTCAGGTAGTGAAGTTAAAAAAAAACAACTAAAAATCGTTATTTTAAAATACATTTATTATTAATGCTTTGAGATCTTAGCAGATATGCCCTCGTGGAAAGAAAACATCTTCCATTCATTATAGTTCCGGGAAAACTTTTTGCCATTTTGTCCTTAACCTTACTTTCTGAAAAGTTAACGCATTAGACTATATATATAGAGTTTATAGTTCTTAGTTTCAAAATAAAACAAAAAACATTATCTTTCTCTGTATAATAGAAAGTTCAAAATTTACCAGAATTATGACCAAACAAAGGCTGGATACGACGTTTGAAGAAAATCGATAAAGTCCTTTAAGCTGGAGAGGCTTGTACGGACAGACGGACCGACGAACCGACGGACGGAATTCCAAAAAAAAACACTTTTTTAGTTTTACAAGCATCGTAATGTTAGAATCAAACAAAACCTCGTCGTCAAAATTTAATACCTAGGGTTCAGGTAGTGAAGTAAAAAGGCTGTTTATCCCCCTTACCCATTTCGGTATATTAGGATAGAGTTTATTATTCTTAATTTCAAAATATAACAAAAAAACAATATCTTTCTCTTTATAAGGAAAAAACGTTTATTACTTTAAACGCCCCCGAAAAGTGGACGTGGCAAAATACTTTATTTTAACAAAATATAGACATTATGATTGTCTAGATATGTTGTTCAGACTCATTTTCAGTATCTCTAACGGTTTGGCCTAACACTATGTTTTGCCTAGGTGGGGGCGTGTCAGTGGGCGGATTTCAAAAATGTTTACACTTGTTCTGCTGGGAGCATCAAAAACAACATGCACGTGTACCAAATTTAATTAATTAAGCTGGTTTTTGCCTTTTTTACTTTTTAGAAATAATCAGAAATAATTCAATACCTAGCTTAAAAATTAAGTATTAAAGAGAAACAAGATGATTCAGGTAGAGAAGTAACAAGGCTGTGTATACCTCATCCCATCGTATTTCCTGGATGGCAGTAATGTCAGCTTTGTAGCAGTTTATGGCTTCCGCTATTTGTCCGCTTGTACTTATCCTGTTTAATATTCTCACATTGGAATTACAGATACGGACGTTGTTGCCCTTTTTCGTTTAGCTGTTTCGTCAACAATAAAATTAGTCCTTTCCGAGGATATTGGTTGCTTCGTAACATACTTTTTTTTCCATGTTCGGGTAGTTATACCAAAGCACAACCCCCAACCTGTAGGCCTGTTCCAATTGATAAGATACCCCTAGAACTCGGGGCCATCAGTATCCACTACAGCAGGGACAGCAGGCACTTGATGTGTAGTCAGAGTTACAACGACTGGGAATTGCCAACTTAAAGCCAATCATAGTATACCCTCATTCTACAACACCCAACCATCATGGTGCCTATGTGAATAATAATGATCCGTTTTTGGCCTAAATTAAAAATTGCGTTTTGTGATAATAAGGCCAAAAACAATTGTGAGAATCTCATGAAAACAGTAATGGTAATATACTAAATAAATTTCATTCAATTTGGCAAAATAGTTTACGCGAATTTGACAATGTTTTTTATATGGCCTCAATGCAAAAATCCTGATAATGCAGTTTTGGTGGTACTTATATCTTTATAGCATATATGAAGCTTAATAAAATACGTTATAGAGATTTTCGAGAAAATTGAGGTTATGTGTGATTTTTATTTGGCAGGTACCGGTAATAACATGTCTAAAACAGGCCTAGATTTATGACCAAACAAACGCTGGATACGAAGTTTGAAAAGAAAATCGGTCACGTCGCTTAGGCTGGTGAGGATTGTGCGGACATACGGACCGACGAGTTTCGCTACCACCGTAATGTGCTCGACGTTTTTCACGAAACGATATCTTTCTCTTATAAGAGAAAGTAAATAACCGCATATATACACTGAGAAATCATTAAGATATATGATAGAATGGTTAGCTACTTTACAAAACAAGAACAGAAGGTAGTTAAGTAATTAGGCTGGTTTATAACTTTTTTAATTCTAAGAAATAATCAAAAATATTTTAAAACTTAGGAATCAGGTAGCGAAGTAACAAGGCTGTTTATATCCTATCCCATTTGGGTATATTCACTTTGACATTATTTTTTTTAACATAAAGAAATATTTTCGACACTTATGGCTCAATGAATGCGGATCGACTATTTTATCAGCAGCTTTTATCTTTCTACACGCATCGCAATTTTGGGGATACGCACTTTTGGAGTTGTAGGCAAATTTTTCCATCTTTTTAACAGGAGAATTTTGAGATTACCAAGTACTTACCCCAACTACATGAAACACATATTTGGAACGGGAGCATCACTGGATAAACTCAAATTACATTTTGATTATATCGTAAAAGTCATGACAACGATTAGTGACTTCTTCAATGCTAGGATGAAAAGTCAAATGTGTTATTGAGTGCCAAGATGAAGGATTGGAATAGGGTTATAAGCTTTCAGTTACATCAAATGAACAGTCGAGTCCACTCAAACTAAAATTTAAAGACACATTGGGGGAATCAGGCCGACGAATTTAAAATGCATTTGCAAGCCAAGCTCAGACATGGCAATACAGAGCTTACATTAGTCGATTATATCATCATTTACAGACTAGCACATACTTTTTAATCAGCAATTCAACTGATCAGATAAGCACTTTTTCTTTTCTTAAATAAGAAGAAAACTGCTTAATCTAAATTTCGTACCGCACTACCTTGAACTACCAATTTGATGCAACCTGTGCAACCTCAGGGATGTTTTTCATTTCATCGCGAGATGTCCCATTCTAAGAGAATACTGCTACAATTTATTCGGCTTACATATGCTTGATTTAGACGAAGTGTTGAGTATCCTTAATGGTGAAAGTTGTGCGAACTTCTATTCAACTACACAGTGAATGCAGTACGGTACAGAAATTATGTAATAGATGAAGGTCCAGGTGCAAGTAAAATTTTGTTTTCTTAATAATATTCATGCTAAATTGTAATTTCTTCGTTTAAAAATATTTTTAGTGATATGAAACCTAATAGCTTGCATGTTCTGTTATCGTACCAACAAATGCATGATGAGCCTGATCTCTACTCATAGACGCTGCTTGTATTAAGCTCGCTCGAAAATCGACCACACACTTTTTTTATATCATTACTATATAGATAAATAAAATTGGTGTAGCTCTGTTTGATTTGAAGCGAATTTGAATGTCTGTCTTTAAATAAAGAAATCTTAAAAATTACTGATAGTAGGTAGGTATTCGTGTCAGTTCTGGAATAGATAGTAACTAACTAAATGGTTCTTAACTTCTATAACGCTGAAAAAACAAAAATAGCACTGAAATGAAACAAATTGCATTAATTTTTTTTTTCATGCTGTACTTTTATATTACTTATTCAATAATATTTTTAATTTTTTGCTATGAGATAACAAAATGCGCACAATAGAAGAGTAATAAAATAATAGCATTCTTCTTCCAGTCCAGTCCAGATGTGGCAGAAAAGGTTAGGTACCTGCGACCAAAAAGAGTAAAAAATAATTTTTAAATTTGAAAACAAAATATCTTCATGCCACTGCTCACTGCTAAAACATTCCTACGAAGGCCATCCCTTTCCGATTTGAAATTTCGAACGATTGCAAGGAACGGTCCGAATTTACCGCCTTCTTCAAATTATCCAGCGTAGTTCACCGCTACGATAAACTTGCTGAGCAAGGCAATGAGAAGGAAAAAGAGAAAGATATTGGCACTAAAATGAGATAAGAACTCTGCCTAACTTAATCTAAAAAAACGAATGATGATAATAGTTAAAATGGATACAAAAAAGAACAAAAAAACATTCAAAGTTAACATATTCAAAATTTACGTATTTACGTAAAATTTACGTATTTTCCCTATAGACTATGTTCTTGGTAAAAACTCGTTGATCACCTGCCAATTTACCTTGACCACTATGTTCACAAACGAAAAATGTTAAACCGTCGAATGATCGAACTCTACTCACAGCAACGTATAACTGACCATGTGTGAAAACTGGCCTTTTCAATAAAATCCCAACTATATTAAAAGTTTGACCTTGTGACTTGTTTATTGTCATTGCGAACGCAGGAATGACTGGGAATTGCGTTCGTTGAAAGTTAAAAGGCAAAATAGTACCACTAAATGTCAAATTTATTCGTGGTATCAAAATTCTCTTATTGCGTGCTGTGCCAGTTAAAACTTCGCAATCAAGAGCATTATTATGCAAAGCCTTAACACGCATTCTGGTACCTTTAACCAATGCTTCTGATGTATTTAAATTGCGAATCAAAAGTACGATGGAATTAACTTTCAATTCCAATATATGTGGTGGCAAGCCACTCAGAGTTATTGAGTTCGAAAACTCAACTGGATAATGATTGATATCGTTTTCATTATCAGAAATAATTTTGTCATAACTATGGTAACTTTTTTTCGCCAGGCATGCTGCTAAGCACATCCTTATTGACCAAAGCACAATCTTCGTTATTTGGCGCTCGTATAACAGATTTCAAGATTCGGTCAGACAATATATCATTAACATTATCGCCATAAATTGAACTAATGACATTATTCAAACCGCCAACTAATTGTTGCGGTATTTCGATGATATTATCACCAAACTGTGGAAGTTCCGGTGCTTCTCCGTTTCCAATTTTTTTTAAGAAATCAACAAATTCTAATTCATGAGGTAAAACTCTCATGTTTTGTGTCAAAGTGACATGATGAAACAAAGAAAACTGATCCCAACTGGTCACACAATTCTCGATTAAAGTGGCACCATTTCCACCAAATGGTTTAGCTTTATAAATATCATTGGTGCATAAGTCTTTACATAATCTATCAATTATTTTCAAGGCCTGAAGTCGACACTTTGACACTTCATCAATTAGGATAAGGGACGAAGAACTTATGTATCGACCTTGATCACTATTAGAAGTAATATTGGCCACAGAATTTTCCAAAATTGGAATGGGCAATTTGAAGACATTGTGCAATGCCCTACATCCAATCAAAAGTGTCGAAGCAATGTAACTGAAAGCTGTTGCAATGCATCGAAGGTTGAGTGAATGCAACTTCCGAATAATTGCAGTTTGTGTAAATGTTTTCCCACAACCTGCATGAGCAGTTTAACAAAATACATTTGAACCAGTGTCGTGATGTTGAACTTCACGAATCACTTGATCGATTATGGTTTTTTGTTCAAGATTAGAACTGGCATACGCTTCATCGAATAGAAATTGCGCTTCATCTTGATCAAAAAAAAACTAAATCATTTATTTCAGGCAATACAGTGGGAGTTGGTAAGCCAAGTGATTGACATGCCACGTTATGAGAATTCAAAATTTCTTGAATATCAAGTAAAGCTCGATTAAATGCAACTTCTTCATCATTATCTCTTGCAAAATCTTCACTCATATAAACTATAAAATCATTCCAAATTGCTAAAGCATTGGCTGGCATATTCAGTGCACAAATAAAACCAAATAATTCACGCAGTTGTTTTGAATGTTGAAATTCTTTAGCTTCATTCAAACACTCGCGCCATTCATTATCATTCGATGCAATTCCACGTGCATGACATGCTTCAACAAATGTGTTATGTACAGCATCGTTGTAAGTGCGGACATCTTCGTACGATTTAGGACCACCAACATGTAATAAGAGTAAACGCAAGTGAAATAGTTCAATGTCTTTTGATGATACGACATACATACGTGAAATTATCTTATCACCACCACTCAAACGTCTTTGCCATGTGTGTGTGCTCGTTTGCCAAGTGTAATGCAAAGGAATTTCAGTGTTTTTATATTGGTTTGCTGTTCGATCTGCACGAATCAACTCAAAAAATGCTAACAGTTTTGTTGGCTTGGCATTTTGAACTGCATTTGCTTCTTGACCTTCTCTAAAAAACAAATTTCGGCGAGACGGCAAATGAATATCGAGTCTGACAATGGAATGTGATTGGTAATGCATGGGTATTTCAAATATTCGCCACATTGCTTCAGTAGACCCAACATAACGGCCATTTACAAAATTTGTGACTTCGCCAATTTGACCTAGTGGATTATTACCATCAGCAATCGAAACAGTTCCGATTTCAACGGTAGCACTATCATAACCTTTATAAACATATTTGTAAATATATTTCACACTTCTTACTGTTGTGCATACCTCAACATTAATGTGACAATTTGATTTTCCAAGTAAATATAGATTATATGGCACTACATAACGATTATCAAGTGATAGTCACGTTTTTTGTACAATGGATACCCATTTACAGACTCACGTGTGAATTCATTGAAGTTTTTTGGAAATTCTTTCGAACATTTACCATCTACCATACACACGGAATTTGGATTAAGTGCACCACATGGCCCATGCATCATGTGATTCTTGACATATTCATGTAACTTGGGATGTGTGGTAGGATCGGGTATTTCAGTGCAAACAACTTTGTCAATATCAATTGGTTCAATGATTTTATCGTTCTCGTGCAAGGTAATTAAAATGTGGGCATGTGGCAAACCCCTTTTTTGAAATTCGATTGTATAAATTATTGCAATAACTCTTCCAAATATACACTTCGTAACAATTATATCTATCAATTCTTTCAACTTCTCTTTAAAAACACGAACGATAGTTTCGGGACGAAAATTAGAAGATTCATACCCCAAGCAAGCAGTAATCTCAGGCCACGATGGATTTCATGTCATTGTAATAAATAGAGATGGTTTCCCAAAGTGCTGTACAATTGACATTGCATCCAGGTAATTCTGATACATGTTCCGGGGCGAACCGGAGAAAGATGATGGCAAAATTACTTTTCTACCAATATTGACGGGATCATTCGAATTCATTTCAAAAAAATCAGTTAAATTATTGTATACTTCACAGCGCAAATTCTTTTGATTGTTCCTAATATAGAACAATCTTGTGCCCTCTATGCGTATATACATATCAACAATCCACTGCAAATAAAGTTTTTGAGAATGGTGTAAAAGGCTAAAATCATTCCTGATGGCAAGACGATAAGCTGCATATTGCAACATTGTAATTTTGGTTCGGGGTGCAGCTGCTCTTGATGTGCTTGGCATATTGTGAGTCATATTAGTGTGCCACCCAGTGTCTCCATTTGGAAACAACAAAGGGTAGGCCAATGGATCGAGAGAAGGTTCCAAAACAGACACTTTTCGAATCGCACCAGTAACTTTTTGGAAAGCAATCATATTACGCTCAAAAGGTGGCTCACCTTCAAGTGTGTTGAATATTACAGCTACATCAGTTGCAACCGCGTCGTTACAACGCCGAATGTCAAGATCACGATTGACTTTAATGACCATACAAACTTCTCTACTTTCATTACCAGGTCTATTACAACAATGCCTCATAGATGTGAAAGAGTGCACAAATGGATTCACACGATTCAATTCATTAGATATAGAATGCATCAAATCACGATCACAGTCACGATTAGACTGAACATTTAATCGGTATTGGTTGGCAGTACCAACGTCATAGAAATATAACTGTGCATAGGAAGGTTGATTACCGTACAAAGAAACAGTCAAAGGCCCCATTCTATGATAAAACGTATCATGAATTTTAAAGTGATAAACACCTTGTGTGACATTTTGTGAGACTTTTGCTTCTGGGGAAATCATTGCAAAGGAGAATTGTAACTGCGAATATTAGCAAAATAATTATTCGCACGGTTTTTATCATTTTTATCATTTGATCGAAGGTCATAATATAGCTTATTTATGAAAGCGTTCTGACTTAAAGGCGGTATGAACACTTTTCCATTATGACAGCAAGAAGTAAAAATATTTCGATCCTTACCAGTCGTCTCTGAACTATAATGTATCGCATTACAAAGAACACATCGTACATTCATCAAACCAATATCAAAGGAATTGAAATTACGCGGTACTAAATTTAATGCGATTTTAAATGTATCCGTAAAGCTATCAATTAAACTATTATCATCATTATCGCCATATGGTACGGCTTCGCGACGTAACAAATAATCAACACTATTTCTTTCCCTCTCACGCCTAACCGTCAAAGTTCTTTGCCGAGGCATATCTACCTAATATTCCATCGAAAAAAAAGGAATCAATAAATAAGCATTCACAATAAATAAACTCTTATAAATTGTATAAAAAAAGAAATCAAAATGACTTACCAAAGAATAGGTAATAATTGGCCAAAACCAGGATCAGAGCACAGTGAAACCACAATTATTGTAGGATGGCTATCTAATAATTCGTGTAGGATACAACCGACTTCGAATGACCGGAAGCCAAATGTACTTCCGTTCATCAGACTAATGCAACCACACCTGCGCATAACTTCTCTCCCTCATTCGCTTAACACATACGAACACCACACACATTCATCCGCCACGCCCTCACACGCCAAACACTTTCGTTTCGGTGAGGTGGCTCAGTGGCTGCTCTATGTATAGTGCTACACTATACAAATAAGGTCAATAATAATGCCAACGCCCAACGCAGAAAATACAATTTTGTACAATATTCGGGCAACATTATGATTACCAATAACTTATAAGAGACAGAGTAGGTATACGTATCCAATCCAATCACCAATACGCGTGCGCATATTCCCTTCTCTTCTTAATTCGCTTAAAGCACAGCATTCGCCCCTCACTATGTTACAGCTACATTAGAGTTTTACGCATACGCATATAGAAACGTTCTCTGTGTATGATTCTCTTTTTTTAATTCCTGATTCATACAATAGAAGGAGGCAGTCACAGGACTTCGACTGAGCGAAAGAAAAATGTGACTTATCCAATTACCCATACCCACCCCTGCGCATATACTTTTCTCTCTTTCTTTGCTTAACTCCCATCTCTCAAACGTGACACTCACTCGCCGCACAGATAGCTAAGCTATAAAGCTATCTTTCTTTGTATGTTTATAATGTTGTTGTTGTAACCAAGGTAATTTAAAAACATTATTTTACCTATTTTGCAATAACTTTTTTGAGATTATAATTCTTTTCGACCGATCTATGAGCTGTACGCTTCAATTTGGTAAAAAAAAATCAATTTTACTTCATTAAATAGGGTAAATATGTTCTGAAAGAAATTGGGTCGGCGATTAATATAGTGGATTTTGATTAATGTTCCTAAAAATGAAATAAGTAATGTCATAATGTTAAAATGTGATTATACGAACGTTTATTCCGACATTGAAAGTAATCGGTATCCATATGAATGATAAAGATTTTTCGTTATTGGCGAAAACTGTAATTGTAGTATAGAAATTAAATTTCAATGAATTTGGGCAAATAGTTTGCGAGGAATTGACAATTTTGTTTATATGGCCTATATGCAAAATTCCGTTGTTGGGTATGCAGTTTTGGTGGAACCAATATGCGTATAGCATACATTAAGTTTAAGCACAATCCTTGGAGCCGTTTTCGAGAAAATTGAGGTTATGTATGATTTTTATATGGCAGTTACCGGTAACAACGTGGCTAAAACAAAAAAAAAATTGAATTGAATTATGACGAAACAAACGCTGGATACGAAGTTTGAAGAAAATTGGTTAAGCCGTTTAGGCTGAAGAGGCTTGTTCGGACAGACGGACCGACGAACCGACGAGCCGACGGACGTAATTCCAAAAAAAAAACACTTTTTTGAGTTTCGCTAGCATCATAATATTAGAATCAAACAATATCTCGAGGTCAAAATTTTACCGAAACAATATCTTTCTCTTTATAAGAGAAAGTTGAAAATGGTCTAGAATTATGACCAAACAAGCGCTGGATACGAAGTCTAAAGAAAATCGGTCAAGTCGTTTAGGCTGGTAAGGCTTCTACGGGCAGGCGGACCGACGAACCGACCGAAATTCCAAAAACCACTTTTTTGCGTTTCGCTGGCATCGTAATATTAGCATCAATCAAAATTTCGAGGTCGAAAATTTTCACGAAACCGCATTTATACACTGAGAAATCATTAAGATATATGATAGAATGGTTAGCTAGTGTACCAAAAAAGAAAAGAAGGTAGATAGGTAATTAGGCTGGTTTTTACCCTTTTAACTTCTTAGAAAGAAACAGAATTAATTTAATACCTAGCTTAAAAATTATGTATTAAAGGGAAACAAGAGGATCCATTTAGTGAAGTAACAATGCTGTTTATACCCTATCCGTTTGGGTATATTCGGTTTGACACACATTTTTTTACGTAAAGAAATTATTTCGACACATATGTCTGTCTGTCCGTCTATCAAACTGTGTTTCACCCACTTTAGGTCCTTACATTTTGATCATTATTTTCAAAATTTGCAAAGACACTATCTGTCCGACGAGGCAGAAGAAATGCAAAATTTTTGAAATCCGCCCAATGTCACCCCCATTTTTAACAAAAAGTTTTTTTTTGGCGAAATTTTAAGGGATTTTAAAAAAATTTTATACAATCCTAAAATAGATTATTCATCCACACAAAGTTTTTTGCACGCCCACTATTCGAGGCTTCAATAGTAAAAAAAAAACGTTTCGTGGGTACAATTTTTAAATATTTGCAAAAAAGTTTTCATGCAAAATCATTGGTTTTAATAATATTACCAATTTTGCTATTTTTATATGAAACCTAGTCCAACTTTTTGAGGCATTTTCATACAAAAAACTTCCCGATGCATAACCAAGCGGAAACATTGTACATCCCCTGCAGAAACTTTACTGCTGATTTATAATTAACATCCGTTATTTCTAGATGTTGAAGTAGCTGACTGGCTTATGTGGTGAACCGTAAAATAGGTTAACATTTTTTGAATACCCTATCCCATATGTATCATATTAGTTTTGATACATAGTTTTTACCATTTGAAAACACCTGAATCCGCTTAGCGAACCGTTGAATATTCTAACCCATTCCTAACTTTAATTTATCATACAATAAAAATAGGCTTAAGTAATACACAATTTTGAGATTCAGTACAATGTTCATGTACTGACTCAAGGAACAGGAACAAAAAAGTTATATACAAAATTTTTTTTGAAGTGTAACATTTTCAAAATCCAAAAATTTTTGATAAAAAATTTATATATGTCGATGTGTATATGTTTCAAAATCTGAAAAAATCTAATTCTTTGTCGTATAAAAATATTAAAATCTGAAAAATTTTATTCAAAAAATTAGTGTTTCTTCGTGTATAAATTTCAAAATCTGAAAAATTTTATTAAAAATTTAAGTTTTTTGTCGAGTACAAATTTTAAGATCTAAAAAATTTTGATGAAAACTTTCGATTTTTTGACGTGTAAAAATTTTAAAATCTGAAAATTTTTGATGTTAAACTTAAATTTTTTGATATTAAAATCTGAAAAATTTTAATGAAAAATTTAGTTATAGTTTTTTCATTAATGAACAAATTTATTTTTTGGTAGTGTATATACATATTCTAAAATCTGAAAATTTTTTTGTGAAAAATTTAGACTTTTTGAAGTGTAACAATTTCAAAATCCAAAAATTTTTGATAAAAAATTTATATATGTCGATGTGTATATGTTTCAAAATCTGAAAAAATCTCATTCTTTGTCGTGTAAAAATATTAAAATCTGAAAAATTTTATTTAAAAAATTAGTGTTTCTTCTTGTATAAATTTCAAAATCTGAAAAATTTTATTAAAAATTTAAGTTTTTTGTCGAGTATAAATTTTAAGATCTAAAAAATTTTGATGAATGCTTTCGATTTTTTAACGTGTAAAAATTTTAATATCTGAAAATTTTTGATGTTAAACTTAGATTTTTCGACCTATAAAAATATTAAAATCTGAAAAATTTGAATGAAAAATTTAGTTATAGTTTTTTAATTAATGAACATATTTAACTTTTTTGTAGTGTATAGATTTTAAGATCTGAAAATTTTTTATGAAAAATTTAGACTTTTCGACGTATAAAAATACCAAAATCTGAAAAATTTTATTTAAAATTTAAGTTTTTTATGGAGTACAATTTTTAAAATCTAAAAAATTTTGATGAATACTTTCGATTTTTTGACGTGAAAAAATTTTAAAATCTGAAAATTTTTGATGAAAAACTTATATTTTTCGAAGTATAAAAATATTAAAATCTGAAAAATTTAGTTATAGTTTTATAATAATTAAACAAATTTAATTTTTTTGTAGTGTATGGATTTAAAAATCTGAAATTTTTTTATGAAAAATTTAGACTTTTTGACGTGTAACAGTTTCAAAATCTGAAAATTTTTGATGATAAACTTCGATTTTTTGTCGTAAAAATTTCAAACAAAACAGCATGCCCATATGCGATATAAAAAAATTGTCAATTTCTCGTGGATTATTTTGCAAAATTGAATGAAATTTATATTGTATACTACTATTACTTTTTTCCTTGTCAAATTTCAAAATCTGAAAAATTTTAATTTAAAATTTAGATATTTCGTCGTTTGAAAATTTCAAAATCTAAAAAAAAAGATGAAAACTTTTAATTATTGGTATTGTAAAATTTTCAAAATCTGAAAAATTTAGATTCTTTGGTAGTGTAAAAATTTCACAATCTGAAAAATTTTGATTAAAAATTAAAGTTTTTTGTGGTGTATAAATTTTAAAATCTGAAAATTGTTTGAAAATTTTAGATTTTTTGACGTGTAAAAAATTCAAAACCTGAAAAATTTTAATTAAAAATTTAATTTTTTTGTCGAGTATAAATTTTAAAATCTAAAATATTGAGATTTTTTACGTGTAAAAAATTCAATATCTGAAATTTTTTAATGAAAAATTAGTTTCACATTTTTAAATAATGAAATATTAACATTTTTTGGTAGAGTAAAAATTTCAAACCCCAAATGATTTTGATTAAAAATTTTAGTTTTTTGTCGAGTATGAATTTTAGAATCTAAAAAATTTTGATGAAAACTTTCGATTTTTTGACGTGTAAAAAATTTTCAAATCTGAAAATTTTTGAAGTTTAACTTAAATTTTTTGATATTAAAATCTGAAAAATTTTAATGAAAAATTTAGTTATAGTTTTTTAATTAATGAACAAATTTAATTTTTTTGTAGTGTATAGATTTTAAGATCTGAAAATTTTTTATGAAAAATTTAGACTTTCCGACGTATAAAAATATCAAAATCTGAAAAATTTTAATTAAAAAATTAGTTTTTCTTCGTGTTAAATTTCAAAACCTGAAAAATTTTATTTAAAATTTAAGTTTTTTATGGAGTACAAATTTTGAAATCTAAAAAATTTTGATAAATACTTTAGATTTTTTGACGTGTAAAAATTTTAAAATCTGAAAATTTTTGATGAAAAACTTAGATTTTTCGAAGTATAAAAATATTAAAATCTTAAAAATTTAGTTATAGTTTTATAATTAATAAACAAATTTAATTTTTTTGTAGTGTATGGATTTAAAAATCTGAAATTTTTTTATGAAAAATTTAGACTTTTTGACGTGTAACAATTTCAAAATCTGAAAATTTTTGATGATAAACTTAGATTTTTTGTTGTAAAAATTTCAAACAAAACAGCATGCCCATATGCGATATAAAAAAATTGTTAATTTCTCGTAGATTATTTTGCAAAATTGAATGAAATTTATATTGTATACTACTATTACTTTTTTCCCGGTCAAATTTCAAAATCTGAAAAATTTTAATTTAACATTTAGATATTTCGTCGTTTGAAAATTTCAAAATCTAAAAAAAAAGATGAAAACTTTTAATTATTGGTATTGTAAAATTTTCAAAATCTGAAAAATTTAAATTCTTTGGTAGTGTAAAAATTTCAAAATCTGAAAAATTTTGTATAAAAATTTAAGTTTTTTGTGGTGTATAAATTTTAAAATCTGAAAATTGTTTAAAAAATTTAGATTTTTTGACATGTAAAAAATTCAAAACCTGAAAAATTTTAATTAAAAATTTTATTTGTTTGTCGAGTATAAATTTTAAAATTTAATATATTGAGATTTTTTACGTGTAAAAAATTTAAAATCTGAAAATTTTTGATGAAAACTTAGATTTTTTGTCGTAAAAATTTCAAAAAAAACAGCATCCCATATGCGATATAAAAAAATTGTCAATTTCTCGTGAATTATTTTGCAAAATTGAATGAAATATTACTTTTTTCCCGGTCAAATGTCAAAATCTGAAAAATTTTAATTTAAAATTTAGATATTTCGTCGTTTGAAAATTTCAAAATCTAAAAAAAAAAGATGAAAACTTTTAATTATTGGTATTGTAAAATTTTCAAAATCTGAAAAATTTAGATTCTTTGGTAGTGTAAAAATTTCAAAATCTGAAAAAATTTGTATAAAAATTTAAGTTTCTTGTCGTGTATCAATTTTAAAACTTTTGGTATTGTAAAACTTTCAAATTCTAAAAAATTTAGATTCTTTGGTAGTGTAAAAATTTCACAATCTGGAAAATTTTGATTAAACATTTAAGTTTTTTGTCGTGTATAAATTTTAAAATCTGAAAATTGTTTGAAAAATTTAGATTTTTTGACGTGTAAAAAATTCAAAACCTGAAAAATTTTAATTAAAAATTTAATTTTTTTGTCTAGTATAAATTTTAAAATCTAAAATATTGAGATTTTTTACGTGTAAAAAATTCAATATCTGAAAATTTTTAATAAAAAATTTAGTTTTACATTTTTAAATAATGAAAAATTAACATTTTTTGGTAGAGTAAAAATTTCAAACCCCAAATGATTTTAAGTTTTTTGTCGAGTATAAATTTTAAAATCTAAAAAATTTTGATGAATACTTTCTATTTTTGACGTGTAAAAATTTTAAAATCTGAAAATGTTTGATGAAATACTTAGATTTTTCGAAGTATAAAAATATTAAAATCTGAAAAATTTAGTTATAGTTTTTTAATTAATAAACAAATTTAATTTTTTTGTAGTGTACAGATTTAAAAATCTGAAAATTTTTTATGAAAAATTTAGACTTTTCGACGTATAAAAATACCAAAATCTGAAAAATTTTATTTAAAATTTAAGTTTTTTATGGAGTACAATTTTTAAAATCTAAAAAATTTTGATGAATACTTTCGATTTTTTGACGTGAAAAAATTTTAAAATCTGAAAATTTTTGATGAAAAACTTATATTTTTCGAAGTATAAAAATATTAAAATCTGAAAAATTTAGTTATAGTTTTATAATAATTAAACAAATTTAATTTTTTTGTAGTGTATGGATTTAAAAATCTGAAATTTTTTTATGAAAAATTTAGACTTTTTGACGTGTAACAGTTTCAAAATCTGAAAATTTTTGATGATAAACTTCGATTTTTTGTCGTAAAAATTTCAAACAAAACAGCATGTCCATATGCGATATAAAAAAATTGTCAATTTCTCGTGGATTATTTTGCAAAATTGAATGAAATTTATATTGTATACTACTATTACTTTTTTCCTTGTCAAATTTCAAAATCTGAAAAATTTTAATTTAAAATTTAGATATTTCGTCGTTTGAAAATTTCAAAATCTAAAAAAAAAGATGAAAACTTTTAATTATTGGTATTGTAAAATTTTCAAAATCTGAAAAATTTAGATTCTTTGGTAGTGTAAAAATTTCACAATCTGAAAAATTTTGATTAAAAATTAAAGTTTTTTGTGGTGTATAAATTTTAAAATCTGAAAATTGTTTGAAAATTTTAGATTTTTTGACGTGTAAAAAATTCAAAACCTGAAAAATTTTAATTAAAAATTTAATTTTTTTGTCGAGTATAAATTTTAAAATCTAAAATATTGAGATTTTTTACGAGTAAAAAATTCAATATCTGAAATTTTTTAATGAAAAATTAGTTTCACATTTTTAAATAATGAAATATTAACATTTTTTGGTAGAGTAAAAATTTCAAACCCCAAATGATTTTGATTAAAAATTTTAGTTTTTTGTCGAGTATGAATTTTAGAATCTAAAAAATTTTGATGAAAACTTTCGATTTTTTGACGTGTAAAAAATTTTCAAATCTGAAAATTTTTGATGTTTAACTTAAATTTTTTGATATTAAAATCTGAAAAATTTTAATGAAAAATTTAGTTATAGTTTTTTAATTAATGAACAAATTTAATTTTTTTGTAGTGTATAGATTTTAAGATCTGAAAATTTTTTATGAAAAATTTAGACTTTCCGACGTATAAAAATATCAAAATCTGAAAAATTTTAATTAAAAAATTAGTTTTTCTTCGTGTTAAATTTCAAAACCTGAAAAATTTTATTTAAAATTTAAGTTTTTTATGGAGTACAAATTTTGAAATCTAAAAAATTTTGATAAATACTTTAGATTTTTTGACGTGTAAAAATTTTAAAATCTGAAAATTTTTGATGAAAAACTTAGATTTTTCGAAGTATAAAAATATTAAAATCTTAAAAATTTAGTTATAGTTTTATAATTAATAAACAAATTTAATTTTTTTGTAGTGTATGGATTTAAAAATCTGAAATTTTTTTATGAAAAATTTAGACTTTTTGACGTGTAACAATTTCAAAATCTGAAAATTTTTGATGATAAACTTAGATTTTTTGTTGTAAAAATTTCAAACAAAACAGCATGCCCATATGCGATATAAAAAAATTGTTAATTTCTCGTAGATTATTTTGCAAAATTGAATGAAATTTATATTGTATACTACTATTACTTTTTTCCCGGTCAAATTTCAAAATCTGAAAAATTTTAATTTAACATTTAGATATTTCGTCGTTTGAAAATTTCAAAATCTAAAAAAAAAGATGAAAACTTTTAATTATTGGTATTGTAAAATTTTCAAAATCTGAAAAATTTAAATTCTTTGGTAGTGTAAAAATTTCAAAATCTGAAAAATTTTGTATAAAAATTTAAGTTTTTTGTGGTGTATAAATTTTAAAATCTGAAAATTGTTTAAAAAATTTAGATTTTTTGACATGTAAAAAATTCAAAACCTGAAAAATTTTAATTAAAAATTTTATTTGTTTGTCGAGTATAAATTTTAAAATTTAATATATTGAGATTTTTTACGTGTAAAAAATTTAAAATCTGAAAATTTTTGATGAAAACTTAGATTTTTTGTCGTAAAAATTTCAAAAAAAACAGCATCCCATATGCGATATAAAAAAATTGTCAATTTCTCGTGAATTATTTTGCAAAATTGAATGAAATATTACTTTTTTCCCGGTCAAATGTCAAAATCTGAAAAATTTTAATTTAAAATTTAGATATTTCGTCGTTTGAAAATTTCAAAATCTAAAAAAAAAAGATGAAAACTTTTAATTATTGGTATTGTAAAATTTTCAAAATCTGAAAAATTTAGATTCTTTGGTAGTGTAAAAATTTCAAAATCTGAAAAAATTTGTATAAAAATTTAAGTTTCTTGTCGTGTATCAATTTTAAAACTTTTGGTATTGTAAAACTTTCAAATTCTAAAAAATTTAGATTCTTTGGTAGTGTAAAAATTTCACAATCTGGAAAATTTTGATTAAACATTTAAGTTTTTTGTCGTGTATAAATTTTAAAATCTGAAAATTGTTTGAAAAATTTAGATTTTTTGACGTGTAAAAAATTCAAAACCTGAAAAATTTTAATTAAAAATTTAATTTTTTTGTCTAGTATAAATTTTAAAATCTAAAATATTGAGATTTTTTACGTGTAAAAAATTCAATATCTGAAAATTTTTAATAAAAAATTTAGTTTCACATTTTTAAATAATGAAAAATTAACATTTTTTGGTAGAGTAAAAATTTCAAACCCCAAATGATTTTAAGTTTTTTGTCGAGTATAAATTTTAAAATCTAAAAAATTTTGATGAATACTTTCTATTTTTGACGTGTAAAAATTTTAAAATCTGAAAATGTTTGATGAAATACTTAGATTTTTCGAAGTATAAAAATATTAAAATCTGAAAAATTTAGTTATAGTTTTTTAATTAATAAACAAATTTAATTTTTTTGTAGTGTACAGATTTAAAAATCTGAAAATTTTTTATGAAAAATTTAGACTTTTTGACGTGTAACAATTTCAAAATCTGAAAATTTTTGATGATAAACTTAGATTTTTTGTAGTAAAAATCTCAAACAAAACAGCATACCCATATGCGATTTAAAAAAATTGTCAATTTCTCGTGAATTACTTTGCAAAATTGAATGGATTTTATATTGTAAACTACTATTACTTTTTTCCCTGTCAAATTTCAAAATCTGAAAAATTTTAATTTAAAATTTAGATATTTCGTCGTTTGAAAATTTCAAAATCTAAAAAAAAAGATGAAAACTTTTAATTATTGGTATTGTAAAATTTTCAAAATCTGAAAAATTTTGTATAAAAATTTAAGTTTTTTGTCGTGTATAAATTTTAAAACTTTTGGTATTGTAAAACTTTCAAAATCTGAAAAATTTATATTCTTTGGTAGTGTAAAAATTTCAAAATCTGAAAAATTTTAATGAAAAAATTAGTTATAGTTTTTTCATTAATGAACAAATTTTTTTTTGGTAGTGTATATACATATTCTTAAATCTGAAAATTTTTTTGTGAAAAATTTAGACTTTTTGAAGTGTAACAATTTCAAAATCCAAAAATTTTTGATAAAAAATTTATATATGTCGATGTGTATATGTTACAAAATCTGAAAAAATCTCATTCTTTGTCGTGTAAAAATATTAAAATCTGAAAAATTTTATTTAAAAAATTAGTGTTTCTTCTTGTATAAATTTCAAAATCTGAAAAATTTTATTAAAAATTTAAGTTTTTTGTCGAGTACAAATTTTAAGATCTGAAAAATTTTGATGAATACTTTCGATTTTTTGACGTGTAAAAATTTTAAAATCTGAAAATTTTTGATGTTAAACTTAAATTTTTTGATATTAAAATCTGAAAAATTTTAATGAAAAATTTAGTTGTAGTTTTTTCATTAATGAACAAATTTATTTTTTGGTAGTGTATATACATATTCTAAAATCTGAAAATTTTTTTGTGAAAAATTTAGACTTTTTGAAGTGTAACAATTTCAAAATCCAAAAATTTTTGATAAAAAATTTATATATGTCGATGTGTATATGTTTCAAAATCTGAAAAAATCTCATTCTTTGTCGTGTAAAAATATTAAAATCTGAAAAATTTTATTTAAAAAATCAGTGTTTCTTCGTGTATACATTTCAAAATCTGAAAATTTTTATTAAAAATTTAAGTTTTTTGTCGAGTATAAATTTTAAGATCTAAAAAAATTTGATGAATGCTTTCGATTTTTTAACGTGTAAAAATTTTAAAATCTGAAAATTTTTGATGTTAAACTTAGATTTTTCGACCTATAAAAATATTAAAATCTGAAAAATTTGAATGAAAAATTTAGTTATAGTTTCTTAATTAATGAACAAATTTAATTTTTTTGTAGTGTATAGATTTTAAGATCTGAAAATTTTTTATGAAAAGTTTAGACTTTTCGACGTATAAAAATACCAAAATCTGAAAAATTTTATTTTAAATTTAAGTTTTTTATGGAGTACAAATTTTAAAATCTAAAAAATTTTGATGAATACTTTCGATTTTTTGACGTGTAAAAATTTTAACATCTGAAAATTTTTGATGAAAAACTTAAATTTTTCGAAGTATAAAAATATTAAAATCTGAAAAATTCAGTTATAGTTTTATAATTAATAAACAAATTTAATTTTTTTGTAGTGCATTGATTTAAAAATCTGAAATTTTTTTATGAAAAATTTAGACTTATTGACGTGTAACAATTTCAAAATCTGAAAATTTTTTATGATAAACTTAGATTTTTTGTCGTAAAAATTTCAAACAGAACAACATGCCCATATGCGATATAAAAAAATTGTCAATTTCTCGTGGATTATTTTGCAAAATTGAATGAAATTTATATTGTATACTACTATTACTTTTTTCCCTGTCAAATTTCAAAATCTGAAAAATTTTAATTTAAAATTTAGATATTTCGTCGTTTGAAAATTTCAAAATCTAAAAAAAAAGATGAAAACTTTTAATTATTGGTATTGTAAAATTTTCAAAATCTGAAAAATTTAGATTCTTTGGTAGTGTAAAAATTTCACAATCTGAAAAATTTTGATTAAAAATTAAAGTTTTTTGTGGTGTATAAATTTTAAAATCTGAAAATTGTTTGAAAATTTTAGATTTTTTGACGTGTAAAAAATTCAAAACCTGAAAAATTTTAATTAAAAATTTAATTTTTTTGTCGAGTATAAATTTTAAAATCTAAAATATTGAGATTTTTTACGTGTAAAAAATTCAATATCTGAAAATTTTTAATGAAAAATTAGTTTCACACTTTTAAATAATGAAAAATTAACATTTTTTGGTAGAGTAAAAATTTCAAACCCCAAATGATTTTGATTAAAAATTTTAGTTTTTTGTCGAGTATGAATTTTAGAATCTAAAAAATTTTGATGAAAACTTTCGATTTTTTGACGTGTAAAAATTTTCAAATCTGAAAATTTTTGATGTTAAACTTAAATTTTTTGATATTAAAATCTGAAAAATTTTAATGAAAAATTTAGTTATAGTTTTTTAATTAATGAACAAATTTAATTTTTTTGTAGTGTATAGATTTTAAGATCTGAAAATTTTTTATGAAAAATTTAGACTTTTCGACGTATAAAAATATCAAAATCTGAAAAATTTTAATTAAAAAATTTGTTTTTCTTCGTGTTAAATTTCAAAATCTGAATAATTTTATTTAAAATTTAAGTTTTTTATGGAGTACAAATTTTGAAATCTAAAAAATATTGATGAATACTTTCGATTTTTTGACGTGTAAAAATTTTAAAATCTGAAAATTTTTGATGAAAAACTTTGATTTTTCGAAGTATAAAAATATTAAAATCTGAAAAATTTAGTTATATTCAGTTATAGTTTTATAATTAATAAACAAATTTAATTTTTTTGTAGTGCATTGATTTAAAAATCTGAAATTTTTTTATGAAAAATTTAGACTTATTGACGTGTAACAATTTCAAAATCTGAAAATTTTTTATGATAAACTTAGATTTTTTGTCGTAAAAATTTCAAACAGAACAACATGCCCATATGCGATATAAAAAAATTGTCAATTTCTCGTGGATTATTTTGCAAAATTGAATGAAATTTATATTGTATACTACTATTACTTTTTTCCCTGTCAAATTTCAAAATCTGAAAAATTTTAATTTAAAATTTAGATATTTCGTCGTTTGAAAATTTCAAAATCTAAAAAAAAAGATGAAAACTTTTAATTATTGGTATTGTAAAATTTTCAAAATCTGAAAAATTTAGATTCTTTGGTAGTGTAAAAATTTCACAATCTGAAAAATTTTGATTAAAAATTAAAGTTTTTTGTGGTGTATAAATTTTAAAATCTGAAAATTGTTTGAAAATTTTAGATTTTTTGACGTGTAAAAAATTCAAAACCTGAAAAATTTTAATTAAAAATTTAATTTTTTTGTCGAGTATAAATTTTAAAATCTAAAATATTGAGATTTTTTACGTGTAAAAAATTCAATATCTGAAAATTTTTAATGAAAAATTAGTTTCACACTTTTAAATAATGAAAAATTAACATTTTTTGGTAGAGTAAAAATTTCAAACCCCAAATGATTTTGATTAAAAATTTTAGTTTTTTGTCGAGTATGAATTTTAGAATCTAAAAAATTTTGATGAAAACTTTCGATTTTTTGACGTGTAAAAATTTTCAAATCTGAAAATTTTTGATGTTAAACTTAAATTTTTTGATATTAAAATCTGAAAAATTTTAATGAAAAATTTAGTTATAGTTTTTTAATTAATGAACAAATTTAATTTTTTTGTAGTGTATAGATTTTAAGATCTGAAAATTTTTTATGAAAAATTTAGACTTTTCGACGTATAAAAATATCAAAATCTGAAAAATTTTAATTAAAAAATTTGTTTTTCTTCGTGTTAAATTTCAAAATCTGAATAATTTTATTTAAAATTTAAGTTTTTTATGGAGTACAAATTTTGAAATCTAAAAAATATTGATGAATACTTTCGATTTTTTGACGTGTAAAAATTTTAAAATCTGAAAATTTTTGATGAAAAACTTTGATTTTTCGAAGTATAAAAATATTAAAATCTGAAAAATTTAGTTATAGTTTTATAGTTAATAAACAAATTTAATTTTTTTGTGGTGTATGGATTTAAAAATCGAAAATTTTTTTATGAAAAATTTAGACTTTTTGACGTGTAACAATTTCAAAATCTGAAAATTTTTGATGATAAACTTAGATTTTTTGTTGTAAAAATTTCAAACAAAACAGCATGCCCATATGCGATATAAAAAAATTGTTAATTTCCCGTAGATTATTTCGCAAAATTGAATGAAATTTATATTGTATACTACTATTACTTTTTTCCCGGTCAAATTTCAAAATCTGAAAAATTTTAATTTAACATTTAGATATTTCGTCGTTTGAAAATTTCAAAATCTAAAAAAAAAGATGAAAACTTTTAATTATTGGTATTGTAAAATTTTCAAAATCTGAAAAATTTAAATTCTTTGGTAGTGTAAAAATTTCAAAATCTGAAAAATTTTGTATAAAAATTTAAGTTTTTTGTTGTGTATAAATTTTAAAACTTTTGGTATAGTAAAACTTTCAATATCTGAAAAATTTAGATTTTTTGGTCGTGTAAGAATTTTACAATCTGAAAAATTTTGATTAAAAATTTAAGTTTTTTGTGGTGTATAAATTTTAAAATCTGAAAATTGTTTAAAAAATTTAGATTTTTTGACATGTAAAAAATTCAAAACCTGAAAAATTTTAATTAAAAATTTTATTTGTTTGTCGAGTATAAATTTTAAAATTTAAAATATTGAGATTTTTTACGTGTAAAAAATTTAAAATCTGAAAATTTTTGATGAAAACTTAGATTTTTTGTCGTAAAAATTTCAAAAAAAACAGCATCTCATATGCGATATAAAAAAATTGTCAATTTCTCGTGAATTATTTTGCAAAATTGAATGAAATATTACTTTTTTCCCGGTAAAATTTCAAAATCTGAAAAATTTTAATTTAAAATTTAGATATTTCGTCGTTTGAAAATTTCAAAATCTAAAAAAAAAGATGAAAACTTTTAATTATTGCTATTGTAGAATTTTCAAAATCTGAAAAATTTAGATTCTTTGGTAGTGTAAAAATTTCAAAATCTGAAAAATTTTGTATAAAAATTTAAGTTTTTTGTCGTGTATAAATTTTAAAACTTTTGGTATTGTAAAACTTTCAAAATCTGAAAAATTTAGATTCTTTGGTAGTGTAAAAATTTCACAATCTGAAAAATTTTGATTAAAAATTTAAGATTTTTGTCGTGTATAAATTTTAAAATCTGAAAATTGTTTGAAAATTTTAGATTTTTTGACGTGTAAAAAATTCAAAACCTAAAAAATTTTAATTAGAAATTTAGATATTTCGTCGTTTGAAAATTTCAAAATCTAAAAAAAAAGATGAAAACTTTTAATTATTGCTATTGTAGAATTTTCAAAATCTGAAAAATTTAGATTCTTTGGTAGTGTAAAAATTTCAAAATCTGAAAAATTTTGTATAAAAATTTAAGTTTTTTGTCGTGTATAAATTTTAAAACTTTTGGTATTGTAAAACTTTCAAATTCTAAAAAATTTAGATTCTTTGGTAGTGTAAAAATTTCACAATCTGGAAAATTTTGATTAAACATTTAAGTTTTTTGTCGTGTATAAATTTTAAAATCTGAAAATTGTTTGAAAAATTTAGATTTTTTGACGTGTAAAAAATTCAAAACCTGAAAAATTTTAATTAAAAATTTTATTTTTTTGTCTAGTATAAATTTTAAAATCTAAAATATTGAGATTTTTTACGTGTAAAAAATTCAATATCTGAAAATTTTTAATAAAAAATTTAGTTTCACATTTTTAAATAATGAAAAATTAACATTTTTTGGTAGAGTAAAAATTTCAAACCCCAAATGATTTTAAGTTTTTTGTCGAGTATAAATTTTAAAATCTAAAAAATTTTGATGAATACTTTCTATTTTTGACGTGTAAAAATTTTAAAATCTGAAAATGTTTGATGAAAAACTTAGATTTTTCGAAGTATAAAAATATTAAAATCTGAAAAATTTAGTTATAGTTTTTTAATTAATAAACAAATTTAATTTTTTTGTAGTGTACAGATTTAAAAATCTGAAAATTTTTTATGAAAAATTTAGACTTTTTGACGTGTAACAATTTCAAAATCTGAAAATTTTTGATGATAAACTTAGATTTTTTGTAGTAAAAATCTCAAACAAAACAGCATACCCATATGCGATTTAAAAAAATTGTCAATTTCTCGTGAATTACTTTGCAAAATTGAATGGATTTTATATTGTAAACTACTATTACTTTTTTCCCTGTCAAATTTCAAAATCTGAAAAATTTTAATTTAAAATTTAGATATTTCGTCGTTTGAAAATTTCAAAATCTAAAAAAAAAGATGAAAACTTTTAATTATTGGTATTGTAAAATTTTCAAAATCTGAAAAATTTTGTATAAAAATTTAAGTTTTTTGTCGTGTATAAATTTTAAAACTTTTGGTATTGTAAAACTTTCAAAATCTGAAAAATTTATATTCTTTGGTAGTGTAAAAATTTCAAAATCTGAAAAATTTTAATGAAAAAATTAGTTATAGTTTTTTCATTAATGAACAAATTTTTTTTTGGTAGTGTATATACATATTCTTAAATCTGAAAATTTTTTTGTGAAAAATTTAGACTTTTTGAAGTGTAACAATTTCAAAATCCAAAAATTTTTGATAAAAAATTTATATATGTCGATGTGTATATGTTACAAAATCTGAAAAAATCTCATTCTTTGTCGTGTAAAAATATTAAAATCTGAAAAATTTTATTTAAAAAATTAGTGTTTCTTCTTGTATAAATTTCAAAATCTGAAAAATTTTATTAAAAATTTAAGTTTTTTGTCGAGTACAAATTTTAAGATCTGAAAAATTTTGATGAATACTTTCGATTTTTTGACGTGTAAAAATTTTAAAATCTGAAAATTTTTGATGTTAAACTTAAATTTTTTGATATTAAAATCTGAAAAATTTTAATGAAAAATTTAGTTATAGTTTTTTCATTAATGAACAAATTTATTTTTTGGTAGTGTATATACATATTCTAAAATCTGAAAATTTTTTTGTGAAAAATTTAGACTTTTTGAAGTGTAACAATTTCAAAATCCAAAAATTTTTGATAAAAAATTTATATATGTCGATGTGTATATGTTTCAAAATCTGAAAAAATCTCATTCTTTGTCGTGTAAAAATATTAAAATCTGAAAAATTTTATTTAAAAAATTAGTGTTTCTTCGTGTATACATTTCAAAATCTGAAAATTTTTATTAAAAATTTAAGTTTTTTGTCGAGTATAAATTTTAAGATCTAAAAAAATTTGATGAATGCTTTCGATTTTTTAACGTGTAAAAATTTTAAAATCTGAAAATTTTTGATGTTAAACTTAGATTTTTCGACCTATAAAAATATTAAAATCTGAAAAATTTGAATGAAAAATTTAGTTATAGTTTCTTAATTAATGAACAAATTTAATTTTTTTGTAGTGTATAGATTTTAAGATCTGAAAATTTTTTATGAAAAGTTTAGACTTTTCGACGTATAAAAATACCAAAATCTGAAAAATTTTATTTTAAATTTAAGTTTTTTATGGAGTACAAATTTTAAAATCTAAAAAATTTTGATGAATACTTTCGATTTTTTGACGTGTAAAAATTTTAACATCTGAAAATTTTTGATGAAAAACTTAAATTTTTCGAAGTATAAAAATATTAAAATCTGAAAAATTTAGTTATAGTTTTATAATTAATAAACAAATTTAATTTTTTTGTAGTGTATTGATTTAAAAATCTGAAATTTTTTTATGAAAAATTTAGACTTATTGACGTGTAACAATTTCAAAATCTGAAAATTTTTGATGATAAACTTAGATTTTTTGTCGTAAAAATTTCAAACAGAACAACATGCCCATATGCAATATAAAAAAATTGTCAATTTCTCGTGGATTATTTTGCAAACTTGAATGAAATTTATATTGTATACTACTATTACTTTTTTCCCTGTCAAATTTCAAAATCTGAAAAATTTTAATTTAAAATTTAGATATTTCGTCGTTTGAAAATTTCAAAATCTAAAAAAAAAGATGAAAACTTTTAATTATTGGTATTGTAAAATTTTCAAAATCTGAAAAATTTAGATTCTTTGGTAGTGTAAAAATTTCACAATCTGAAAAATTTTGATTAAAAATTAAAGTTTTTTGTGGTGTATAAATTTTAAAATCTGAAAATTGTTTGAAAATTTTAGATTTTTTGACGTGTAAAAAATTCAAAACCTGAAAAATTTTAATTAAAAATTTAATTTTTTTGTCGAGTATAAATTTTAAAATCTAAAATATTGAGATTTTTTACGTGTAAAAAATTCAATATCTGAAATTTTTTAATGAAAAATTAGTTTCACATTTTTAAATAATGAAATATTAACATTTTTTGGTAGAGTAAAAATTTCAAACCCCAAATGATTTTGATTAAAAATTTTAGTTTTTTGTCGAGTATGAATTTTAGAATCTAAAAAATTTTGATGAAAACTTTCGATTTTTTGACGTGTAAAAAATTTTCAAATCTGAAAATTTTTGATGTTTAACTTAAATTTTTTGATATTAAAATCTGAAAAATTTTAATGAAAAATTTAGTTATAGTTTTTTAATTAATGAACAAATTTAATTTTTTTGTAGTGTATAGATTTTAAGATCTGAAAATTTTTTATGAAAAATTTAGACTTTTCGACGTATAAAAATATCAAAATCTGAAAAATTTTAATTAAAAAATTAGTTTTTCTTCGTGTTAAATTTCAAAACCTGAAAAATTTTATTTAAAATTTAAGTTTTTTATGGAGTACAAATTTTGAAATCTAAAAAATTTTGATAAATACTTTAGATTTTTTGACGTGTAAAAATTTTAAAATCTGAAAATTTTTGATGAAAAACTTAGATTTTTCGAAGTATAAAAATATTAAAATCTGAAAAATTTAGTTATAGTTTTATAATTAATAAACAAATTTAATTTTTTTGTAGTGTATGGATTTAAAAATCTGAAATTTTTTTATGAAAAATTTAGACCTTTTGACGTGTAACAATTTCAAAATCTGAAAATTTTTGATGATAAACTTAGATTTTTTGTTGTAAAAATTTCAAACAAAACAGCATGCCCATATGCGATATAAAAAAATTGTTAATTTCTCGTAGATTATTTTGCAAAATTGAATGAAATTTATATTGTATACTACTATTACTTTTTTCCCGGTCAAATTTCAAAATCTGAAAAATTTTAATTTAACATTTAGATATTTCGTCGTTTGAAAATTTCAAAATCTAAAAAAAAAGATGAAAACTTTTAATTATTGGTATTGTAAAATTTTCAAAATCTGAAAAATTTAAATTCTTTGGTAGTGTAAAAATTTCAAAATCTGAAAAATTTTGTATAAAAATTTAAGTTTTTTGTGGTGTATAAATTTTAAAATCTGAAAATTGTTTAAAAAATTTAGATTTTTTGACATGTAAAAAATTCAAAACCGGAAAAATTTTAATTAAAAATTTTATTTGTTTGTCGAGTATAAATTTTAAAATTTAATATATTGAGATTTTTTACGTGTAAAAAATTTAAAATCTGAAAATTTTTGATGAAAACTTAGATTTTTTGTCGTAAAAATTTCAAAAAAAACAGCATCCCATATGCGATATAAAAAAATTGTCAATTTCTCGTGAATTATTTTGCAAAATTGAATGAAATATTACTTTTTTCCCGGTCAAATGTCAAAATCTGAAAAATTTTAATTTAAAATTTAGATATTTCGTCGTTTGAAAATTTCAAAATCTAAAAAAAAAGATGAAAACTTTTAATTATTGGTATTGTAAAATTTTCAAAATCTGAAAAATTTAGATTCTTTGGTAGTGTAAAAATTTCAAAATCTGAAAAAATTTGTATAAAAATTTAAGTTTCTTGTCGTGTATCAATTTTAAAACTTTTGGTATTGTAAAACTTTCAAATTCTAAAAAATTTAGATTCTTTGGTAGTGTAAAAATTTCACAATCTGGAAAATTTTGATTAAACATTTAAGTTTTTTGTCGTGTATAAATTTTAAAATCTGAAAATTGTTTGAAAAATTTAGATTTTTTGACGTGTAAAAAATTCAAAACCTGAAAAATTTTAATTAAAAATTTAATTTTTTTGTCTAGTATAAATTTTAAAATCTAAAATATTGAGATTTTTTACGTGAAAAAAATTCAATATCTGAAAATTTTTAATAAAAAATTTAGTTTCACATTTTTAAATAATGAAAAATTAACATTTTTTGGTAGAGTAAAAATTTCAAACCCCAAATGATTTTAAGTTTTTTGTCGAGTATAAATTTTAAAATCTAAAAAATTTTGATGAATACTTTCTATTTTTGACGTGTAAAAATTTTAAAATCTGAAAATGTTTGATGAAAAACTTAGATTTTTCGAAGTATAAAAATATTAAAATCTGAAAAATTTAGTTATAGTTTTTTAATTAATAAACAAATTTAATTTTTTTGTAGTGTACAGATTTAAAAATCTGAAAATTTTTTATGAAAAATTTAGACTTTTTGACGTGTAACAATTTCAAAATCTGAAAATTTTTGATGATAAACTTAGATTTTTTGTAGTAAAAATCTCTAACAAAACAGCATACCCATATGCGATTTAAAAAAATTGTCAATTTCTCGTGAATTACTTTGCAAAATTGAATGGATTTTATATTGTAAACTACTATTACTTTTTTCCCTGTCAAATTTCAAAATCTGAAAAATTTTAATTTAAAATTTAGATATTTCGTCGTTTGAAAATTTCAAAATCTAAAAAAAAAGATGAAAACTTTTAATTATTGGTATTGTAAAATTTTCAAAATCTGAAAAATTTTGTATAAAAATTTAAGTTTTTTGTCGTGTATAAATTTTAAAACTTTTGGTATTGTAAAACTTCCAAAATCTGAAAAATTTATATTCTTTGGTAGTGTAAAAATTTCAAAATCTGAAAAATTTTAATGAAAAAATTAGTTATAGTTTTTTCGTTAATGAACAAATTTTTTTTTGGTAGTGTATATACATATTCTTAAATCTGAAAATTTTTTTGTGAAAAATTTAGACTTTTTGAAGTGTAACAATTTCAAAATCCAAAAATTTTTGATAAAAAATTTATATATGTCGATGTGTATATGTTACAAAATCTGAAAAAATCTCATTCTTTGTCGTGTAAAAATATTAAAATCTGAAAAATTTTATTTAAAAAATTAGTGTTTCTTCTTGTATAAATTTCAAAATCTGAAAAATTTTATTAAAAATTTAAGTTTTTTGTCGAGTACAAATTTTAAGATCTGAAAAATTTTGATGAATACTTTCGATTTTTTGACGTGTAAAAATTTTAAAATCTGAAAATTTTTGATGTTAAACTTAAATTTTTTGATATTAAAATCTGAAAAATTTTAATGAAAAATTTAGTTGTAGTTTTTTCATTAATGAACAAATTTATTTTTTGGTAGTGTATATACATATTCTAAAATCTGAAAATTTTTTTGTGAAAAATTTAGACTTTTTGAAGTGTAACAATTTCAAAATCCAAAAATTTTTGATAAAAAATTTATATATGTCGATGTGTATATGTTTCAAAATCTGAAAAAATCTCATTCTTTGTCGTGTAAAAATATTAAAATCTGAAAAATTTTATTTAAAAAATTAGTGTTTCTTCGTGTATACATTTCAAAATCTAAAAATTTTTATTAAAAATTTAAGTTTTTTGTCGAGTATAAATTTTAAGATCTAAAAAAATTTGATGAATGCTTTCGATTTTTTAACGTGTAAAAATTTTAAAATCTGAAAATTTTTGATGTTAAACTTAGATTTTTCGACCTATAAAAATATTAAAATCTGAAAAATTTGAATGAAAAATTTAGTTATAGTTTCTTAATTAATGAACAAATTTAATTTTTTTGTAGTGTATAGATTTTAAGATCTGAAAATTTTTTATGAAAAGTTTAGACTTTTCGACGTATAAAAATACCAAAATCTGAAAAATTTTATTTTAAATTTAAGTTTTTTATGGAGTACAAATTTTAAAATCTAAAAAATTTTGATGAATACTTTCGATTTTTTGACGTGTAAAAATTTTAACATCTGAAAATTTTTGATGAAAAACTTAAATTTTTCGAAGCATAAAAATATTAAAATCTGAAAAATTTAGTTATAGTTTTATAATTAATAAACAAATTTAATTTTTTTGTAGTGTATTGATTTAAAAATCTGAAATTTTTTTATGAAAAATTTAGACTTATTGACGTGTAACAATTTCAAAATCTGAAAATTTTTGATGATAAACTTAGATTTTTTGTCGTAAAAATTTCAAACAGAACAACATGCCCATATGCGATATAAGAAAATTGTCAATTTCTCGTGGATTATTTTGCAAAATTGAATGAAATTTATATTGTATACTACTATTACTTTTTTCCCTGTCAAATTTCAAAATCTGAAAAATTTTAATTTAAAATTTAGATATTTCGTCGTTTGAAAATTTCAAAATCTAAAAAAAAAGATGAAAACTTTTAATTATTGGTATTGTAAAATTTTCAAAATCTGAAAAATTTTGTATAAAAATTTAAGTTTTTTGTCGTGTATAAATTTTAAAACTTTTGGTATTGTAAAACTTTCAAAATCTGAAAAATTTATATTCTTTGGTAGTGTAAAAATTTCAAAATCTGAAAAATTTTAATGAAAAAATTAGTTATAGTTTTTTCATTAATGAACAAATTTTTTTTTGGTAGTGTATATACATATTCTTAAATCTGAAAATTTTTTTGTCAAAAATTTAGACTTTTTGAAGTGTAACAATTTCAAAATCCAAAAATTTTTGATAAAAAATTTATATATGTCGATGTGTATATGTTACAAAATCTGAAAAAATCTCATTCTTTGTCGTGTAAAAATATTAAAATCTGAAAAATTTTATTTAAAAAATTAGTGTTTCCTCTTGTATAAATTGCAAAATCTGAAAAATTTTATTAAAAATTTAAGTTTTTTGTCGAGTACAAATTTTAAGATCTGAAAAATTTTGATGAATACTTTCGATTTTTTGACGTGTAAAAATTTTAAAATCTGAAAATTTTTGATGTTAAACTTAAATTTTTTGATATTAAAATCTGAAAAATTTTAATGAAAAATTTAGTTATAGTTTTTTCATTAATGAACAAATTTATTTTTTGGTAGTGTATATACATATTCTAAAATCTGAAAATTTTTTTGTGAAAAATTTAGACTTTTTGAAGTGTAACAATTTCAAAATCCAAAAATTTTTGATAAAAAATTTATATATGTCGATGTGTATATGTTTCAAAATCTGAAAAAATCTCATTCTTTGTCGTGTAAAAATATTAAAATCTGAAAAATTTTATTTAAAAAATTAGTGTTTCTTCGTGTATACATTTCAAAATCTGAAAATTTTTATTAAAAATTTAAGTTTTTTGTCGAGTATAAATTTTAAGATCTAAAAAAATTTGATGAATGCTTTCGATTTTTTAACGTGTAAAAATTTTAAAATCTGAAAATTTTTGATGTTAAACTTAGATTTTTCGACCTATAAAAATATTAAAATCTGAAAAATTTGAATGAAAAATTTAGTTATAGTTTCTTAATTAATGAACAAATTTAATTTTTTTGTAGTGTATAGATTTTAAGATCTGAAAATTTTTTATGAAAAGTTTAGACTTTTCGACGTATAAAAATACCAAAATCTGAAAAATTTTATTTTAAATTTAAGTTTTTTATGGAGTACAAATTTTAAAATCTAAAAAATTTTGATGAATACTTTCGATTTTTTGACGTGTAAAAATTTTAACATCTGAAAATTTTTGATGAAAAACTTAAATTTTTCGAAGTATAAAAATATTAAAATCTGAAAAATTTAGTTATAGTTTTATAATTAATAAACAAATTTAATTTTTTTGTAGTGTATTGATTTAAAAATCTGAAATTTTTTTATGAAAAATTTAGACTTATTGACGTGTAACAATTTCAAAATCTGAAAATTTTTGATGATAAACTTAGATTTTTTGTCGTAAAAATTTCAAACAGAACAACATGCCCATATGCGATATAAAAAAATTGTCAATTTCTCGTGGATTATTTTGCAAAATTGAATGAAATTTATATTGTATCTAAAAATCTAAAAAAAAAGATGAAAACTTTTAATTATTGGTATTGTAAAATTTTCAAAATCTGAAAAATTTTGTATAAAAATTTAAGTTTTTTGTCGTGTATAAATTTTAAAACTTTTGGTATTGTAAAACTTTCAAAATCTGAAAAATTTATATTCTTTGGTAGTGTAAAAATTTCAAAATCTGAAAAATTTTAATGAAAAAATTAGTTATAGTTTTTTCATTAATGAACAAATTTTTTTTTGGTAGTGTATATACATATTCTTAAATCTGAAAATTTTTTTGTGAAAAATTTAGACTTTTTGAAGTGTAACAATTTCAAAATCCAAAAATTTTTGATAAAAAATTTATATATGTCGATGTGTATATGTTACAAAATCTGAAAAAATCTCATTCTTTGTCGTGTAAAAATATTAAAATCCGAAAAATTTTATTTAAAAAATTAGTGTTTCTTCTTGTATAAATTTCAAAATCTGAAAAATTTTATTAAAAATTTAAGTTTTTTGTCGAGTACAAATTTTAAGATCTGAAAAATTTTGATGAATACTTTCGATTTTTTGACGTGTAAAAATTTTAAAATCTGAAAATTTTTGATGTTAAACTTAAATTTTTTGATATTAAAATCTGAAAAATTTTAATGAAAAATTTAGTTATAGTTTTTTCATTAATGAACAAATTTATTTTTTGGTAGTGTATATACATATTCTAAAATCTGAAAATTTTTTTGTGAAAAATTTAGACTTTTTAAAGTGTAACAATTTCAAAATCCAAAAATTTTTGATAAAAAATTTATATATGTCAATGTGTATATGTTTCAAAATCTGAAAAAATCTCATTCTTTGTCGTGTAAAAATATTAAAATCTGAAAAATTTTATTTAAAAAATTAGTGTTTCTTCGTGTATACATTTCAAAATCTGAAAATTTTTATTAAAAATTTAAGTTTTTTGTCGAGTATAAATTTTAAGATCTAAAAAAATTTGATGAATGCTTTCGATTTTTTAACGTGTAAAAATTTTAAAATCTGAAAATTTTTGATGTTAAACTTAGATTTTTCGACCTATAAAAATATTAAAATCTGAAAAATTTGAATGAAAAATTTAGTTATAGTTTCTTAATTAATGAACAAATTTAATTTTTTTGTAGTGTATAGATTTTAAGATCTGAAAATTTTTTATGAAAAGTTTAGACTTTTCGACGTATAAAAATACCAAAATCTGAAAAAATTTATTTTAAATTTAAGTTTTTTATGGAGTACAAATTTTAAAATCTAAAAAATTTTGATGAATACTTTCGATTTTTTGACGTGTAAAAATTTTAACATCTGAAAATTTTTGATGAAAAACTTAAATTTTTCGAAGTATAAAAATATTAAAATCTGAAAAATTTAGTTATAGTTTTATAATTAATAAACAAATTTAATTTTTTTGTAGTGTATTGATTTAAAAATCTGAAATTTTTTTATGAAAAATTTAGACTTATTGACGTGTAACAATTTCAAAATCTGAAAATTTTTGATGATAAACTTAGATTTTTTGTCGTAAAAATTTCAAACAGAACAACATGCCCATATGCGACATAAAAAAAATTGTCAATTTCTCGTGGATTATTTTGCAAAATTGAATGAAATTTATATTGTATACTACTATTACTTTTTTCCCTGTCAAATTTCAAAATCTGAAAAATTTTAATTTAAAATTTAGATATTTCGTAGTTTGAAAATTTCAAAATCTAAAAAAAAAGATGAAAACTTTTAATTATTGGTATTGTAAAATTTTCAAAATCTGAAAAATTTAGATTCTTTGGTAGTGTAAAAATTTCACAATCTGAAAAATTTTGATTAAAAATTAAAGTTTTTTGTGGTGTATAAATTTTAAAATCTGAAAATTGTTTGAAAATTTTAGATTTTTTGACGTGTAAAAAATTCAAAACCTAAAAAATTTTAATTAAAAATTTAATTTTTTTGTCGAGTATAAATTTTAAAATCTAAAATATTGAGATTTTTTACGTGTAAAAAATTCAATATCTGAAAATTTTTAATGAAAAATTAGTTTCACACTTTTAAATAATGAAAAATTAACATTTTTTGGTAGAGTAAAAATTTCAAACCCCAAATGATTTTGATTAAAAATTTTAGTTTTTTGTCGAGTATGAATTTTAGAATCTAAAAAATTTTGATGAAAACTTTCGATTTTTTGACGTGTAAAAATTTTCAAATCTGAAAATTTTTGATGTTAAACTTAAATTTTTTGATATTAAAATCTGAAAAATTTTAATGAAAAATTTAGTTATAGTTTTTTAATTAATGAACAAATTTAATTTTTTTGTAGTGTATAGATTTTAAGATCTGAAAATTTTTTATGAAAAATTTAGACTTTTCGACGTATAAAAATATCAAAATCTGAAAAATTTTAATTAAAAAATTTGTTTTTCTTCGTGTTAAATTTCAAAATCTGAATAATTTTATTTAAAATTTAAGTTTTTTATGGAGTACAAATTTTGAAATCTAAAAAATATTGATGAATACTTTCGATTTTTTGACGTGTAAAAATTTTAAAATCTGAAAATTTTTGATGAAAAACTTTGATTTTTCGAAGTATAAAAATATTAAAATCTGAAAAATTTAGTTATAGTTTTATAGTTAATAAACAAATTTAATTTTTTTGTGGTGTATGGATTTAAAAATCGAAAATTTTTTTATGAAAAATTTAGACTTTTTGACGTGTAACAATTTCAAAATCTGAAAATTTTTGATGATAAACTTAGATTTTTTGTTGTAAAAATTTCAAACAAAACAGCATGCCCATATGCGATATAAAAAAATTGTTAATTTCCCGTAGATTATTTCGCAAAATTGAATGAAATTTATATTGTTTACTACTATTACTTTTTTCCCGGTCAAATTTCAAAATCTGAAAAATTTTAATTTAACATTTAGATATTTCGTCGTTTGAAAATTTCAAAATCTAAAAAAAAAGATGAAAACTTTTAATTATTGGTATTGTAAAATTTTCAAAATCTGAAAAATTTAAATTCTTTGGTAGTGTAAAAATTTCAAAATCTGAAAAATTTTGTATAAAAATTTAAGTTTTTTGTTGTGTATAAATTTTAAAACTTTTGGTATAGTAAAACTTTCAATATCTGAAAAATTTAGATTTTTTGGTCGTGTAAGAATTTTACAATGTGAAAAATTTTGATTAAAAATTTAAGTTTTTTGTGGTGTATAAATTTTAAAATCTGAAAATTGTTTAAAAAATTTAGATTTTTTGACATGTAAAAAATTCAAAACCTGAAAAATTTTAATTAAAAATTTTATTTGTTTGTCGAGTATAAATTTTAAAATTTAAAATATTGAGATTTTTTACGTGTAAAAAATTTAAAATCTGAAAATTTTTGATGAAAACTTAGATTTTTTGTCGTAATAATTTCAAAAAAAACAGCATCCCATATGCGATATAAAAAAATTGTCAATTTCTCGTGAATTATTTTGCAAAATTGAATGAAATATTACTTTTTTCCCGGTCAAATTTCAAAATCTGAAAAATTTTAATTTAAAATTTAGATATCTCGTCGTTTGAAAATTTCAAAATCTAAAAAAAAAAAATGAAAACTTTTAATTATTGCTATTGTAGAATTTTCAAAATCTGAAAAATTTAGATTCTTTGGTAGTGTAAAAATTTCAAAATCTGAAAAGTTTTGT